>SJXQ01008336.1:24056-316673 GCA_006408695.1 Aepyceros melampus | reverse complement strand
GTCAGGCAGTGCCTGGCTCCTGCCTCAGGGCCCACCTTTTTGTTTCTAGGCAGTTTTCCAATCATTCCTTTAGTTCACACTTTGCCTCCTCAGGGGCCAGCACAAGCACTTTGGAAGATAATTTAGTTTTACCATAGAAATCTTGTTAAACACTTACTTCCCCTTCCCTGCATTGCTTTGGGAAATTTAAAAAAAAAATAAAAAGATTTTTTTTTTTATTCCTGCTCAATCCTTCCTGGCTACTATACATCTTTTTCTGGAAGTTTGCATGCCTTGTTGAAGAAGGATTGTGTGGTTGCATTCCCTTCTTGACAGTCCCACAGGGGCAAAGGAGTGCGTTTGGTGAGAAGGACCGAGGGTTCCACTGGGGACAGGTTCATCATGACAATCATTCCATCACTGTTAATATATCCTGAGACTTCCTCTGTAGTCACAGGACCAACCTCCTCTGATGCTGAGACCCCGCCCCCGCCTCTGAGGTGGGTGCTGTTACTAGGCCCTTCTTACTGATGCTTTCATGGGGCATCCAGAATTCCTCAGTGAGTTCCACGTAACTCAAGAGCCAGACATCATAGCTTTCTCTTGATTTATTCCCCGCCTAATTTAGTGACGTTTCCAGCTCCTCTCTCACTTTCTGAAGAAAGGAACTGGCTGTTTCTGTCGAGGTACAGATGCAGGGAATCACAGAGTCACCCTTTGCTGGGGCCTTGGTTTAAACAGCTCTGTTTGGCTCAGACAGAGCACGGTATGCCATCATTCCATCAGCCGGAGCCAGTCTCCTTTGGATTTGTCCTCAACTGCTTTCAGGCACGAGAAGCCAAAGGAGTCCTCTGTGCCAAATAGAAACAGACAACAGAGCTCTTGGCCATGAAATTGTCATGTCGCCCCAAACCATGGAAGGTGGCATGGCATGGAGTTTTGAGTCTCATTCAAACCTGTCATAGCCTTTAATGTACCTTTTTAACGCATCAGACATGGTTCTAATTCTTTAATTATCAACTGCCCTCTTTGTTGTTGTTGTTGTAGTGTGATTTGTTTTGTAAGTACCTAAATCTACTCTGGATGCAGCGACAGGCAGTGAAACAGGCCCTGACACAAGGCTTGGGCCACTGCCCTGTGGGCTGTTTCCTTAGTTTCCTGTAAAGAGGGGAAATGGGCATTGGTATACAGAGAGTTGTTGTGAAGCATAAATGAGATAAGGAAAGAAGAAGGTATAGCATTTTTTTCCTACTGTATAGATACCCAATAAATGTGAACTTCTCTTAAAGATTAAGATGAGACCTCTCTCATCTTAAAAATCTGGAGTGAAAAGTTGGCCTATAAGGTCACACAAAATTAGGTTTGATTTTGGGTTCTACTACCCTTGTGTTATATGACATCAACGTCTTCATCTATATGAAGGAAAATGCTCAGCTCACTTAGTTTTTGTGCATCTTAATAACAAAAATTATAATATGTTCAAAATATTAACTTATTTTAAGTCCTTACAGTTAGCCTGATGTTAGGTAACCTAAGGAAAATATCTAGTAGGATGTCTGTTTCATAACATGTGCTTCCTGCATGTCCATTTTCTTCCACATTTCTTTTCCCCTGCGATTCCACTGAGTTAGAGATAAAGCAATGTCATTCTCTGACAAGAGCCCTGAGATTATGCATCTTCCTTTAAATGTCAATCACTAGAAGAAATGCGGTAGAGGAGATTACACTGTTTTTCCAGAAAGGTAATGGAAAATTACCAGCATTTCAAAACCCTTAGCCCCATTTGGCTTCGACTACATAATAGTCAGGGATAGCATACCACTCTCTGAAAGAAGGAATCAGGTTGAATTTCATTTGTGGCACAGATATTGTTCATATACATAGGCCCAGGCTTGGGTTACTGTTTATTTTTGGCTTCCTCCAATAAGCAGAGACAGAATGAAAGCTTTGCATAGATTGATAGATTGACAGCTAATTCCCATTTCTGCATGTGTGCACTTGGTCTCTAGAGGGCTAGATTTGAGTATCAGTGAAAAGGTGGAATACAGACTGTCTCCATCTTCCCTCATGTGAGAAAAATCACACCAATGAAACCTTTAGGGATTATATTTCTCTGAGGATAAAAACAGGAAAGCTTTTTGAATGACTTTGCCTGGCTGTAGAACCTGATACTTAAAACTTCATTTTCACCACCATCATCACCATCTGGGCATCGAGTTCAAATACAGCTTGGATGAATTTCATTGATTTATCTGGTATGAGATTTAAAAAAGAGTTTTGTCCTCAGTAGACCCTGTTTTTTAACACTGAACTCTTTTTTTTTTTCTTTTTCTTGATTAGGGTAAAATTCTCAACAGGAAAGGATGCTGTCCTATTTGCACTGAAAGTAAGTTTATTGAAAATATGTTGTTAATATTTATTTTGCATTTTACAAGAAAAACGGTGGTGTAAGTTTTCAGCCTCTTTTATTTCTGTAGGGATAGGATGGGATCATCTTACCTTGCTACAGACAATTAAAGTCAATAGTAATCCTTGCACAGAAGCACAACTAAGACAAATGTGGATGTTTCTGCTGGGATTTGTTGCTCTGAGAAATTTAGAAGACAAATGGTCTGATGAGGTTTTAGGAAGGGCCAGGTGGCTCAGATGGTAAAGTGTCCGTCTACAATGCGGGAGACCAGAGTTCAAGCACTGGGTTGGGAAGATCCTCTGGAGAAGGAAATGGCAATCCACTCCAGTACTATTGCCTGGAAAATCCCACGGGCAGAGGAGCCTGGCAGGCTACAGTCTAGGGGGTCGCAAAGAGTCGGACACGACTGAGCAACTTCACTATATTATCACTATAGATAGCTTGATGTGCCTTTTAACTGCTAATAGCATTTGCAGCCATAGCGACTAAAAGATAATGATATCCTATAAAACCAAACATTATATATAACCTAGGAGAGATTCTCCTTCCTTCCTTATGAAGCCAAACAGTTGCCCGTCTTTCTCCCTCACCCTCACCACGGCTTCATCGCTGTTTCACTTGGGCACATCCTGTGATGCTCTTGGTAAAGAGAAAACAAGAGGTCATTTGGTTGGCAATGTGTAGCCATCCTGTTCTTTTTAACAGTTCTCGAAGGTTCTCTCTCACATGGCCATTTTGAAAGCCATCTGGGACTGTACTACCCACCACTTAGACAGCATAGCAACAGATTTCATGTTATCCCCACATGTAAGTGTGCCCAGATCTGTTAGCAAGCCACTGTTTCAGTCCCCTCACATTCATGTGGTTTCTAGATAGCTTTCTGAAATGTTTTACTAAAGGAGGAGTATTCATAATGTCACTGTCAAATTAGTATGATAAGCAGGATTAACCCAGCCATGGAATCTATTGGAGTGTATTTTATGAGCCATTCAGGCTTAAGTGGGCTTTGATGATAGTTGAAAGCAGCTTTCACATGGAAACAGGTTTGTTTATTTCACTTGTCTGAAGTCAGAGTTTATATTACTAAGAGTTATCCTGGCTCTTCTTTTTAGACAATAGGTACATAGGTTCATTATATATATTACCACATATACATATATTGCTATTCACACATACATATATATATATCTCTCACTATTTTTTGAGACTGAGAGATATTAAACAATTATGCACTGTACACTGGATAAAAGTGCTGGCTGAATTAAGGAAAATTAAGTTATAAACTTAATAAAAGAATTTTTCTTTAAAGACAAGGAAGTACATAAATTAAATCAAAAGAGGCCAACTAAGTATATTAGTAGAGCCTGGGAATTATGCAGGAAGAAGAATTAGCTTCTATTAACACACCAGTTGATTTTAAAACATGTGTATAAACTATTACATTTAATCATCTTCCCAGAGACTCTCTGAGGAAATTTTGTTTATGGATGGTTTGGAGACTACTTCCAGCTTAATTCTTTTTTGGATGTGCAGAGTCAAGCCTAAATTGATGAAGTTTTCCTCTGTATCCATGTCAATGAAGATGTTTACATTTCCCTAGAAAGTATCTCCTAGTTAAAGTAGAGACCAACCTCCAAAGAACAGACAGGTTACATCTTCCCGCCTCATGCTGTCAGGCAGGAATACTGCTTATCAGCTTAAAAGAAAATGTATGGCCAGGCTTGTACAGAAATAGCCTAAATCTTGAATTATCAGACTTTATGTTACAAGGATGATTGTTGAGATCGTTGAGAGGAAAGCTACATTTCATTATTAGTTTATCTACTATGGGCTAATCTTTGCAAATATATTTGGCTCGCCAAAAAATTCCTCCGAATTTTTCCATAACATGTTACAGAAAAAATACAAAGGAACTTTTTGGCCCACCTAATAGCATACTGGTGACTTATTAGAAAACAAAAAGGAAAGAAAAGAAGAATAGAAGGATGAGTATGACAAAAACCAAACCAGATTTTTAACTGGTCCTGTTAAATATTGATTGGACATGTGTTGTACATTGTATTATAAGTATAAATGTTGCACATGTGAATTAGCCCGTGACTTCTGTCACTGAGAGAGGCAAGTTGGCAAGGGAGACGTCACCCAGCTGGAGGGATGCCAAGGAGATGACTGACTCTGTGCACCTGCGTCCAGCAGGTCAATATGGGACAAGTCCAGGCATGTGGTTCTTGGTCCAATCGAGGTGATATCATCAGATGGCGATGTCTCAATTTCCTTTGGTGTTCTTTCCATCTGTTTACTCTTTTTTGCTCTCCAGCAGTTCTTCCATCAATGCTGTAAAACACATTCTACTTGGAGAGGTTTATTTGTTCAGATTGAGTTGAGATGGGATGACTTCCAATTTTTTTAAGCAATGCCTAGATTTTCATAGCACATTCAGGTAGACTTATTCTGATGTCTTTTAGCTGCAGTCTAAAGACCTCCTATTTTGAGATTCCTTTGTCATTATATCCAAGATCCAGAATAAACCTTAGAGCTCATTTTTTTCCTCCTATGTCAATTATGAAAACCCTTCTGGTATATGAGTTTCTAAAACAGGCAAATGAACTTTGAAGTACAAACTAAGGCTAGTATTTTCTAGAACCAGAAAAATGACTGATGTCTGTCTCATTCCAATAAGATCACACATGCACATATATATACCCTGTTAGTTACTGCAGAGTTCCAACCTCAGTGTTATTGATTTTTTGGCCAGATAGTTCTTTGTGGTAGGGGCTGTCCAGTGCATTGTGTGATGTTTAGCAGTGTCTCTGCCCTCTACCAACTAAATGTCAGTAGCAACCCAACCATATCTTCAGAAATTTCCAAATGTCCCCTGGGGGGCACCATCACTGCTGGTTGAGAACCACTGGTACTCTCAACGGAAGTAACAGCATAGGTGAATCCAGAAACAAACACTTATGGTACTAACAATAAATTGACTCTTTTAATTAATTAATTAATTTTAATTAGAGGATAATTGGAATATGATGTTTCTTATCATACATCGACATGAATCGGCCACAGGTACACATATGTCCCTTAACACAGTGATGAGATGGAGTAGGGGCATAAAGTGAGACTGACCTTTGCTGGTGTAAAAAATGACATTGCAGAAGCCTTTGGGTTTAATTGAATGTGTTTCAGTATTTTCATCACCTAGCTCTAGAAAAAAATTATAAAGGTATCATTGTCTCAGTTGATTCAAGTCACCATCTTTGTTTTATTTGCTAGGAAGCTAGAAATAAATTTGTATCTCATCTCCAATAGCATGTGGCTTTTGAGTAATATACTTTCTCCTGACTTCATCTTATACGTCTTTTACCTTTGGATGTTTTGGATTATTTAGTATGGATGCATGTAAGCTATTTCCAATCCTCTTTTGGAAGGAGGCAAGATAAAAATAAGTGTTAGTCACTTGAGTTGTGTCTGACTCTGTGACCCCATGGACTGTAGCCCACCAGTCTCCTCTGTCCATGGAATTCTCCAGGCAAGAATATTGGAGTTAACCATTCCCTTCTCCAGAGGATCTTCCCAACTCAAGGATTGAACCTGGGTCTCCTTCATTGCAGGCAGATTCTTTACCATGTGAGTCACTGGGGAAGCCCATATTATGTATGTAGAATGGCAATCCACTCCACTATTCTTGCCTGGAGAATCCCATGGGTGGAGGAGCCTGGCGGGCTGCAGTCCATGGGGTCGCAAGAGTCGGACATGACTGAGCGACTCACACACACACACACACACACACACACACACAGACATGCATGCATGCATAAATAAAATGGACTGATTACATAGCATCCAATCTAAAACTTACTTTGGTTATCTGCAGTAGTTAAATGAGGATTGCATTATTTCCAATAGTGACATTGCACCATCCGTTTCTAAAATCCTATAGAATTCCTGCCTTATTGACTGGCTTAATCTGCCTTGGTAGTGTTTGAGGCTCACTCAGACCTCTGAAAGGAACAGTGAAGAGAAAATTCAAACATGTAAAACAGTTTTATAGGCTTCTCCTTCAAGTCAGTGCTAACAGTAATTTATAGTTACCCAGGTACAGTGATTGAGGTACAAAATTGTTATACTCCGCATAGTACAGTAGTCTTCAAAGTCTGAAAGACCAATGATGATTCCATAAAAAGACAGCCCTTTTAAAATCAGACCTGAAGAAAGTGTGTAAAGGATTACTATCTTTTACTAACATGGGACATTCTCTTTTTCCAACTGAAAAAAATTAAACTTGATTTGGAGGATTTATTTAAAATAAGATATTTGAAGTGAGCTAAACAAACTTTATAAAGCTTTGGTGCAAATGCTGTTTCTTGCCAAAGTATGAGCTGTAGCTTAAAGCAAGTTCTGCTTTCCCTGAGCTGAACGTCACAGGACTGTGAATTGGGTGCCAAGAAGGCCACTCTCTGTTGTGTGTGTAGCACTTGGGTTTGTGTAAAATGTTATCTTACTGTGTGTTGTCAAACTGTAGGCAGAATCTTGACCTAGCCACCCAACAGAGACCTGAATCAGATAAATTCTTTGCTGGCAGAATGTCTGTTTTCATACATGGAAATAGTACTCAGTGGCAAAATTTTAACTGATAAGAGATGGAGGGGTGTGTGTGTGTGTGTGTGTGTGTGTGTGTAGAGAGAGAGAAGGGGGTGGGAGAAAGACTGACTTTGAGAAAAAGTTTAATCTCCTAACCATCTGTTAGATCAGAGGCAACCAAAGGTATCCAGACATAGATGCCCAGTCTCTGACTATCTCAGATCTGTTAAGCTGTGCCTGTAGCTACATCAGTCTTAACCATCAGAATCCCAGCCCCAAAGGAAAGTTCACGATCACATAACACAGAGGAGGGTAGGGTATACTGAGCACATATGTGCATTTAATTGAAATAACCCCAACGAAATGTCCCACAAGTAATAGGAAATATTAGGTTTCAGCAACTTAGGGTGCGAGGAGGCTCACAGTTGCCAGGTGACTTTTTAAAACCCCCAAGAGTTAGGTTTCCAGCTGTGTGCAGCACTGGGGTGTCTGCTGTCCAAGAGGGCCCCTGTATGCTGCTTGCACCCACCATGGACATGGTGGAATTGCCCTAGCTGGTCTTGGCACATCTTTCTTAAGTTCTCGAGCATGGCTACAGTGATCTCCAATTAAAGAGTAGTTGTAGAAGGGGGGACTGCAACAACTTAATGAAATTGTGACCTTGGGGTCCATTTTATGAGAAGTCTCCACTGACAGAGGTTCTGCAAATTAGTAATGCTGAGTTTGAGCAAGGTTTCTGGCCGCCAAGACTGTAAGCAACTCCAGGTCCCTGGACACCAGGAGTCTGTCCTTAACTCAGGAAAGCAAGGAAATTTGAAACCGGAGCCCAAGATGCTTGTAGAATAAGAATTTGTGGTGTTGACTTTAGCCCTGCCAAGGAGGTGTTAAGCTAAGTAGCCACTGAAGTTTCTGCCCCAGCATCTGGAGGTGGGTTTGTCACTGTTCCTGAGGCTCAACCAGCAGATGGGGTGGCAAATAAAACCCAACTGTACCACAAGTGGTAGCTGGGAAACCCCACACAGGCAGGAGTGGCATTAGAAGGGAGTGAGGGAATCAGTTTATGTTCTGTTTTATATATTGCTCTAAGGAATATTGTTTTTTTAAATGTTCTGGCTCTAGACTGATGTAAAGTTGGAGGGCCCTGAGGTTATTAGGAGTCCTCTTTTATCCATGACCTATTGTCAATTTCAACAGGGTGTTAGTACTTCTAAGTTGTGACTATTAACAGTCATCACCACCACCATCATCATTGTCTAACAATAATGGCAGTAACTGTAATAGCAACAGCAGCCAATATTTATTTAGCATCTGCTGTGTATTGAAACAGGTCCTAGGCTGTCTTTTTTTATCTTATTTGATCCTCACAGTCATTTTGACCATTTTGTGGCCAAGTAAATGTCATTAGCTCCATTTAACAGCCGAAGAAACTGAGACTTTGAGTTTAAGGATGATGCCCAACGTAGGTCGTGGAGCCCAAGTCAAGGAAGTCTGGCCCCAGGGCTTGGACTGGAAATTCTATCTTTGACTTCTCAGTCATTTTGTTTGATTTGATAATGAGTTGCAGTTATGAAGGTAAGAGAAGGTCTGGAGGGCTTTTTGACTGGTGGGGATTAGAGATTGGAGAAGGATTTTAGGAAGAGTTTCTAATTAGACAGCGTTTCCCGCTACATCACCCAGGAAGAAATGTAGATTCAGATGCCCATGCTTTCCTCTGCCTGGCAATACCTTCGCTTTTCTGCTCAGGTGCAGAGAAGTTGGTGTGCTCTGTGCTCAGTGAAAAATCAAACTGGCATGGTTTTCCACTTTATTCATTTTTCCTCCTGGAAACTCAAGGTTGAGATGCTTCCAGCAGTAGTGAAGATCTCCCAAATCTTACTTACAATAATAAAAGACATGTAATTTGAAATTTGGAATAACTGTGTATAAATTCCATCAGGAGTAAGAAAGAACAAAATCTCTCTGCCAGTCAAGTTCATCACCATTTTAGCATCATGGGATTGTATAAATGAATGGACCTTAATGTAAGGTCAACCTTCCCACTTCTTAGGTAAGGAAGTTGGGGCTGATGGTAGTATTAACTGGAAGGACAAGGATGAAAACCTACTCCAATATTCATTCTATAATATTGAATGTTCTCCCTGGAATTTTTCTTGGGAAAATATTTTTAATATAGATGTAACATTATTAAATCATTAATTAAAAGTGACTTTCTTGCCTAATTTTGGAAGAGATATTTTATACATAAAGATATGTATAAATTCATTACTAGATATATGGTGCATTTCACCAAGGCTGCCATCTTGAATCTCAAGAAAGATGCAAATACCAATAGTAATGCTGAGTTTGAGCAAGGTTTCTGGCCGCCAAGACTGTAAGCAACTCCAGGTCCCTGGACACCAGGAGTCTGTCCTTAACTCAGGAAAGCAAGGAAATTTGAAACCGGAGCCCAAGATGCTTGTAGAATAAGAATTTGTGGTGTTGACTTTAGCCCTGCCAAGGAGGTGTTAAGCTAAGTAGCCACTGAAGTTTCTGCCCCAGCATCTGGAGGTGGGTTTGTCACTGTTCCTGAGGCTCAACCAGCAGATGGGGTGGCAAATAAAACCCAACTGTACCACAAGTGGTAGCTGGGAAACCCCACACAGGCAGGAGTGGCATTAGAAGGGAGTGAGGGAATCAGTTTATGTTCTGTTTTATATATTGCTCTAAGGAATATTGTTTTTTTAAATGTTCTGGCTCTAGACTGATGTAAAGTTGGAGGGCCCTGAGGTTATTAGGAGTCCTCTTTTATCCATGACCTATTGTCAATTTCAACAGGGTGTTAGTACTTCTTAAGTTGTGACTATTAACAGTCATCACCACCACCATCATCATTGTCTAACAATAATGGCAGTAACTGTAATAGCAACAGCAGCCAATATTTATTTAGCATCTGCTGTGTATTGAAACAGGTCCTAGGCTGTCTTTTTTTATCTTATTTGATCCTCACAGTCATTTTGACCATTTTGTGGCCAAGTAAATGTCATTAGCTCCATTTAACAGCCGAAGAAACTGAGACTTTGAGTTTAAGGATGATGCCCAACGTAGGTCGTGGAGCCCAAGTCAAGGAAGTCTGGCCCCAGGGCTTGGACTGGAAATTCTATCTTTGACTTCTCAGTCATTTTGTTTGATTTGATAATGAGTTGCAGTTATGAAGGTAAGAGAAGGTCTGGAGGGCTTTTTGACTGGTGGGGATTAGAGATTGGAGAAGGATTTTAGGAAGAGTTTCTAATTAGACAGCGTTTCCCGCTACATCACCCAGGAAGAAATGTAGATTCAGATGCCCATGCTTTCCTCTGCCTGGCAATACCTTCGCTTTCTGCTCAGGTGCAGAGAAGTTGGTGTGCTCTGTGCTCAGTGAAAAATCAAACTGGCATGGTTTTCCACTTTATTCATTTTTCCTCCTGGAAACTCAAGGTTGAGATGCTTCCAGCAGTAGTGAAGATCTCCCAAATCTTACTTACAATAATAAAAGACATGTAATTTGAAATTTGGAATAACTGTGTATAAATTCCATCAGGAGTAAGAAAGAACAAAATCTCTCTGCCAGTCAAGTTCATCACCATTTTAGCATCATGGGATTGTATAAATGAATGGACCTTAATGTAAGGTCAACCTTCCCACTTCTTAGGTAAGGAAGTTGGGGCTGATGGTAGTATTAACTGGAAGGACAAGGATGAAAACCTACTCCAATATTCATTCTATAATATTGAATGTTCTCCCTGGAATTTTTCTTGGGAAAATATTTTTAATATAGATGTAACATTATTAAATCATTAATTAAAAGTGACTTTCTTGCCTAATTTTGGAAGAGTATATTTTATACATAAAGATATGTATAAATTCATTACTAGATATATGGTGCATTTCACCAAGGCTGCCATCTTGAATCTCAAGAAAGATGCAAATACCAATTTCTAAAGAAACTTACGATGCTTGGGACTGATGCATGGGGATAATCCAGAGAGAAGGTGTGGGGCGGGAGGGGGGAGGTGGGGGTCGGGATTGGGAGTTCATGTACACTCGTGGCTGATTCATGTCAATGTATAGCAAAATGAATATAGTATTGTAAAGGAAAACAAACTAAAAAATAAAAATCAATTAAAAAAAAAAAGAAACGAACAAAATCTCTTAGCAGTAGTGAACGTAAAACACAGCTAAGTGACAAACCAATACAAATCCTAAACTATGAAAAATATACTTTGTGGAAAAAAACTGTATGGTAAATTACACATTACCGTATGCAAACTGAGGCAGACTTATACCTCTCTGGAGGTCACATTTCCTCTGAGTGAAATAAGAACAACACAAAACCGATACTCTGCTGCCACTACAATTCTCCTATTACCAGCAGCAGTTTATTGATTGTAAATCTGTGTCAAGTATTGTGATAAATGCTCTCCATGCATTCTGTTACTTAATCCTCACAGTAATCCATGCAATGGAAGCTACTGTTATTCTCATTTTACAAATGAGATCTGAGGGTCTGAGAAATTATTAATAAATAAGGTGTATCCCTGCTTCAGTCATGTCCGACTCTTTGCAACCATGTGGACTTTAGCCTGCCAAGCTTCCCTGTCCATGGGATTTTCCAGGCAAGAATACTGGAGTGGGTTGCCATGCTCTCCTCCAAGGTGTGTTAGCCAATAGCCTGATCCGTGAGTACTAATAGCCTGCTCCATGAGACTCCAGAGCCCAAACTCTTAAGCACTACTGTTTATTCTTTGTTGACCACATGTTGGAGGTTTACTGCCAAATATATATGAAGTTTGCCAATTTCTTTCCTCTGTACATGATTAGGGGCTTCTATTTTTTTAAATATAAATTTATTTATTTTAATTGGAGGTTAATTACTTTACAGTATTGTATTGGTTTTGCCATAAATCAACATGAATCCGCCACAGTTATTTGAAAACATTTGTGTCTATTCACCTTTTAAAACCTTATCTGTGTCTTTGAGATCACTGAATCTCTTCAGTTTCTTGGATTACAATACTTGAATTCTAACCTTCCCTGGTAGTTGGGAGATATGATTTATTAACTACACTCTGTGGCTCCCCTTGATGGGAAGTTTATATTTATGAATAGTATCATTTTTTCCCTTATCCAGGTCCCCTTGGTTAATGCTCTCCTCCCCCAACCACTGCTCCCCTCCTCTTCTCTGCCCTTTTGTATTTCTCCTTAATGCACATGTTTGCTCTTTTACTTTGCACCTTCTCATCTTGTGAGCTCACGGCCCTGCCTCCATGGTACCCCTTCTGCAGTTACTCTCTCAGTCTGGTTTCACATTTGTCTAGATTTCCAGGTCCTTAATACAGGACTTCTTGGCAAGATACGAATATGGCAGATCTCAGTTTCTCCTTTTTTGGAGGCTTCATTCTTCTTTCACAAAGGACTTGTTTGAATTTGATTAACAGTTGCTACCTTTGATTCTCTAAATTATCCGGGTTGGGAGTTGGATGGAGAGATGGATGGCTGTTTCCAACCCCTATCTGTTGACTGAATTCTGGCACCCCTTTATCCCAGCTGCACAGGTTTTGAGTCTTAATGTTATTTCTCATACTTTTGGCATTTTTCTCCCATGTTGATCATCAGTCATCAGGTCTGGTTGATTGTCTCTTTGCATTGCTTTTCTAATAAATAATTTCCTTCCCATTCCCACGGCAGCCAGCCCCTCATCCTATTCCCTGTGGTTAATCTCTGCCTTTTCTTCTTCAGCCCTTTCTGCAAGCCACTGTCAGAACCCAAACTTGGCTTTTATGAAAACTACACCAGCTTTCTTGACTGGTCTCTCGCAGTATTTCTCAAAGTTTGTTTTATAAAATGCTAGTGCTGAGGGATCCTCATGAGTAATATTTTCAAAACAAGTTTCTATGATTAAATACATTAGGGAAATGCTGGGTCAAGTAAACTTAAATGTGTTTCCTCACTGCAGAATTCTCAGAGCCCTTTACATGCCAGTGTGCAGGGTAAACTTTCAGGAGGATGATGGAGTATAGAGTCCCTCCCGAACTAATTTGGGCTGCAGAGGTTTTTTTTTTTTTTTTTCTTTTTCTTTTTTAATTTCTACTTATTTTGGCAGAGTAACAGGCAGGATTGATGTTTCATAGGAAACATGTTAAGAAATGCTGGTTATTTGGAATAAATTTAAACTACTCAGGCTGACAATAAATCTCAGGCCAGTTTATTTAGACGGCTGGGGTGTTTTATATCTCCTGAAGCAACTACCCATTCTGGGCAGATTGGTCTCCTGTTCTTACGCAAGCTCCCTTCTTTCCCATGTCTAAGAATATCATGGTAACAATCTTTTGGTCTAGAGACACTCAATTCAAGCTCCAAATCTACATTTTGTTTGTCTTTTATAAATGAACTCAACATTGTCTTTCAACACATTTACCTTTTATAAGTATGTTACAAGCTTACCCAGTTCTATTTCTGCCAGCAGCAGATTTGCAAGATTTACATAGCATTTATAATGATACAACCAGTAATGACTACTCTGTAAGCATCTATTATATTCTCAGCATTTTCACAACACTGTCTTTATAACCACCATGCAAAGTAGTTGTTCTTTGACCCATGTTACAGATGAACAGACTGAGGTTATGTAGGTGGTATGCACATGATTTTGTAGTCAGTGGGTGGCAAAACTGGGATTCAAACCCAGGACTCTATTCTAAGCAACTTAATGTTCACAAAGCTCTAAAGTGGTTTCAAAGCTGGGAGACAGGTTAATTTAGAAATGAGAAACCCATCTCTCAGGTAAAAAGTTCTCTTTTCTGATAAACAGTAATTTCTAGCTTTAAGATAGCAAACATTTTAATGTCAGGGCTTGGATTAGAGAGCGTCAAAAATACATCTTCTATAACAAGTTTGTATTAACACCCAGTGAATTTCCAGCGCTCTGGAAGGTGTCATGGAGGACATGGATAAAAGTTTGATATAGACCCTGAGTTGAGGAACTTGCAATGTGGTTGGAGAGACAAAGTGTAAACACGTTAAATGACAGAACCATAGAATATAGTTTATAATTAGCTTCTAGATAGGCACTGTAAAACTGGGGTTCATGAACTCCTAGGAGGTCATTGGTTAGTCTTATAACAGGGTGTCTATGAATCTCTACATTTGAATGGATACACTCGTTTTCACTTGGAAGGAAGAGTGTCTATACTCATCTTCATATTTCCTAAAAGCTCTGTAATCCCAATTTGTTAACAACAACGACTGCATGGGACGCTGTGGTTAGGGTATAAATGGAAATATCGAGTCATGGTCAGGGAGGCACTGGCTTCAAAGCCACAGAGACTGGGTTGGACTCTTTCTTTACTTCTAACTGGCTTAGAGACCATGGGCAACATGGCAGTTTCTTCAGATTCACTGCTAAGAAATTAGGGTAATAATATACATGTGTAGACAAGTAGTTAGGATTAAAGGAGATAGTGCAACTATGGAAAGCATCTGGCGTGTTGCCTGGTATAAGCTAGTCTCTCCAGACTAGTTGCCTTGATTTTTGCTAAATTCATTTTTTTGCTCTTGCCTCTGTAAACAAACTGAGTGTTTTAAAAATAGTACACATTTATTATCTTAGCAAGTCCTGGAGGTCAGAAGTCTGAAATGGATCTGAGTGGGTCCAAATCAAGGTGTTGGCAGAACTGCATTCCTTCTCAAGGCTCAAGAGGATCTGTTTTCATGCTAGTCTAGATTCTAGAGGTTGCCCATTTTCCTTGATTTGAAGCCTCCTTTCGTCTTCAAAGCCAGCAGTGGTGAGTTGAGTTCTTCTCATACCATATCATCGTGTGACTCTTCTCTGCCTTTTTCCTTTGCTTACAAGGACACTTGTGATAGCATCTGTCCTTCCTGGATTACCCAGGATAATTTGTTCATAATTCAACTAATTAATTGATTAAGCAAAATTCTATTAAATTATTTGCTGTACACCATTTATCGGACTTAACTGTTTTTGTGAGTTCAGTGGGGGCAGTATATTTTTCCTACTGAAATATAATCTTTAATTAATTAACCTTTCATTTAGAAAATATTTGCTATCTAATATAGATTATACCAGTCATTGCTGTTGGTAATGCATAGATAAATCCGTTTATCCAATATTAAGGTAGATCCTCCAGTGTACAAAGCAGTGTGTCAGACACTGAGAAGTATACACAGAATTTATGTGTAAGGAGTTAAGGCCTGGTTTAGGCATTAAAAATACGTTATAACTGAAAGCTAGGGTAAAAAGGAACTATAGTTAACAATAGGGTCATCATAAGAAAAAAACGTGACTAAGCGACTGAACTGACTGACTGAACTGAAGGTGAGTGATGTTAACTAGACTTGTGGTTATAATTTCAAAATGCATACAGAGAATTATTATATTGTACACACAAAACTAATATGAAATTATAGGTCAATTTTACCTAAATTTGAAAATTAAAAAAATTGAAGTACAAAAGTTAGGGTAGAAAGTGCCTCCTCATAAGCATACTGTGGGTTTGGTGACCATATTTTTAACCCTCAAACTGAAAAACATAAATGACTATAGGATAGAGTATTTGAAGTTGACCATCTCAGAAAATCTGAGCCATGTGGTCAGTTTTGCTTTGGGGACTTAGAAGGAAGCATTGGCTTTGGCTGGGGCATGGGGAGTTGGTACATGAGCTAGAAGCTGAAGAATTCCAGTGCTGTGAACTGTGAGGTGTGGGCAAGCATGGATGGTGCACAGCCAAGGTGAGAGGTGAGGTAGCCCTGGGCTCAGGTGGGAAGGCTACACATAGGATGTCAACCAGGGCTTTAGGGGTAAATTTAGTTTTTATTAGATCTCAAAGGTAGGAGGGATGTGTCCTCTGCTCTTCTGCTTGAGGTTGGTAAGGATTTGGGGGTATGGAAGTTATGTGAAAAGAAATTTACATTCTTAGCACTCTCTCTAGCAAATCTTTTTTCTTTTTTTTAAAATTAGTTTCAGGTGCCTCTTAACTTAAAAAGAAAAAATCAGCTTTTTATTTGTAGATTTGTAAGTCTGTCTGGTGGATTAGAGATGAGTGGAAAGAGACTCCCTATGCCCTTCCCCCACATTCACACAGTAAAGTCAGATTAAGTTTTGATTTAAAAAGCCAGGGGTGTAAAATCTGAAAGGAATCCAGGTGCCCCTCGGTGGCGCTTCTGTTGAGTTTGCAGGCCCCCTCGGGGAAGCAGCTGTCAGGGACACCTCTGAGCGAGGCCAGAGCCTCCTGCATGGGGAAGTTCAGTTCCTGCTGGGTCTGTTTATATTGGAGGCTTACATCATGTCAAGAGGAGCCTAGACAAACAGTATAAGGGCTTGTGTTCAGGGCAGTGTTTCTAATCCCAGCCTTTCCTGGTTCTTGACCCAAACTTGGCATCATCACAGCTCTTACCCACCTGGGGTTCCCAGGGGACCCTGCATGACCCAGTGGCCCTGGAATTCCACAGGCCCATTTCGCAGCACTTGATGTGGAGGAAAGTTGAAAGCCGTGTTTTTATTTGATAGACTTCCTCGTGGTTAGAACACTACCCTGGAAATGTACTGATCTGCGTGGTGGTGTGGTGCAAGGAGTTGGAGAGATGAGTCTGTTCACAGAGATACTAATGGACTGAGAATAAAAGTCACCTTCTGTGTTTTCAAAGTGACTTTAGTGACTGGGGAAATCTTATGTTAAGTGAAGAGGAAATGAAATTTCATGTACAAGATAATCTTAACTTCATTAAAAATATACACAAACATACACACACACACCCACACCCCAAAATAGTAAACAGGGATTATTTCTTGGTGGTGGAACCGTGAATGATACTTTTTTTATTCTTATGCTTTTCTGGTTTTGCTTTATTGTATTCTGGGGGAAGCGGGTTAGAATCTTCTCAATTTCTCTTATTTTTGTATGACAGGAAGTTGTATGCATACATGTGTGCTAAGTCGCTTCAGTCATGTCCAACTCTTTGCGACGCCATAGACTGTGGCCCATCGGGGTCCTCTGTCCATGGGATTCTCCAGGCACAGATACTGGAGTGGGTTGCCATGCCCATCTCCAGTGAAGTTGTACACTTTCCCCTTAATTTTCACTGATGGATATTTTGAGAATAATCACTGCTCTCAGAGCAAAGGCATCTTATTAGAATAAATATACTCATGGCAGAAATAAATGTGTCTGATAACACTGGAATTTTTTTCTGGAAGCAGCTTGACTCTCTTAATTTTCCTAGCTTTCTTGTTAAAGTATACAACATCAAAGAGATACTTTTTAATTCAGTACTTTTAATTTTTAAAAACAAGTGTCCTTATTCCAAAAGTATACATAGTGATTGTAAATAATAAAATGTAAATAACAATGTATGTACACAGAAACAAGAAAGAGGAAAATAAATATCACACATGATTTCATTACCTAAGAGAAAAAAGACATTCTTAGTATTTGGGTTTATGCACTTCTAATCGTTTCTCCAGTGCCTAGACATGTATACATGTTACTGAAAACAAACCAAAACAAAAATGACATCTGATGATTTGACTTAAGAAAGTCCTTACATGCTGCTGCTTGTAAACTGACATTTTCCCATCCTTTGACTTAAATATATTCAAGCAAGGATAGCTATGGAAGGGTCTGTTTGTCCAGCTCTGTCAATCCAGGCTTCCCAGAAGAATGTGACTAGACATCAGGATGTCTTGGACTGTGGCTCCTTTTACTGGGTCTGCTGAACAAAAATTATATGCAGATATGGTGTTCATTTTTGTCCCCTAAGTATTTCTCTAGTTTTCTTTTTTCCTTTTCAGAGAGGCAGATTTGGTAACCCTGAGATTCTCACTTTCAGTTATTTTCCAGTGCACGTGTTCGCTGCTTTTGCGAACTGGCATAGGGACCTTGAGCAGACAGAAAAAAGGGCCAAGGTTTCAAAATTATTTTAGTTCAGGGTGCAAAGACCCCAAATGCAGCATGTACTTCTCAGGCATCTTCTTCCTCATGAATTTTGGTTGGCTGCTTCTGTTTTGCTGTTACAAAGAAAATCATCTTGTTCTCTGAACCCTTCTCTTCCACATGTTAGAGCCTCTTGAAAAACATCTTTCCTGATAGCCCTGCTCAGACACAATTTCCCTTGCCTGGTATCCCTGGATGTCCCTCACTGCTTCCTGCCCAGCTACAATTCAGCTCAGCTTTTCCCAGGACTCCTGGGCCATGCTGCAGGCAGTATATTTTCTGTTCCTTCTTTGAGGATTTAGTTTGTCACGTAATTGACCTTATTGACATATACCTACACTTGGACTCTTAAAAACAAAAGGACAACAAAAATGAAAACAGAAAAGCGTAAGGCAGGAAAAAAAATATCACTCATAGTCCTACCACTAAGAAACAACCTCAGTTTATAATTTTAGGGTTTGTAGGTGTTTGGATAGTTATTTTAACACGGTCAAGATTTGTTGTGTAGATAGAATTTGGTTTCCTATTTTTCATTTAACATGGCATAAATATTTCTTCAGACACAACATTAATTACAAACTTTTTCAGTGACTAGATAATAGTTCATTTTCTGGATTTCCTGCCAAAGGCTTAGCTCTTTGTTTAATGTTAGGAGAGAATCTAAATATCCATTTCCTTACAATGTGTTCATGATCAGTAGGCGTGGAGAACAGTGCTAAGGTGTGTAGTGAATTCTTGGTAAATGTTAGCTATTACTGTGTTTGTTAATGATAATTTTGATGCAGCTGGAGTCAGAACACCTGGAGAAGCCATATGATGTCCCCTGCAGACTCCAGGCAGAAATATAGGGATTCCCTGTGCTTGCTCAACAGCAGAGAGAGGATTTCTCAGGAGTATAATTTCAGCTCCTTCATTTATGTCTTGGCCGTCGCAAGCTGAAATCCATCTGTTACGAGCTCAAGAGCTCAAAAACCTTGATTGGATCTGGGTTTTCTTGTTGAATATGTGGTATTAAAAACTCTGAAAAAGCCCTTTGCTTGAATTCGGTGCATCTCGTGATCAGAACATTTAGTTCTTTTGTGGCATGTGCTAGTATTAACTTTGAACGATACTTCTCCTGATGCCACTTGGGGCATCCCAAAGAACTTCCTTGCTTCCTATCAACCAGAAAGCACCATTCTCATACCAGGGAGGGATTCCATTCATCAGAATGTGAGAGAAATGTGTAATAGGACGATTTTGAAAGTAATAACATGGAGAAGGGGACTGGAAAATGCAGTGTGGAGTGGTTAGATAGGTGGGAAAACTAGTTGGAGTTGGGTATAGGATTTGGAAAGTGGGGACTGGGTGCCGTGTGATGCAAGAAACTGAGTAAAATTGGAGTCATACTGAAAGAGCAACTATAAAAAAGGATAAGAAATAAATTGAAATGGAGGGTGAATTAAAATGTTGCTGCTGAGCTTTCAAGCTTTCTCTCCCACCATCTTCCCCTAAGTAATCCTTTTCCATAATCCTTAAAGTATTTGAACCCTACATCTCAGAGACGATCAGTTCTGTGAGTTTTTATTAAATGTTGACAAGAAAGGTAACTTAGACAAGTAATTAATATATAAAACTCCCAATACATCTGATATATGTAGAGTCACATGAAATTGACATATGAAATGACATAATGTATCATAAAACAACATTAATTTCCAAACACTTTAGAAATTAAAAGCAAATGTTTGCTTTGGATCCAGTTGGTCCTACCAGATCTGTTGGCACATCCTTCCTCCTGATGGATGCTTCATTTTCCCCTTACATCTTCAGAATTATTATTTATATGAGATGGTGTCATGTTCTTGACCTGTTCTAGAAACTGATCTTTTTATTTTAGTTCGGACTAATTTCTCTGAATTTCTCATTTCCTGGTTGTGTATGCCTTCTTTAAAACAGATAAAATATCTTTATATGGAAACAAATCAATGTCAAATTTTGTTTAAAAAAAAAGAAATGATATTTAATTTTCTATATAAGCCTTTGGAATGCCCTAAAGCATAAAACTTTACTTGCGTCTCATAAGTATTTGTATTACTGGTATTTTGAAGTGATGAATTCATTGAAATTTCTTAAACTTAATAAATGATGGGTTTTACAATTTATTTTTTATCCAACTTTTGATGTTGAATACAAAGATCAAAATATAGGAGGCTTGTATTTCTAGAAAATACACAGAGACAGTTTCATCAGTGTTTTGTTTCTTAACAACATTAAACATGTATCTGTTTGGCAAGTCTGTTTATCTGTATTTAGAAATATATGAGTGTTGAATATAATACTTTTTTAAGACCATGAATAACATTTAGAATACCATGTTCCCTGATTTTTTGAATCAGTTAAAAGGAAACAATATTGTTGCTTTGATGAATTGTCATATATGCTGCTCTCTTTTATTTATTTATTTTTTCTCATTTATATGGATTATGAAATTTGGCCAGTTCTGTTTACAAAATCATCCGTTTCATTTCTCTAACCTTGACGTTAAGACCATAGAAGCATATCAAGGCTCTAAAATAGAGATGCTTTAAAAACTCAGAAGTGTTATAAGTAACTTTTAAGTATAAAACACCAGAAGTACTTCATATCCTATGAAATTTGGTACAAACTTTTGGAACAACCGAACTTTTTCTTTTTTAAAGTTGATTTTCCTTAGTGCATCTCTGCTCAGGCCCTCCCTTTACCTGGCAGGTGCCCCTATCAGGTTTATTGCAGAGACGCCTGTTTTTTCTCTTTGAATCCTGTGCTCGGTTTGTGACCTGCTTTTGTCTCTCACTCATCCGCAGAGCCCGGCGTCTGCACGGTGTTCGGAGACCCCCACTACAACACTTTTGACGGACGGACATTTAACTTTCAGGGGACATGTCAGTACGTGTTGACGAAAGACTGCTCCTCCCCTGCCTCGCCCTTTCAGGTGCTGGTGAAGAACGACGCGCGCAGGACCCGCTCCTTCTCCTGGACCAAGTCAGTGGACCTGGTGCTGGGCGCCGGCACCGTCAGCCTCCAGCAGCACCTGACGGTGCGCTGGAATGGCTCGCGCATCGCGCTGCCCTGCCACGCGCCGCACTTCCACATCGACCTGGACGGCTACCTCTTGAAAGTGACGACCAAAGCAGGTGGGCTTCCAGAAGCAAGGGCCTTCTGTGTACCTCTGGCGCTTCCCTTTGTCTCACCAACTGGTGCCCAGGAGCTGCAGCTGCTCCCCCTCCTCCTCCGTGGAGGAAAACCAGAGGCAGAGAAGACACCACCAACTGCAGGGGCTGCCTCATTCTCCAGATGCCACAAAATAGCTGCAGAAAATTGGCATACCGAGGAACCTTGCAATCTGATGCCAGTCACCCGCAACTTGCGATCGGTCCACATCCAGTATCTTTTCGTCCTCATTCCCAAAATAGCAGTTGTTCTCTCCGGATAACCGCTGTCTCATGTTGTGTTGCTATTTTAGGTCATTGATGTCCAGCTTGGAATCACAGTGTCTTTCCCAGTTCAGCTAGTCATGTGCAGTCTCACATCTGTGAGAAAGAGTGTTTCCTTGTTAACATCTGTCCAAGAAGGAGGGAATCCTCAAAAGCAAACTGCAAACGTGTGGGTTGCATATGGGAGTGGGGATGATGGGCTGCGTGACCAGCAGTCCTGTCCATTCTGGACCTGGGGAAGGCTGCTTATTGAGTTGATGGGCACAACTGTCAGCTCCTGCTGGAAGACACTTAGGGTGCTTGCTCTGAAAGCACTCTCTCCAGCCATGGGCTCATGGAGCTGGCCACTGATGCTGAGACCTTTTCTCAGCATCCCCCTACGCCAAACTGTTCATAGTTGGTAATAAGTGACTCATAGGGGTTCACAGAGGCCCACATTCTTGTCTGTGAGATGTTGCCTAAGAGAGACATCTTAGAAGCAGAACTCAACCCTTCGTTATCAGCCCCAAAGAATGAATTGAGTTTGTTCACACATTTTATATGATATCATGAATGGTTCCTTCCATGCTGCCTTTGGTTAGTGCCTATTTTGGTCAGTTGGGTATGGAACTGCATGTCCTCTTAGCATGCTATTTCTTTAAGCATGATATTTGAGGAAGTCAGTATATATATATATATATATATATATATATATTTTTTTTTTTTTTTACTTTTTGCATTGATGAGAATTTAACAATGTAAAAGCATCACTTGGGTTCCA
Source organism: Aepyceros melampus (assembly GCA_006408695.1). NCBI lineage: Eukaryota > Metazoa > Chordata > Mammalia > Artiodactyla > Bovidae > Aepyceros > Aepyceros melampus. Next base: position 294,524 of record SJXQ01008336.1, on the reverse strand, counting down.
GTTTCTTTATCTAATATGGATCAGAAAGGGAAACATTTGATAGAGCAGCCACTTTTGAGGGACTGCAGAGACTGTTCTCCTGGTACTTTCAGAACCCTGTTGTTTTCTGTTCAAGTCAAAACATATTCAGTAAATTGATTAGAGCTGATGAAATGCCAGCTTAGCTAAACAAAGGCAGGAAACCAAAGAGAAACCCATGGAGATTTTTATTTAGAGAATATGACATGGTTTCAGTGGAAATGTTAAATATTAATGTATTCGAGCATTTTATAGAGAAGAATGTTCACTTTGAAAGTGGTAGATGTGAAGGGTTCTGTACTTTCAACTTCAGAGGAATTAATCCACCCCAGAAAATTCAGACACCAGTTGTTAACATTCAAATGACATATCACTCTGCACATGTAGGCCTCAGCTCTTCTCTTTGAAGGAGGCAACAATTGTGGCTTCATGTAAAAGGGACACAAAACAACCTATAATTACACAGTACTAATTAGAAGTACCTTGTTTATCTTTTTGCATGCTGGCTGAACATAATGGATACTACTGATATGGAAATTATGAGTCAGCCACAACCCAATTCTCAAAGGAATTCTGCATATTCAAAATTACTAACAGTCGAGGAGGTTCAGTACTGCTCCTCTCACAGCTGGCAATACCTTACGGAATAAGTGTACTCTTTGTAAGGACTTCATATGGTAAAAATGAGAAAAAGGATGAGGCTGCTAAGAAAATAATAATAGATCATAAACGCCATAATTGGATTAGTGAATTTAACTCTTCTAGGCCTTGAATTCAGTTTTGCAGTTTGTCTTTTTTCCATCTCTCTTGCCATGATGCAGCTAATTTATGTGGTACCTTTAATACCCAGGTGACCAACTTCCTGTAGCACACGGAGGGCACAAACTTTCTGCTTCCTAGGGAAGACTTTATATCTCTAGGTGCTAAAATTGCTTTGAAATTATCTTTTGAATGGAACAATTCCATTTCCAGACAATAGTCCTTCCTACTCTGGTCCCCAAATCTCAGTTTGTACTACCCCTTAGGGATGTTTTCATTTTTATTACCTATTGATTGTCTATCTAAAATATCACAGTATATCCTTTGAATGTTTGTTCTTCCTCTATAATGTTTTTTCATAAGCTCAAGTGATCAAAGGATATTTCATTGAAACAGCCGTTTAAATCAAGACTGCAGGTGTAAGTTGGGAGATGGAGAGAAATGACTCTTCGCTCCTGTGGTTTATAGACTCAGCACTTCATGATAGAATCTTTTGGCAGAAGAGCACAGGTGGCTGTGTAGCTTGGTTGGAATTAAGCAGTAGTTACATATCTAATAACAACTGGGGTAGTACAGAAGGCAGAGCAAGGTTTGGTAGCTTGAGAAAGCTTTGCTCCTTCCTGTCACAACTCCCCTCTCTCCCCCGCCCAACTCTCGGCACTTAACGAATCATTTAAAATATTCCTCTCTGCCATCTGTTCACTTCATCAACTCCACCTGAAAGAGTTATGTCAGATCCACCTGAAAGTATTAACATGTGGGAGTGTGGCTTTGTATTTTACTTTTGGTAAAATTCTACATCTGAGGAACCTGGAGGATATGTATGTTGTTGTTCCGTCGCCAAGTTGTGTCCAACTCATTGCAACCCTATGAACAGCAGCATGGGAGGCTTCCCTACACACACACACAAACACATACACACACACACACACACACACAAACACATACACACACACACAAACACATACACACACACACACACACAAACACATACACACATACACATATATTCCTTTGGTATAAACTCTAAGCAGAAAAAATTCTCCATTTTTAAGCATCACTATGGTGTGTCTACAGATTTCGCACCTCCTCTCTCTTAAAAGTGGACTGCAGCAAAAGCAACAATAACAACCAAAAACAAACAAAAGCAACCAAAAAATAAAAGACCGACAACTTTCCCACCAAAAAAAAACAATTAGTAATCTGGAGCCAGGTCACACACTTGAAGGGTGAAAAGCAGGTTGGTAAAACATTCGCTGGTGAAGAGGAAAATTGGAAGACTCTTCATCCAGTGGAAGGAATGCAGCTGCTGCTCACATCCCAGATGAGACATGTGCTTCAGCTTTGGCCTTCTGACTGCCAGTTGTTTCTACCAATTTCCCAGGCAGAGAATTGGGAAACTCATCCCAGCTGCAGAAAAGACTAACCCCAAACCCTCAAACACTTCCATGGCATTTTCATTTCATAAGATGCCTATTTAAAATCTCTTTTGGAAAAGCAATGTGTTTTTCAATTACAACTTATTCTTTTTTTTTTTTTTGCCTGTCACTACTGTAATTTACTTTGCATGGATTTTACTCTTGTAGAGAGTAAAAATAACCATGCAAATAGATGTGTATATGATACAAGAATAGACAAAGTCATCAAGTAAGTCATCCAAACACAATAGGAAGCCTAACATTGTTCTGTGAATATCTTCTTAACTAATGATAAAAAGAGGAAAAGGGAGTGAATTACAAATTATTCTTTTACTTTGAGGATTGTGTTTCATGAAAGAGATGCCAAGAGTCTTGAGAAAAAATAGCAAAAGTGTTAGTCATTTGTCGTGTCTGACTCTTTACGACCCCATGGACTGTATGTAGCTTGCCAGGCTCTTCTATCTATGGAATTCACCGGGCAAGAATACTGGAGTGGATAGGGAATATCGAACCCAAGCCTCCTGCCTTGTAGGCAGAATCTTTACCATCTGAGCCACCAGGGAAACCCCAAGAATACTGCAGTGGGTAGCCATTCCCTTTTCCAGGGAATCTTCCTGACCCAGAGATCAAACCTGAGCCTCTTACATTGCAGAATCTTTATCATCTGAGCAACCAGAGAAGGCCAGAGTCTTGAGAAGAGTATGTTTAAAACACAGTGGGCCTGCATCTTCTTAAGCATGCAGGAACCACCAGTCCATTGCAAAGAAAGAATGACTGACTTGTTCCCTGTGAGTTGAATTCCCATGAACTCAGTTGCCCAAAATCTCAAATTTATTGTATCACTGCCAGTAATTTTGCTGGCACTCTTTTGGATGTAAATTCTCGACTGATGTGGCACTTGGAAAAGCAGTGTTTGCCTGCTGTCTAGGAAAGAAATTTGTAGTTTGGAAAATTTTGCAAGGTGGAAAATCTTTGGAATTATGCTCTAAAAGTTAGAGCGTTGTATGGAATTGATTTTCTCCCTTCATTTCTCTGGCTGGGCAGCTGCCTAGTTACAGGAGTATGAGGTCAAGTTTCTTCTATACCTTAGAGAGTATATTACAAATCAAATTATAGTTTGCTTGTCTTTTTTCAAAATGTTATTTCAGTGTCTTAACTGGCATGAAATTCACAAATTTCTTTGGCTTTGCCGACTCATTGTGTCAATTTACAGGGTAATTCATTCATTTAGGGAGAATATACTACGTGCCAGATAATGTGTTAGATGATGGGGCATGAAGAAATAGAAATTGTTTTATACAATAGTTGGATTGTCAGAATTAACCCAATGTTTGAGATCCTCACAGGAGATCAGTCCAGTGTGTGGACAGACTAGCAGCATGTCCTTGCTCTGATCACCTCGTCCCATCATTGTCTTCTCTTCACTCAGTTACTCCCAAAGCCCCAAAGAGACTGTCTTATGACCTTCTTTCCTTCTTTTTTCCTAATTCCATTCAATTGCTTTTGGGAACTGAGTTGCTTCTCCTGACCAAGAAACCTTCTCTACCTTTGCCTTGGGCTGAGAATACTTCCATTCTTTTCATGTACCATACGTGATTTCCATGTGAGTCTTTAGGTTTATTTCTTGAGAAATCAAGTTTTGGACCACTGGTTTATTCTACCAGTAATTTCCCCTAAAGCAGATCTGTAACTCCTTCTTATGTCAGTTGTGTGGCCTGCTCACAGAATGCTCTTTGGCCAGGTTTCACTCCTCTAGAACCATGACCAAAGGAATATTGGGTTTAGGATATTGGCTTAGGGAATATTATCTGTAGCATCTTCTGGGTGTCTCCTACTGCTCTTATATCACTAATGTTGCCTTATGCCAATTTTATATTCAAACAAGATCCATTCCATCCCTCCCCACCCCTTTCTTCTTTCTCATCATCACCTTATCTCCCAACTTCTGAGCATCTTCTGAGCATTTACTCATCAGGCTAATATTGATCCTTCAGGGACAAAGATAAAGTCTTCTTAAAAAAAAAAAAGCAGCAGCAGCAGCTCTCTCTGGATATTCAGAAAGGACTAAATCAAAGACTAGGTTTTGTCAGAAATCCAAGAGGGTAAGATTGAAAACACACAGCTGGGGATAGTTTCTATTTTTTCTGTTAAAACAGAGCTCTTTTTGGGGGCTGTCACTCTTGGGAGACAGTGACGTGAGTAAGGAGGAGTCCCAGGGCAGAAATGCACTGTGGCCTGTTGTAGGTGTCCCCTTGGTGCTTATCCACAGGACTGGTACCTAGTTCATCCATTCACTGGGTGGCTCAGGCACTGCCAAGATATTACCAAGAAACAGCAAGAAGAGCTTCCCCCACACACGTGAGACATACAGAAAATGTTAATGCCAGAATCATCATTTGCTTGGGGTTGATTCTTGAAAGACTTCGTGAAACCCTCTCCTTTGTTTTACGGGTAGTGTGATCACATACTGCATCATTTCTTCCTGACATCCTGAGCAAACTGATCTGTGCTGTGTGACAGCAGAGCCTGGCTGTCCGACCCGTGACAGAAATTCCACTCTTCAGTGGGGTCACTTGTTACAGGAAATCCTAGATACTCAGGGCTAGTAGGTCGGGAGAAAATGAATGTTCTCAGACAAATTCTCCAACTGTTCAAATGATCAGTTCAGCAAACCAAGAAGGGATTATGTTCTCAACCTTGTGGAGTGAAGATTGTTTCCTCAGCGAACAGTGCTGTCCAGGTGATTCTGTCCAGCACATGAGGAATTTTGACCTGTGGCCTGGTAGCCGCCATGCTTACTCAAATGCTGAAGCTCATGATCAGCCCAGATATGCATGGAAACCCCAACCTAGGTCTCATAACATCTCAACCATGGAAGCATGGATTAAACAGCTGTGTGTATCTCATGGATGACTGTAAAATAATGAGGAGGCAAATGTTTTCATTTGTATGAGTGTTGTCCTTTGAAGAGGATGTGTTCAGAAGCTTTATATTTATTACTTTAATACTTCCACTATGGCAAATAATTTGGAAATTTTCACTTGGCTCTAAATATCATCATATGGGGAGAATATTAGATAAAGAGAAAAATTTCATTGCAAATTATCATCTTTGTTATCTTTCCATTTCCACATTATAGTAGTTGTTGGATAAATGAAAACATGATGTGAACCAAGACAATTACTCTGAAAAAGGGCAAAAATATAAACCCTGGAGTAACATGGTCAATGAAGAATCATCTGCAAGTCACACTACGTAAAATAACATTGTAAGGGCAAAACTCATACATTTAAAAAGTCCTAAGCCCCAGTAACTGATTTGTGTTATATCACACAATGTTTGATGTGGAGAGCTGAAAGGTAATCAAGATTTCAATGAGGTCCTTAGTGTTCCTTGTTAGAGGACAGTCATATGTACTGTATAAGAATCTACACTTGAAAAGTATTGGTGGATTCAAGAGTGATTGCTCCTTGTTTCCTCTAGGTTTGGAAATATCCTGGGATGGAGACAGTTTTGTAGAAGTCATGGCTGCCCCCCATCTCAAGGGCAAACTCTGTGGTCTTTGTGGCAACTACAATGGACATAAGCGTGATGACTTAATTGGTGGAGATGGAAGCTTCAAGTTTGATGTGGATGACTTTGCCGAGTCCTGGAGAGTCGAGTCCAATGAGTTCTGTAACAGACCCCAGAGAAAACCAGTACCTGAACTGTGTCAAGGGACAGTGAAGGTAAAGCTTAGAGCCCATCGAGAATGCCAGAAACTCAAATCCTGGGAATTTCAGACCTGCCACTCAACTGTGGACTACACTACTTTCTACCGGTAAGTACAGTGCTTTCAGGAATGGGCTTGGGTTACACACCAGAGATAGACTTGACCTTGGAATAGAAACTGTCAAATCCCTTGGTGTACCAGGGCCCCCAAAGCATAGTCTAAATATCCCTACTTCTTTCTTGTCTTGAGACTGATCTCTTAAATCAGTCCCACATTATGTCTCAAAGTAAGAAATTGTAGGGAGTACTTCAGAGTTATCTTCTATAAGTGATTGTTTTTGTGTCTGCAGGTTCACTGGAAAGCTAGGGACACCCTAGGGTTTTTCCAGGTGTTAGCTTGACTCTAAGATTGAGGAGTGCTTCCCAAATTCTGGCCTGAAATACAATGGGGTAGGGCAGAAGTGGGAATCTCAAATTGCTCTGGCTGCCTTTGGGTATTTCAGTGAGCTCGGTTATTCTAGGTTTGAGGAAGGGTTCATCAGGTCGTTCCCATGGTCTGGCCCCAAACAGATCTGCACATAGAAAACGAGATGGCCAGATGAGAGTTCCTTGGATTTTGGCCAACTATGAGACTTTGGGTCCAGAGTTAGAGGAGTATAGAAAAGGGCTTAAGAGATGGAGGAAGGGAGTCTCTCAGTAAGACTGTGGATTCCATAACCTTTTCTAATTCTGATTAATCCCCTTCCGTACAAAGCAACTGGTTACAGAGGAGTCTTGGCTTTGGCATCCATGCTACAAGGTTGCATTTGTGAATGGATGAATTTGGCCCGGTTGTACTTCCATTTACTACACGATTCCATGAGTTCAAGAGCTGTGACTATCTATAACTTTAACCACCACTGGGTGTGGGAGGAAACATGAGATGAACACAGCCCCAAAAGGCCTTGTTTAAGTGATTTGCCCATGCCTCTTAAAATGAGAAAACTCCTGTGGTCTGAAGCCACAGAGAAGTTATTTTTACTCTTTAATTGCCACAGGTTTATTTCCCCTAGTTCTCATTAAATGTGATTTTTAAAATATTATTTGATCTTTGGATGTAAAAGATAAAGTTCTATAAAGTCAGCTCAAAGTGTGGTGAAAGAGGACGATCCCTGTCATCACAAATTCCTGAACATGACTGCATCTGTCAAACCATTTGGCTCCAACTCATGTATTTAGTTTCTTCAAGCCATTTTCTGGTTGTAATTTGAATTCGGTGGGTTCCCTTCTTTCTCCTCCCTAAACCACCCAATAGATTGACCTCACCCTTGTCTATTGAAATTGAAAGATCTTTAATACATTCTGGAGTGAGTTAAGCACCTGGATAGACAAACCAGGCTTCACTTTGAAACTAAATACCCATCACTTAAAAGTCTGATGGGAAGCAGTTGTTTAGTCGGTAAGTCATGTCTGACTCTTTTGTGACTCCATGGGCTGTAGCCTGTCAGACCTCTCTCCATTTAATTCTCCAGGCAAAGATACCAGAATGGGTTGCCATTTCCTTCTCCAGGGGATCTTCTGGACCCAGGGATTGAATCCATGTCTCCTGAATTGGCAGGTGGATTCTTTACCACTGAGCCACCAGGGCATTTTGAATAGGAAGCAATAGAGCACAGTAATTAAGAACTTTGTGGTCTCTCTGAGCTAAAATCCAGCCCAGCTTTACAAACTTAAACAGTTATTTAAGCTCTACAAACCTTGGTTTGCTTATCTGGGAAATGCAGATGGTAAAAGACCCTACCTTGAAGAGCCATCATTCAGAGTCTGTGAGATGATGAATGTAAATACATCTGCTTAATCCAGTGCCCCAGAGTAATAAGTACTCTGTAATTGTTGGCTACTATCGTATCTTCTATCATTAATTAAATGATTAGCCAGCGTTAAGGCCTCTTTTGGATGCTCTCCTAGCCTAGTTGTGGATTTGGATTGGACCCTTCTCTGTCTGAATTAGAATGAAAAGGCTATACTTCTCCCAGGACCCTAGCAGTCCACACCTTTGGTCTTCATCCCATTTCCAAGGAATGTGTTGAAAGCAAAAATTGGAGAGCAGGCCTGTAGAGATTCATTCCTTTTTGCAAATTTCTATTTCTTTGCTCTTTGGTGATTTATTTTGTATTATGATCCCTGGACTGTGAGCAGGAATATGATGAGCACCTTGGCAGCAGTCGTGAGAAATGACGTTGACATGAACAGAGAGAATGGGAACTGTTAGGGGGCCAGACAGATGCTTGCCTTCTGCTCTTGAAAGTTGCTACAGTGGCACAGTAAGGGATGAGGGAGTCACTGTGTAAGGGGCTGGGTGCCTGAGTTTGGAGAGCTTTTGAGAATGTTCTCAGGATCTTTGTGTACTGAGGTTTGGAGGATAGAGTATGGTGGGAAGTGAGTTTATGTTCTGCTGTGTGTGGTGTAGGGGCAGAGTCCCCTTCCAGGCCAGCCACTCCCTGGAAGAGGCAAGGGGAGCTCAGGAAGGCAGAGCTGGGCGATCCTGACTGTCACTCACTTTGTTGATGACCTCACTCTCCAACTGAGAGGTTCACCTTCATGAATTTTCAAGTGAGGGTCGCCAGTATTGGGTAGATCTTGGATTTCTTTCTTTCTTCCAAGCACAGATGTAGCAGGAGAAAGGAAAGAAACAGGGTCGACATGGAAAGAGAATTCTGTTCTCAAGGATCTCCAGCAAGGACCAAATCTTAGGGAGCCTTTGAGAAGCAATGGACTAAGAAGGTATTGGGTGGTTCCAGGCTGGGTGTAACCTCAACTCTGCCACTTGCTAGCTGTGTGGTCCTGGTAGCTTGCTGAGCTTCAGATTCTTTGTCTGTAGACTAGACATGGCAGCAGCTACCTGGTGGTGCTCCTCCAAGGCCTGAGGTCAACGGGCAGTGCCATGTTGGCCTATGATAGACAGGCAGTCTTGGTCTTGGCACAGTATGCTTTATCCTGTGTACCTTCCTTATTTTGGAGAAACTTGCTCCTGCTCAGCCACTTACTTTTCTGATACTTGGTATCTTTTCCTGTTCTCACTGTGGAGAACAGATTAGATACAGTCTCACTGATGTATCTGCAGAGCAATTAAAAAATGAAAAAAAAATCTCTTTTGTGACATTGAATGAAATATGTAAGTTAAGATTGCATTGTAAATGTTTAAAAAAATTATTGTTTTTTTTGCCTTATCTAGAAAAACGGTACAGATGAACCTATTTCCAGGGCAGAAATAGATGCAGACATAGAGAATGGATGAGGGTGGGAGAAGGGGAGTGTGGGACAAATTGGGAGATTAAGATTGACATATATGCAAATGTTGTTCAGTTGCTAAGTCATGTCTGACTTTTTGTGACCCCATGGACTACAGCATGCCCATGCGTGAAATAGATAGCTAGTAGGAATCTGCTGTAAAGTGCAGGAAGCTCACCTCAGTGCCCTGTGATGACTTGGGTGGGTGGGTTGGAGGTGGGGGAAGGAGGAAGGCTCACGAGGGAGGGAATATATGTATACATATAACTGATTCACTTCATCGTACAGAAGAAACTAGCACAACATCGTAAAGCAGTTATACTCCAGAATAAGAGCACAATACATGTTCACTGTATAATGTTTAAGTAACATGAAAAAGAATAAAGAAGAAAATAGCTACCACACGACATTCCACACATGTAAATATTTTCCTGCCTATTTTATGTCATTGGTGGAATTCTAAAACGAAGCTTAAAGCACTGTCAATGTTCTGTGTGTTAAGTGCTATGATCTTTTTTATGAGTCAGTATAGGACTAGAGAGATATGTCTTGACATCATGAAAAGTCCTATATGTAAATTGTATATTAATTCAATTCCTTTCATTTTCTCTTTATCCTTCAAAGAAATATCTGTATTTTCCTCTAAGACAAAGAATAAAGTTGCATAATATACAAATGCAACCTTCCAAGTACCATTGTATTTGTTACGTAGAGAGGGAGAGGATACAGGAGGTATTTCTCTAAGGAAATTTTACCACTTTTGGGTTTCCTTAATTATGTGGCAATTTCCGCAGGGAGAATTCTATTATAAATATGAGATAGTTCTTCCTATAAGATCAAAATAACGATTCTGATTTCTCTGAGTTAGAGTTTACTTTTGAGATGTTTAGGACTTAGAACTCATTTTATTTCAGTCTTAGTTCAAAAATTTTAATAGCAAACTATTCTCTAAAAACTCAAAAACTTTTGCAAATAAATAAGAGATGACTACATGGTAGCCAAGACTTTTATTTTCTCTCTTTTGGGAAACTTTTATGGTTTTGCTTATTTTTTCTTCACAAATTAGTTCCACCGATCGTGGCCTCATTTGGTATAAAAATGTAATATTCAAAGTCTTTGTGATCAGCATGATTTGGTTTCATTAACCCATTGAATATGTTTGGGTGCAGAATAACTTGATCATGAATCACCTAAAAATTGAGTTGTCCTCCAGTTCGCTAATCTCCCTTACAAGTGTTTTGCATTAGCCTTCGATGGTGTGTTACCGAGACATTTCCGGTAGCAAGGGAGCTAGGTAGTAGCCTGTGCAAGCATGAATGTGAAATCACTTCAATTATATCTGGATTCCGACACAAGCTCCCCTGAGGAGAAGATGCTGTCTTTGTGCTTCTTCCTTCGTCCTTTATTTTCACTTCCCTCCCCCAGCCTCGTGTTGCCTTCTCCCTCTGTGTCTTGACTGCCAGCTGAGAAATCCAGGAGAACAGGCCGCCCCCGACCCCAGAGCCTCCCCGGAGGTCCTCAGCAGCCAGCACGGGGTGCACGGGCCACCCTGACATAGACCGTGCTGACGAGCCCAGCCCGGGCGGCCCCAGGAGAGAAGGAAGCCAGGAGACGGGCTGGGCTGTGTGGGCCACTCTGGGGAGAGGGAGGCCACCTCTACCTTGGGCTGGTGAAACACTAGCAGTGGCTTCCTCCCACACTCAGGTCTGAATCTTGGACGAAGTAGTTGCAAGGGGGTATATACCCTGTCAGCGAAGCGGGCCTCTCCCGTCAGGGCAGGCCCGCATCTCAGAGCAGCCAGGAAGGCGGATGTGCACTGCCGCGCAGCCCGGGCATTTGCAGACCACGGCTGTCTCAGGACCGTTTCCCTCTCCTCACTGCCCTTCGTGGGGTATAATTCACTGGAGCGAAAGCTCTGCTCACTTGTTCGGTTTGGGAGAATGTCTGGGGATCCCCAGTCTAGGAAATGTTCTTTTCTTTTCATGCAGTGGTTTTTACATCTGTAAGGAGTTGCAGGAAGGCCAGAGGATTCACAGACATGTCCTTCCTGCTGAGGTCCTGGGAGGTAGGTGGTGGGAGTTCGTGCCGGAGAACGTTGGAACCGCGACAGCACCGCAGCGTTGGAGATAATGGCGCCCGGGGACCGCCGGTGGCTCCCTTCCAGGGGAAGATCACAGCCTTTGTGGATGACCCACTTTGTGTTTTCCTATAAAGGAAACTCATCATTTATTATAAAACAAGAGGAGGGATCCAGGCAAGGAATACAGACTTTATGTGTGTATGTCTGTTTGTAAGAGAAAATCGTATAAGGCTAACTGCTATTCTATAATTCAAATCAAGCCAATCTTCCCCTGCTTCAAAGAAGAACGTTCTTGGAACATTTCTGTTTACAACTTTTAATGAGTTGTCTCAAATTGCCATTAGAACTAGGGTCCTAAATCAAATGAGATGTTCATTTTATAGTGTGATGTTCTAAATGTGCTTTTTCACTATTCCTTTGGCAACAACTTTCAGGAGGAGCAGCCACTCTGTATCTGTAATAGAGGTGACACCAGGTGGCAGTAGACTTCAGCCCTTAAAGTTCAACATGTTTTTCCTCCTCAGCAACTTATTCCTTTTTGTTTTGTTTTTTTGGGTTTTTTTTTTTTTTTTTTTTCAGAGTCAGTCCTAGGCTGCTCCTTCACTGTATCTAAACATATAATGCCAGTTCCTTCCTCTGTGTCCATGTCTTTCCCCTGCCTGAGATGCCTTCATTTTCTACATTGATTTAAGCTGAAGGCACAGCTCAGATTTCATCCTGGGCCTCTGTTAGTGTTCTTCTTTGCTTTCTTAGAGATGCTGATTGTGTTTATCCTCATTTAGCACATATACTATGTTGTATTTGTGGTCATTGTCTCGTCCCAGCATTGGATTTTAGGTTCACTTGGTATTGGGGAATGTCTTTTCTACTCTTTCGTATTTCATCCAGCATCACTCCTGGAAGTTCTGCTTTGGGGAAAGTTTTCTTAGCTCCCTTCGTAGCCTCTCTATCATCTTTATTCTCTCTGATCTCCTTGTGACTTCTACCCCAGTGTCAACTTCACCTTAGGTCTTTAACCCTACGCTTGTTACACACTTTTAGTCAGAATGTGCACACTGTTCTGTTGTTTCAGAGAATAGACTAGTTGGAGCCTCTGGTCCATCTTTGATGCTGCAGAAAATATCTGCTCTTCTTACTGCATGAGTCTGTTACTATGAAAGCCAGGAGCATGCCTCTGAGTTACAGAATCTACTTCTGCCTACTCACAATTCACTTGTACACAAGCCACTTGGACCTACTGGATTCAATCTGTCCTTTCTAACTATAGATGGGTGGCATTTGTCCTCGCCATCTTCCTGTGTGGTATTTTGACCTCTAGGTATTTCTGCATTGACACCATCTTATTCTGTGGAGTCATGAACTAGCATTGACTCTTCTTGTCACAGTATGTGATGTTATTTATAGAAGCATCACAAGGAAGTTCTCATGAGCCTTTTAGAATCCCGGTTTTTATTGGAACTTGATCAGCTACTGCCTGTGTGGCTGACCTTCTGTAGCCTCTCCCAGAGGTCATACTAAAGCCTTAAGTCTCCAGCTCTTTTGGAGTTTAGAACTGTTATCAGGTGGCCCAAAGCCCCCAGCATAAAGCACATTATTAGAGTCTCATAGCCAAAAGTGTTGTGTTCAACTCTACAACCCCCTTGTCTGTAGCCCACCAGGATCCTCTCTCCATGGAATTCTTCAGGCAAGAATACTGGAGTGGGTAGCCACTCCCTTCTCCAGGGGATCTTCCTGACTCAGAGATCAAACCTGGATCTTCTCCATTGCAAGGCAGATTCTTTTTACCATCTGAGCCAGCAAGGAATTCCCAAAGGGCCCAGGAAAAAAAAAAGACTCTCCTGTCTGGCAGGGCATTCCAGGGGCCTAGAGATTACTCTCCAGGAGCTAAAGGTCAAAGCCAGACCCTCTTTGGACCAAGTTAATTCTTCACTACACAACCTGCCTGGCTCAAGGTTAAATGTAATTTCAATTTGATTTCAGTGTTAGCTTGAAGTTTATCTTTAGCATAAGCTTCCTGGAATCCTGCAGTGTTTCTCCTCAGAAAATTACATTCTGGATTGTAATTAGATGGGGCTTTTGAACACAGATTTGAATGAGTGTCACTGTAGCAGGTAAAACACTAATTATTTTGTAGCATCTCTGTTGGTTGCTTGGGATACTTTGATGACTCTTCAGTGAGCAGGAAGCCGTGTGGTTTAGCTTTATTATATTTTCATTATCAACAGGTGTAAAGCCCTTTCTAGCCACAAGAGCAACATGCGTGGTGGCTGACATGAGTGTTTTCTTGATGTTACTGTTGAGCTAAGTGAGGCACTGAGAGGTGACGGGATTCACTTCAGGGCCACCCATGAAACCTGAGCGGCCAGCCTGACACGACACCTGGTCTTGGGTTTCTTTCTCAGAACTTAGCTGGAGCCAGTATGACTGCTCTCAGAGTCTATCGTTGTCCACTCAAGTTTTTGAATATCTGCTTCTGCCATAAACTTATAGAGGAGGATTTCGTTAATCATTTAAATCACTTATTTTGCAGCTTTTGAATGTGTATGTGCTGCATGCCAGGGACTGCTGTCGGGACTGAACAAGAGATCCAAAGGCTATTCCTTCAGACAACTCATAATCTAGTGTGGACAGACAGTGATAAATAAGAAACAAGGTCATTGTCAACTGTGAGAAGAGGAATGGGGGAATTAGTTGTGATGTGATAAGGTGGGCTGAGGGCACCAACTTGGAATAAGGTAGACAGGAAATTCTTCATGAGGAGTGCTCCTTTGAGTGGAGCCCACAGAGCATGGAAGCACTGGGGAGAGGGCCTGTAATGGGCGGGGGAAGGGCAGGCCCCAGTGCGGGAAGAGTGTGGCCTGTCGAAGACTAGAAAGGAGGCTGTCAGTACTGGTGCCTTTAGAAAGTGATGGGTGTGCTGCCAATAACTGCATGAGCTTGGAAGTAAATCCTCCCCCGGTCAAGGTTCAGATGAGATGTGTTTGTTGAACTTTATTGTTGAGCCGTTCCTGTTTTCCTCATTCAGTAAGTTTTCATTTTATTGCATTCTGCATGTAGTTTTGTAAGCTGATGTAAATCCTTTTTGGAACGAGTTGAGGAATAAGTGACAGTGGCCAGGGGTAAGAGATCTAACAGCTCTGAATATCTATTTTTTGTGTGAAATAGAGATAATATCACTAGCAGATTGCTCATGAGGCTGGATAAGGTTTCCCTTGAAATGCCCAGGTGGAAGCACAAAGGAATCCACTTCCCTTGACCGTGTCACTGTATCATAGCACAGTCTAGTGGCATTCTGCCCTGATCTCTGAGGTTGCAGTTTGTTCCATGGAAAGTTAAGGTATGCGCTTGGATGCCAGAATGCCTCAGAACCAAGAAAACCTGGGCACGGGTGTCCTCAGAGATGGCCCCGTGTGGGCTGGTTCCATCAGACCCCAGACAGATGGGTTGGATCTTAGATATTTTGTGAGTCCAGCACTGTGAGTCAGTGAACCACAGGGACAGAATCAGATCTTGTGAAATCAGCCAACATCCTGGCAGGGTTCTGGGCTTTGCAGAGGTAGCTCACTGGCTTCTGTGCTCTGGGAGCTCAGGGCTGTCCTGGGTTTGATGGTCATCCAGGATTCTTTGACTATTTCTCAATCAAGCTGGCAAAAATTACAGTCGATGGACAGTGTACACATATGAAATAGAGAGGCTCTTGCGATCCTGGATCCTCCTACACATTGTCCTGTATGGAAATATTATAGTCAATCTCAATTTTCTTCTGACCTGGCAAACAAAAGGAGCAGTTAGCTTTCATACACAGGCTTTCACAGGGGCTGGTGTTTCAATCAGGGACCAAATATTCAGGAGTGTGTATGTGTTAAAAAAAAAAAAGACTGGATGTGGGGGCAGTTTTGTTAAGGAAGAAAATGCTGAATTATTATTCTTTTGTTAAGGAAGAAAATGCTGAATTATTACTTTTTTATATCTACAAGTCTCTTTTCTAGACTAAAAGTCAATGATTCATGTCTAAGAATCAATGAGATCAATAATAAATTAAAACAGGTATATATTATCTATTGTGAACACACACATCCATAGGTTATTTTATTATTAGGATTCATTGATTAAATAATTCAACCGGCGCTGTTCAAGGTGCTGGAGGTACGGCAGTGTTTGAGATAAATGAGTCCTCTGGCTCACAGAGTTTGCAATGCAGGCAAGAGTTTTGCAGTGGGTGAGAAAGACGAGTAAATAGGAGTGTAGGTAGGAAAGGATACATCTTTAATGGAGGTATGGATATCTTTAAAAGATGCTATGGATATCTTCCAGGGGCATGGCTTCCTGGAGGAGGTGACTTTCTAAGCTGAAACCAAAAGCATATGTAAGGATTAGCTGCACAAAAAGAATAGGGGTTTGGGGAAGAGCACAAAGGAAGATTCCAGCCATGGAAGACTGTGTGTTCAAAGACATGAAAGCCAGTGAGAGCCTGGCATAGGCAGCAAACAGGTGTTCAATGGGGCAGTGTCTAAACTGAGAGGGGTTTGGACTGTGGGTCAGGAGGCAAGGCCACAACCAGATCATTACAGTTTATGCCCCAGCATTCATAAGACATGAAGGGGGCACACTGTACTGTCTTTCAGCCATTACTTGGGAGCAGCTTATATTGGGCATTGGTTCAGTAAAGTTGAAGATTTATCATTTATTCATCATACTTCTCACTTTGTATTCACCGACTGTGTAGTCACCGACTGTATAGTCACCAACTTTGTCGACTGTGTATGCCTTAGGTCATACTTCTCACATGCTGGCAGGCATCAGAATCATTTAGACAGCTAGATTAGATATTTAGATACTTAGATCTGGTGGGTCTAGGCCAAGGGCTGAGAATGTACGTTTGTAACAAGTTCCCAAGTGATGCTGGGATTTTGGGATCACACCTGGAGAACCTTAGCTCGAGGTGGAGAAATTAGAACTGCTTCCGGGTGTTTGTACATTCTCAAGGGACTCAGTTCTTTGAGCCTTGGTCTACTCCAAGACCTTTTTATGGCTGACGGGGCTGATCTTTCCTTGTCCTATATAGTCAGGCTTCACACATTAGAGATGAGAACACAGAGTGTGTTCATTGGAAAGGGATTAGGAGCTAAGCACATGCCCACCTAGGCTAAAGTGGTCATTGGAGCTCCGTGGCATTTTTTTTTTTTTTGGTGTGTTTAAAGTCCAGGCACCAAATGGAATACTGCTCAGCTATAAAAAAAGAATGAAAATTTGCCATTTTCAGCAACATGGATAGACTTGCAAGATATTATCCTGAGTGAAATAAACCAGCAAGGAGAAACATTGCATGATAACACTTAAATATGAAATCTAAAAAATGCAGCAACCTAGTGAACATAACAAAAAAGCAGACTCATAGATATAGAGAACAAACTGGTAGTTACCCATGGGGAAAGGGAAGGTGGAGGGGGCAATATAGGTGGTTAAGAGATACAAGGTATTAGAAATACAATGAACTACAAGAATATATTATACAACACAGGGAATATAGCCATATTTTACAACCACTATAAATGGAGTATAACCTTTAAAAATTGTGAATTACTCTGTCGCGTACCTATAACTTAGATAACATTGTTCATCAACTATACTTTAATTTTTAAAAATAGAAAAAAAAACAGGCACCAAACTAAACCTTTTACTATCTTGTTTTATAAATAAAAAGGCCCTGGTATTACTGCTTCCTTATTTGAAAGGCCAAACCCAGCAGAAGTGCTGAACTTGTTTGGCTGGGCCATTTGTGAATTAAAATCCAGAATTCTCCTGGCCACTGAAACAATTTTTCACAGAGCACCCAGTCCTGGGACCCACCTTGGTCACTTTGGGATGAATGACCCAGTGCCCAGGAAGTGCCCTCCCTGGAGAGAAAGCTGGACACAGTGCAGCTCTGTTGCTGAACCGGGTTGGAGCCAGTGTTCCCTGGCAGAGACAGAGCTGTCCAAATCCTCCCTTCCCCAGCACAAAGCACCAGACAGGCCTGGAACTGGGAGCCAGGCTGGTAAGCCCAGGGATGGCCGACAGGATGTATCTGTAAAAATCTGCTTCCTTTCTGCTGGCTTCAGGCTTGAAAAGAACTGGTCAGTGGGCACAGAGAGTAGAGAAATAAATACTTTACAAGGAAAGGGGGAAATGTGGTGACGATACTGGAATTAATAATTCTTTTAACATGAAAGAGCTTTGCTCTGTGATCTTTACTGTCTTACCTAGGGTTTGGAGTTTAAACAGAGCAAGAGGGTGAGCTGGTTTCTTCATTGTATCCCAAGCAACTGGCCCATGTGTGAGCACAAAGGTAAGATGCATCTGAGTTGCTCAAAGAATATGGGCCAGAAGACCTTTCAAAACCCCTGAAAGCTTTTCCATACGAAAAAGCAACCAGGAAATTGGAGTCTTCATTTTGTCTTTGTGATCAAAGCCAGAGAGGAAAGATATTAAGCAGATACTGACCTGAAGTTTTGTGGCCACTGTTAGGATTTATTGACTGAATGGCAAATAAGGACTGTGGGAAAGCCGAGGTTGTGTTTACTTGAAGGGAAGAAAAGATTTGGATTCAGAGGTTGACTGGAAACAGAAGCCTGCCCTACTACGGAAATGAGTCCACGGGCTTTGGTAATAGGAGGTAACAACACATTTACAGCATTGCGTGCCTGGAACTCCGGGACACCTAATAATATATGACAGTGTTAATAATAATGGACAATGCCACGAGAAGAGTAGTGACAGCTTACATTCGCATGCTGTGTGCCAGGTGGCAGCTGAGGGCTTTCCCTGCATTTAGTATTCCATTTGTGTGCATGAGCAACACGAGCTTAAAGGAGGTAAGAATATCACCCAAGATCACCAGGCAAGAAGGAGGCAGAGCCATAATTTGGTCAAATATGTTTGACCCAGAGGTTGTATTTTTGATCATTGCCACCATAATCTGGTAATAGCTCCTCCTCCTAGCCCTAACTTGATTGTCTCTATTTTCTAATACTCAGTTTTTGCAAAAGCTTCATATACTGCTATTCTTTTCTTTTTGAAGGATTTTTTTTCCTTTTAAAAAATTTTCCTTTCTTTTGAGCAAAATTGTCTGCTCAGGTTTTGTACATATTGTGCTGGCTGAATTTTAAATAGAGCAATTTCATCCTCGTGGTCTTTTAAAAAGAAATGTTTGAATTTCAAAATAGTGGCCATTTTCTACTCAAATTTTGTTTTTTTGTTTTTTTGTTTTTTTAATTAATTCTAGAGATAAGAATGCCTGATTCTTCTTGAAAGGCTGAGTTCATTATGGAACTGGGATCCTTGATTCTAATGCTGTGTGCCTAAAAAGTATTTCCTTCTTTTTCATCTTCTTTTCCTTCTCTTTGGTTATAAAGACGGTTTAGAAACAGTTTCTAAAGAAAGAAACTGATTTTTATTTCACATATTGCTTGAGATATTTTGATTGATGTGATACTAGTAACTCAGTGCTTCTTGACTTTTGGGAGATTACCATTCTTTTTGAGGTTCTGATGAAAGTTAACGGTCCCTTGTGCAAAAAATTTACTCATACTTGTGCAACAACAGGGAATTCTCTGCCTAGGTATCAGTGGACCCTCACTTCAGAAATCCTGCCTCCTTCCTCCTTCCCTCTCCCTTCGAGTCTTAAATAAATATTTTTTGAACCTTGTTAAATGTTAGGAACTATGCTGTGTTAGGATCACAGTGGTGAATGAAACAGACATGGTTTCTGTCTTCAGGAAGACAGTAAACCAGCATCCCTACAAATAAACCTGCTATGATGTGTGTGTACTTGAAGGATAACTTTGGTGTATCAGATCATTTAATGGGTGGGTCAGATCCTGTAGGTTTGCATATAGGGGAAGGGGGAGGCAGATGGATTGGAGAAGAAACTGCTGCTGCTGCTGCTAAGTCGCTTCAGGTCGCTCTGTGCGACCCAATAGACGGCAGCCCACCAGGCTCCCCTGTCCCTGGGATTCTCCAGGCAAGAACACTGGAAAGGATTGCCGTTTCATTCTCCAGTGCATGAAAGTGGAAAGTGAAAGTGAAGTTGCTCAGTCATGTCCGACTCTTAGTGACCCCATGGACTGCAGCCTTCCAGGCTCCTCCATCCATGGGATTTTCCGGGCAAGAATACTGGAGAGGGTTGCGATTGCCTTCTCGGGGAGAAGAAACTACACTTATGCAAATATATATATATATATATTTTTTTTTTTTTTCAAACAAAGGAGTTCAGGTAGCTGTGCTGTGGGACTTCTGTAATGTAATTTGACTCTAGTATTAATAAATTTGTGTACTCATAGAGGGCTGGAGGGCACACCATCAGTTCAGTTCAGTTCAGTTCAGTCACTCAGTTGTGTCCTACTCTTTGCGACCCCATGAATCGCAGCACACCAGGCCTCCCTGTCCATCACCAACTCCCGGAGTTCACTCAGACTCACGTCCATCGAGTCAGTCATGCCATCCAGCCATCTCACCCTCTGTCGTCCCCTTCTCCTCCTGCCCCCAATCCCTCCCAGCATCAGAGTCTTTTCCAGTGAGTCAACTCTTCTCATGATACGGCCAAAGTACTGGAGTTTCAGCTTTAGCATCATTCCTTCCAAAGAAATCCCAGGGCTGATCTCCTTCAGAATGAACTGGTTGGATCTCCTTGCAGTCCAAGGGACTCTCAAGAGTCTTCTTCAACACTACAGCTCAAAAGCATCAATTCTTCGGTGCTCAGCTTTCTTCCACAAAGGTCCGTCTAGTCAAGGCTATGGTTTTTCCAATGGTCATGTATGGATGTGAGAATTGGACTGTGAAGAAAGCTGAGCGCTGAAGGGCACACCATCACACTTCTGCAAAAGACATTTTCACCTATTCATGGGCTGATCTCCTGTTAGTCACTGGCATTGTTCTTTATTTTCTATATCAGATGGAAAGTCTCCCAACACAATTTTTGAAGTGGCTGATGATGCAGAGATAGAGCAAGGTAGCTGTCCAACTAATCAGTGAGATAGTTCCTGTTTATGCACTGTAAAGTTGCTTATGCTGGCTTCCTTCTTGGTCTTTAAGGGGTCTTAACAGATGTTGGGCCACAAGATGCCATTGAAGGGAAAGCCCTGGGCACCAGCCCTGCTTAGACTTTTGACCTGTTTAGAGACATATTTGGAGAAGGTAATGGGCACCCCACTCCAGTACTCTTACCTGGAAAATCCCATGGACGGAGGAGCCTGGTGGGCTGCAGTCCGTGGGGTCGCTAAAAGTCGGACACGACTGAAGGACTTCACTTTCACTTTTCACTTTCATGCATTGGAGAAGGAAATGGCAACCCACTCCAGTATTCTTGCCTGGAGAATCCCAGGGACGGGGGAGCCTGGTGGGCTGCCATCTATGGGGTCGCACAGAGTCAGACACGACTGAAGTGACTTAGCAGTAGCAGTAGCAGAGACATATTTCACTCTCCCCACACTCATTCCTCTCCATCTCTGATTCCAACACTCTGTCTATGGTTACTGTTAATAGTGACTGATGCCCTACTTTCCTGGACCATCTAATCACCCACTTTGTTCCACCTTCTGTCCTTTCCTTGACTTGAGCATCACCCATAGCATTGGGTAAGAGGCCCTCCCCACATGAGTCTCAGGCCCAGAGCACCCCTCAGGATGTAGACAGTCCCAACTCTGGGAGCCCCATGTTCTAATGTGGTGATATAATTTCTCTCTGCATTTGGATGGATCCTCTATTTTCTGAGTTTAGCTGTAGCATGTACTTTTACTCACCTTACATTAACTAGATTTTTTTCCATTGCATATCAATAAAGACTACCTTAAGTAAGCTATTAAATAGCAGCATGCTTAATTTGTAAAAATGAGTATTGATCAACTCATGTAACTAAGAAACTGGGAGGAAGTTTCCCTTCACTAGTGGCTCTATCCCAGACTTAAATGAGGCCCCCAGGATTTGTGCTCTCTCCAGCTCCTAACACAGATCTTCTGTGTTGAAACACAGACTCCTCCTCTGCAAATTCTTCTTGGTCATGGCTTCAGACAAATTATGCAGGCAGAGGAGAGTATTTTGTCTCCAAAATCCAAGCAAGTCTTATGCACTTCCTCCATTCAGACTGGGTCTTATGTGCTCATCTTGTGTCTAAGTCAATCACTGCAGTTTGGGAAAACAGAATGAGCTGATTCCTTTCCATGAGTGATTCTCAAGCTCTGCAGGCATGGCTCACCTGGAGAACCTGTCAAAACACAGATCACTGACCCCACACCCAGGGTTTCTGATTCAGCAGGTCTGAGGTGGGCTATGAGAATTTCTAATAAGTTCACAGGGGATGGCTGATGCTGCTGATCTGAGGACCAGCTTTCAGAATCACTGGTTTAGACCAGTCAAGGCCACATGACAGAGACAGAGTAGAAGAGAAATGATCTCTCAACATAATTCCAGCTGCTCTTTTACCTGAAGAGGGGAGCGTGGATGTTTTCATTTCTTCCCTCTCTAGAGAACTTGCGCCCAGGTGGCGCTAATGGTAAAGAATCCACCTGCCAATGCAGGAAACTCAAGAGATGTGGGAGATGTGGGTTCAGTCCCTGGGTTGGGAAGATCCCCTAGAGGAGGAAATGGCAACTCTCTTCAGTATTCTTGCCTGGAGAATCCCATGGACAGAGGAGCCTGGCGGGCTACAGTCCGTGGGGTTGCAAAGAGTCAGACACAACCGAGCAACTGAGCACTAGAGTACTTGCTGTGATTGTATTTAATAGCAGCTCCCACCAGTATGTGGGAGGAACTTCTCTATCAGGTTCTTTGTTATCAGGCTCAGGGAATGCAGCGGGGATCAAGACAAAGTCATTACTCTCATAACTCCTGGAGGTGTGGGGAAGACCATAACCATAAGTAAATACACATATTATGTAAGATGCGATTTCATGTGCTACAGAGAAAGACAGCAGGGAAGGAGACAGAGGACGATGCTGGGGTCTGAGTTCTGTTCACATAGCACAGTCAGGGAAGAAGACCCTTTGGATAGGATATGATTTGACCTAAAACCTGAAGGAAGAGAGAGCATGAGGTGTGTTCAAGTTAGGGAAAAATATGCTTTACAGGCAGAGTACAAAGAACACAGACAGCTTGGGAAATATCAAAAGGTCACTGTATCTGGGGCAGAAGATGGCAAGGAAAAGAGGGAGGGAGAGGAGGTGGAGATACACAGGGCTTTTCAGGCTGAAGGATGGGCCTTGGTTTTGCTGGGAGGAAGAGGAGAAACCTCTTAGTAGCACATCTGGGACTAGGGTTTTGAAATGTGATGGAACCAGTATGGATATAAGATGAACTGTGCCTCCAGATTCGGTTAGTGTCCAGCTATTGAAAAGCCAACAGGGGCTCTAAATGGACCTGACATTTTTGCTCCCTACCTTAAGTACTTCCTGTAACCATATGTTTTGAAACTTGGTCTTCTGCAGAGGAGAGGCCTCACCCCTCTGTCTTCTGATCACTGCCTCTTGATCCTCAGTCTGAGTTTTTTTTTTTCTAGTTCAGTCTAATGTAAGATTGTTTTCTTCCAAATATGAACTCTAAGCGATTCCCCTGGCATCATATAATCTTGAAACTCAGGTATTTCTCTCATTCCTCCTTGAGGCAAAGGGGAAAAGGGATTGCTATTGAATTTTGCTTGGGAAAGCATTTTGGAAGCACACTGACTTTTAAAATAACTTCCCCTCTAAGAAAAGGAGGAAAATGAAAAAGGAGGTCTGATTAAAATACAGGTGTAGCTGCAGGCTGACATGTTCACAGGTCTACAGGGCTGCTGGGGAGGGATGCCTTTTGGGACCTTCAAAAGAGTGAGTCATGTGGTAACTCAAGCAGTACATATATGCAGAGTGCCAGAGAGTCTCGAGGGCAAGCCGGTTCAGGAGCTCTCACTTCAGCCTGATGCTGCGGTGCTGGGGCCAACAGTGACACCTGGCATATCCGTCCGGTGCCCAGAAATACTTAGTGACTCTATCGTTTATACAGTCGAGCTCATAGTCCTGACTATGGCCGTCAAAATGGGCGTATTATGTTTTTGTAAGATTTGCTCATTTTAACCTACATTTTACTCCAGCCAGTTCAGCAGCCCCTGACTGCAGCTGATAATTTCCTGTGAATGTGCCTTGTTTATGTGCAATGTTTGCTGGGACTGTGCCTTCTTGTTTCTCCCTGTTCCAGCCCAGTTTAAGGACCATTTCTTTTTGAAAGCCTTTCTCCAGTGAAAAAAATACATTCCCCCTTCACCCACCCACCCATCTCTCTCTCTGTCTCTCTTGCTTCAGTTGTTCCATTTTATGCACTAATTCCATTTGGCCCTGGATATATTACTATTGCTCCCCTCCTTGATAGCTCCCCTCAAGAGATAGACACTCTTGAGGGATGAGGCCATTTGTCATTCACGTGTATGTCCCTCCCCCACACCCACCACATCCCAGCATATGCCGGAGGGAATCCGAGGAAACGCTCAAGAACTGTACAGTGAGTTGCACTGAACTGAACCCTGGCTCTGGCTGAGTGATGGTGACTGTGGGACATTTCAATCCTGGGACTTGTCAAGGAGCTTCCTTTCGTTTTTTTGTTGTTGTTGTTGCTGTTTTGTTTGTTTTGTTTTTGCTATATTTGTGTAATCTCTATTTCTCTCTCTCTCTCTCTTTTTTTTGTCCTGAGAACACCTGGATCACAGTTTTCTGAGCTCAGAGTCACGTTCTCTTTTTTTCTAGAAATCTGTAGAGCCACCTGTGAGAAAGAGAAATGTGATTCATTCCAACCAACGGTCAACCTCTCGAGTTGAAATATGGGCGTGTAGTGGTGGTTGGGGCGGCCAGCATGAGCTCGGACACTGCTCATGGATAAGGTCGCCCTGCCTCCCACGGCAAGCTCATCTTCCTTCTGTTGGCCCGTTGCCTGGATGGGAGAAAGGACATGACACGTCACAGTCATGGATCTCCCGCCTGGCAAATCCGCGTAAGGCGTGTGCAGAAACACATCTCGGCTTAGGAGTAGGGAGTGGAGAGGGCTGACTTGTATTAAATACATGTTTTCAGGGCTGTAGCATTCCCAGAGAAGTCCCTGGCTGGATACATGGAGCTTTATTTACTTACTTTTGTTTCACAATCTTCTGATTTATTTGAATTAGGAGTTGCCTCCTACCTAGAAGTGATTGGCTAGGAATGCGTCTCGAGTTGAAATATGGGCGTGTAGTGGTGGTTGGGGCGGCCAGCATGAGCTCGGACACTCTGCTCATGGATAAGGTCGCCCTGCCTCCCACGGCAAACTCATCTTCCTTCTGTTGGCCCGTTGCCTGGATGGGAGAAAGGACATGACACGTCACAGTCATGGATCTCCCGTCTAGCAAATCCGCGTAAGGCGTGTACAGAAACACATCTCGGCTTAGGAGTAGGGAGTGGAGAGGGCTGACTTGTATTAAATACATGTTTTCAGGGCTGTAGTATTCCCAGAGAAGTCCCTGGCTGGATACATGGAGCTTTGTTTACTTACTTTTGTTTCACAATCTTCTGATTTATTTGAATTAGGAGTTGCCGCCTACCTAGAAGTGATTGGCTAGGAATGCATACCTGGTGTGGGGGTGGGAGGTCCATGGTCTTCTCAGGGGAGGAGGGAGGAGAGTGGTGCAGCGTGCCTTCTTGGCCTGTGTTCTTGGCTCTTTATGAGTGCATTAGGCAGCGTCGTGTGGCTCCTAACTGCTTGTCCTCTGTGACTGTCATCTCACAGATGAATTACAGTTTGAGGCGTGTTGTGCACAATTGTGCTGTCAAGGCCATCATGTTGTGTGAATTCTGAACACATTCCCATCCATCTGTGGAGGCTGGCAACAGACGGTGAGCGTGCCGCTGGAATAATGCATGCCTTCTTGTCCTGATCTGGACTTTCTTAAGAGAGGGCTAAGAAGACAGGTTCAATTTGGGTTTTGCTCTTCTTCCCTGTAGATGGCATTGGAAGAAAACTAAAAGCACCTGAGGAACTGTCAGAGTGGATCTTACTTAGGCTTATAAACCAAGCTCACCATAGAGGACCAGTCAGCAATGTTTGCATTCAGCAGTGATGAGAGCAGTTTGATCTTTGACTCATGAGTTATCTGTGGAGGCTGGCAACAGATGGTGAGCGTGCCACTGGAATAATGCATGCCTTCTTGTCCTGATCTGGACTTTCTTAAGAGAGGGCTAAGAAGACAGGTTCAATTTGGGTTTTGCTCTTCTTCCCTGTAGATGGCATTGGAAGAAAACTAAAAGCACCTGAGGAACTGTCAGAGTGGATCTTACTTAGGCTTATAAACCAAGCTCACCATAGAGGACCAGTCAGCAATGTTTGCATTCAGCAGTGATGAGAGCAGTTTGATCTTTGACTCATGAGTCAAGTTATTTTTCCAGTGGAAGATAAAATCGTTTTTGTTATGTGGATTCCTCAGTGAGGATGAAGCTAGTCCTTTTTGACTTATAGCCTATGAGGCAATTTAATGTACAAAGGGAATATTTGCTTTACAATTATATATAAGAAAGGTGGCCGTGTTCTTTCTAAAGGGTCCATTTGCCCTGAAAGGAGTGGATAGACTGGTTTCCACGTGAGCTGACGATACTATTTCATTCACACTGACATTGCCCTTAAGCCGAAGGAGCCTTGAGAGGGTTCTTATTGCTGCAGTTTGATGGATTAGGAGAGCAGAGGGATCAGATTACAGACCTGTTTTTCCAAGGTGGCCAGTCTGTGAGAGTTAAGTAAGCATTGGATTGCTATTCAGGCCTTCAGTGTCTCAGCTTCCACGTCTGTCTTCCAGATTGTATTGTTGGTTCTTATCAATATAATACCCATCAATGTAATACCTGACCACAGGTGCTGTAACACTACATATGCAAAGCTTATGCCAAGCAGGGGCTCATTTCAAGCCCCTTGAAGGATAGCCTGCATTTCCTGTGTGCTTTGGTTGGTTTATATTTTTGTTAGGAAAGGCCTTAAGCATTTTCTGCCTGAATCCTGTAGGCATGCGTGCTTACGTGGTACTAAGTTGCTTCAATTGTGCCAACTCTTTGCGACCTTATGGATTGTAGCCCTCAGGCTCTTCTGTCCATGGCTTCTCCAGGCAGTAATACTAGAGTGGGTTGCCATGCCCTCCTCCAGGGAATCTTCCCAACCCAGAGATCAAACCCATGTCTCTTATGTCTCCTACATTGGCAGGTGGGTTCTTTACCTCTAGTGCCATTTACATGTAGTTGACACTATCCTACCTTTCACACCCAGTTACCAACTCTCCTGACTTATTCTAAGAAATTATGTACATTTCACTTCTGTGCATTTGCTGGTACTATGATTGGATAAATGCCCCGAGCATTCCTAGTCTGTGAAAGGGGACGAATAAGAGCTGCACTCAGGGTGGTTGTTAGATCTCAGGGAGTCATGCATGTCCAGCATCTAGGCACAGTGCCCACATGAGGACAGGGCTTGGCCAGCACCGCTTTTCTCCTCTCTCTGCCTTTCTCACTCACAGATATAGTCTGAGGCTCTCATCCTCATGAGCTTTCACTACAGTCATGGACCCCTTAACGTGTCCCCTTTGCTAGAGTGCCTTACTTGGAGGACCATATCCCAACTCTTTAGCTTGGCATCCAAAATTTGCCCCAATCTCTACCTTTTCAAATAAACGCTTCATTTTCTAAACCATCTGGTCCAGCCAGACGGACAGACTCTGAGTGGGTATGCTATGTTGTGCCTCTGGCCCTTTGCCTGGGATCTTCTTCCCCATCCCTCCATATCCTACCCATCTTTCTATATTTGGCTATAGTATCATGACTTTTGTACATATTTTCTCTCTACCAAAGACGCATGACTTTTTCTTTCTTTCTGAACTCCTGCGTAAGTTGACCACTCCATTGCTTTGCCTGTTGAGCAGCCTCCCTAGCTTCTTGTTGTGGTCATTAATCGGCATTTAGATCCTCTGTTGCTGTGCATCCTTTCTTCAGCTTCTTTCCCATCACCTCAACTAGAGGGTGTAAGTGTCACAAAACTGAAGACTATATCACGTTTAAATTTCACATGTCCTAGAGTGATGTTCCTTGTATTAGAGGCTCCCAGTAGTTGATTGTTGATTCGTCATGATTAGAACAAATGTCTTCTTCATAGTATTCTTTGTTTTCAGCATATGCAAGCTGTCCATGTGGC
The DNA here is from genome assembly GCA_006408695.1 of Aepyceros melampus. Classification (NCBI taxonomy): domain Eukaryota; kingdom Metazoa; phylum Chordata; class Mammalia; order Artiodactyla; family Bovidae; genus Aepyceros; species Aepyceros melampus. The sequence continues at coordinate 267,071 of SJXQ01008336.1, read as the reverse complement.
AACTCAACGCGCAGCATCTTAATCTCGATTGGGACGTGCCAATTTGAATCCCCTTATTAACTGTGCAGCATTCTCAAATTAATTTGTCACTGTATCCTCTGGACATTAGAATGCTGATTCTCTCAGACTTTGTAATTTCTACCAAACCTCTGAGCATGGCTCTGACTGACATCCTCCAGAGACTAAACTGGAACAGAGGCAACTGAACTAAGTAAGCCATTTGGAGTGTTATGTAATTTGGACTTAGATTTAGGTTTTTTCGGAAGTAGAATAGATATATGACACCAACTCAGGCCCAGGTGTTTTTTGCCTCTCTTCTGTGTTCTGATCTTTCAAAAATAAATCCAGAGCAGCTGTCTATGTTTTAGGATTGTTTTTCCAATGGGGCTTCTTTTCATTTTATGTCATATCAAGCTCCTTTTCTGGTGGAAGCTCTGTGACATACAAGGTTCAATGATCTAATATAAGGCTGTATACTTTGGGTTCTTTGATGCATTGAGTTTTGGTGTAAGGGCTAAAAGTGAGGGTTTGTTTTCTAACCTCTTGGTTTCTGAAACTCTCTATTAAGTACATATACTATTCATATCTACCTTATAAGATTTTTGTAACTGTTACATGAGATAATATATTTAAAGTTCTTAGTACAAGTCTGTGATATTGTAAATGCTCAACAAATGTTTGTAATTTAAGAAAATGCTATATATTCATCTACCAATGTAGTGATAGGGAATATCAGAACAAAACAAACAGAAATTCTTTTCAGATCTTGAGCCTGGCTCTGCAAGATTGCATAGAGATGTAAAAATCACAATGAAAGGCTTATGCTCATTCCATAAATCTGTTTATTAACAGTGATTTTGACAGGTAAGTGAAGAATATCCTTCTTCCCATACACTGATCCTTGGGATATTGGACGTAGAGGAAGGTTACACATTTTTGGCTCTTCCAATGTTATGACGTGAGCTGGCTTATTAAAAGTGGTTTTGCATCATAATCTTGGAATAACCAAGGAGGTGTTTGGGACCAGTGGAAAGCACTGTCCTGAACTGTTCCCTGAATGTGAAGCCAATATTTTCCTGCAGTCACCAGCTGCCGGCTGAGATCACACCAGGAGTCTCAGTTTCCACATGGATTGTCTTTTACTATCTTCTTTAGGTCACCAGTCCTCAGAATGCTAAAGAGTATCATTTATGTCAAGTGATGTATGGAAACATGTGGAGTGTGTGTTGGCTACTGACTCCCTCACTTGAGAACAAGTATTCCATGTCTTCCAGTTTCCCTCTAGGGCTTCTCTGTAACCTTGAGCGGGGAGCTTGAGTAGGAGAGTAAAGGAGAGGGCTTTTCTGATGACATTGTTTCTATCTGTAATTTTTTAACATATCTACACAGGACACATGAAGTTAGAGCTGTTTCCCCTGATGCCCCGTTCCTGAGTTGGAACAAGAAAAAGGCCCTGACAATCCCCTTGTATTTTTAAATGTTCCTAAATGTCAGACTATCCCTTGAGTATTAAATGGTTCTAATTCTCATCCCAATGAGGGTTACCTGGTGGCCTCAGTCTTAGATTAAGCCTAAAGCATGCTTGCAAGACAGTGGGTAGTCTTGGGAGAGGCTGGCGTGTGATTTTCAAATGGATTGATTTGTTAGTCATGGTTCTCCAAAGAAACAGAACCAATAGGATGAAAATCCCATGGACGGAGGAGCCTGGTAGGCTGCAATCCACGGGGTTGCTAAGAGTCAGACACAACTTTGTGACTTCACTTTGACTTTTCACTTTCATGCATTGGAGAAGGAAATGGCAACCCACTCCAGTATTCTTGCTTGGAGAATCCCGGGGGTGGCGGAGCCTGTTGGGCTGCCATCTATGGGGTTGCTCAGAGTCGGACACGACTGAAGCGACTTAGCAGCAGCAGCAGCAGCAGGATATATAAAGAGAGTTACTATAAGCAGTTGGCTCATGATTCATATATAGGCTTTCCGAGTGGAACAGTGGTAAAGAATCTGCCTGCGAATGCAGGAGACATGAAAGACATGGGTTCGATCCCTGTGTTGGGAAGATCCCCTGGAGAAAGAAATAACAACCCACTCCAGTATTCTTGCCTGGGAAATCCCGTGGACAGAGGAGCTGTCAGGGTATAGTCCACGGGGCTGTGAAGAGTGGGACATGACTGAGCATGCATGCATACACTTGATTATGAAAGCTGAGAATTCCCCAATTCTGCCAGGTGAGTTAGCAAGTTGGAGACTCAGGAGAGCTAATGATGTAGTAGTTTCAGTCTGAAGGCCAGCAGGCTCACAAGACCCAGGAAGGGCTGATGTTTCAGTTCAAGTCCAAAGGCAGGACAAAACAGTGTCCCAGTTTGAAGGCAGTGAGGAAGAATTCTTCCTTTCTCAAGGGAGTCAGTAGTTTTGTTCTATTCAGCTCTTCAGCTGACTGGATGGGCCCACCTTCATTAGGGAAGGCGACTTGCTTTACTTAGCCTATCAGTTTAAATATTAATATCATCCAAAAATATCCTCACAGAGACACCCAACATAATGTCTGACCAAATATCTGGATATTCCATGGCCCAGTTGAGTTGACATGTAAAATTAACCGTCATATTGGAGTGTGGATTTCTTTGATTCAGTTCTCCAGGTCCTCCAACAGGTGTCCTATTAATTTGTCTTTCCTTTGCAGGTTTCCTGGCTGATATAATATATAAATAGTAAAGAGATTTCAGCTTGGAAAGTAGTTACTGAGTTTCCACTACATGCGGGTGCTAGTTAGGCTTTGGTGGGAGACAGGGATGGGCTAGTTATAATTTCTGTCTCAAGATTAAAACTCCCTCCATGCCAAGATGTCTGCTGCCAACCTAGTTTTAGAAATTCATTTTCCTTAATCTACTTGAGCCTGGAGTGTGTCAGCACTTAGAAGATTTCTTTGAAAACTTGACTTTCTCAAGTGAGTTTCACCAGTTCCAATGGTTGTTTCCTTTCCACTTGCTCTAAGCTTCTTCTTCATCTTTGCAAAATGAAGAAGCTGCTTTTTATCCTTCTGGGTTTTTAGGGTTATGCTGACAGTTGCTATACAGGGAGAGGGAAAATGCCATGCAAGGAAAACCCTCACTGCCCCAGAAGCCTTTCAAATCATTCTTCTGATGAGATTTTTAAAGCAGCAACCTGAGTTTGAACCATGTATCAAGGTTTCCACTGGCTCTCATGTACGGTGGCCTTTCCTGGCTGTGTATCCACTGGCTTTACTTTGTAGTTTGCATTTTTATCATCTTTGGTCTTCTCATGGGCAGAGGACACCTGGCTTTGTGAGTACCAAGGTCTTATTACTTCAAATTGTGAATCCCAGGCCAGTTTGTTCCAACGATTTCCCTGCAGTCCACTCCTTCCTCACCTTCCTTCCCTACTCTCTCAATGTCTGTATTTACTGGGGACGAGGGTGTGGAGCTGCAGAGAGAGAAGGAAAGTGGCTGCACAGGTTAGCGTTTGCTTCCTGCTCCTTGTGATTAGTGTAGCACTGGGGGTTAGTGCCAGATTGCAAAGCCTCTGGAGGGTTCAGGGAAGGATGTAGTGATGAGAACAACAGCTGGCCTGCTGATCTGGAAATCACAGAAGTAGTATGTTTGTCACTTCCTCATCCCTGTTGTATGTGCTTTCAGACTTTATATACTGTGTGTTCCTATGATATTTGGAAGAATGTGTTCCAGTGAATCTAGAGGGGAAAGGTTTAGTTGTGTCCTATGGAGACCCTGGACGGAGCTGTATCTGGGAAGGGAGTTTCCTATGGGAGCCAAAAGTGCTGACCTCAAACTCTAAAGCTGTTCTTCCTAATCTAGATCAGATTGCTTTTTAATTAATGCATTTATAATTTGAAGTGAGAAATGAATCCAGACAGAATAATCAGATAGGAGTGTGAAGATAGAGGAGTAGAATGACTAACATTAATCTTAGAGTTAGTGAGATGATAATAAAACTCCAGGTGAAGAATAGGAGAGACTTACAAGGACTCAGTGTGAAAGATAAAGATCGCTTTTACTCTTAAAATGTTTCCAAGGGAAAAAATCTTTCTGGTTCACTGGTTTTCTTATAAGGGTAATGGCTGAGCCTGCCTTGCGAGCACAGCAGAGAGAGTAAATGCTGGGATTGCCATAAGAAAAATTGATGCTTAAATTAGTTTTCAGTGACATGGTCCTGTTAGCAACTCTTTGGAAAAATTATTGAAGAGAGACAGCTTTTTATTATTTTTTGCTTAAGCTTTCATGGGATCTCCTGCTGTTTCATAGAATTTCAAATGGGAAATCAGAGACTCAATAGCACAATCTTTCGATTCTAGATTATTAGCAGAAGTTTTGTATGAGCTGTACTAAGGTTTTACTTACCCATGGCCCCATATCAACTCTTTTTGTTCAGATTGTCCCCCAGTTACCTTTTCATGAATATGGATTGTCTGCACAATCAATCAGATGGAATTTGCTGTTGATCCAGTTGGGTTGTACAGACTTTGTTGATTGGCTGAAGTCTGAATGTTTCAGTCATTTGGAGGTAGTTGGGTGGTCTGCTGAAAATAAACCTCATTTGGGAATAATAAGGTGGAGTAAATCTGGATCCAAGGCTGTGGTTTGGATCTCAACTGGCATTGGACTATGATAAATATTCCTTGGTAATCCGTGTGAATCTCACAGGCTAAGACCCCTTTCAACTCTCTGAAGAAAAAACAATTTAAGGCAAAATTATGGTCTGTGGGACTTGCTGTCAATTCTGAAATGAACCTAAAAGAAGCAATCTTGTATTATCTAAATGGTTGCTGAAGAATTGATATGACTGTTTTTTAATAGAATTTATAGAGCTTTTGTATATATTTTACCTTTAACTCTTAGGGAAGTTTTAAAGATTTATAAAACTGTTTTTAGCAAGCTAAAATTCAAACAAAGTATGCTTAGTTTATGCTTCAAAAATGTATTACATGTATACCATGAATGCTGCAGGAGAACTAGGAAAGATAGACAGTGAAGAAAGCAAAAATAACTCCACCAAGAGAACTTGTTTTTTATTATTTTGAGGTGTGCATGTATATGTATAAACACTTACACTTATTTTACAACAGCCAGATCTTATTGTATATACCATTACGACCTGTTTTTTCTTCCACCAAACAATATAGTATTCACATTCTTATATACCAGTAATTTTTTTCACCATTATTCTAAATGCCTATTTTTATTTTTCTTTTCATCTATTAAATACCTATATAGAGTTTATTATGTTTCAGGCAAAGTTCAAGTTGCTTTACAAATATTAATTCATCTCATATAAATATAGATGTAATAAAGTTCATTTTGCCATTAAACCAGTGGATCACTTAAGGTGTTTTTAATAACAATTTTAAGTCTCATTGCAATGAATATACCTTGCCGCTAAAATAAATAGCTATGCTTATCATCATTTCCTTAGGATATATTTTCAGAAGTGGAATTTCTAGGTCAAATGGCACACAAATTTTAAAGCTTTTGCTATATAGTATGTATTTATTTCTAAACAGTCACCAAAAAAAACAGTTTTATGTTTTAACTAGCAATGTGTGAGCAAGCGCATTTGCTAACACAGGGTATTTTCATTAAAACCAAACAATAAAAATCTAGAAAACTCAAAAGCAAAGAAAAAAAACTTTCCAAAACTTAGGTAAAAATTATTTCTCATTTTTAATGGCATTTATGTTTTCTTATTGATTTTTAGGAGTTCTTTTCATATTTAAGATGTTAACCTTTGTAATAGCCTGCTGTTCTTCCCCTTAGTCGTTTGTTTTGTTATTCTGATTATAGTCGTTTGGATCGTGGGCAAGTGTTACTTTTTTGGTAGTCAAATATATTTTTTCTTTGTGGTTTGCAGGTTTTCCTTTTGCATGTATGCTTATATGGGGTTTTACTTGCCCCAAGACTGAATAAAAATATACTTAAATTTTATTCGAATATTCTTATGGTTTCATTTATTTTACTTTAAATCTTTAACCCATCTGGAATTTATTTTGGTCAGCATAGTTTTTTGAAACGGTCTAGAATGTTTTCAGAACACAGGGACAAACGTTATCCATGCGGTTTTGGAGTAAGTTGTATAATGAAATATCAAGCCATGGGCTTAATTATAATTTTTAAAAATTTCACATTTATTAACTTCATATCATTTGCCAGGTAGTATGCTAAGGGCTTTGCATGTATTATTTCAGGGGCTTCCAAGCAACAGGAATTTCAGTTTTAAGTGTCCTATGATTACCATGGTAACCAGTCATCTTTCCATAATGGCCCAGGACCCTGCTTGGTAAGAGGCATAATTACTCAACCACAACCACAGTCCAGATTTGTCTGTAGGTTCCCCCTTCTCCAGGTCTCCCCAGCTGCTGACATATAGTCTGGGCAGTATCACTGTCTTTCCTTTTTCTGTTAGAATTCTTCAAATGGTTTCTAAGTGCAGCTGTTCCTGTGAATGAGTGTCACTGTGTCTGCTTTCTTACTGACATTTATTGACACAATTGGCATTTCTATTGCCTTTCTGTTTTTAATCTAGGGCAGAAGATTCCTGCGTAATAGGCGTGGATTTCCATTTTTAGACAGCTGTCTTCATGTGGCCCTTATTTCATCCCCTTCTTCCTATAAACACCACGAGCAGCAACATCTGCACATGTTTTTCCAGGATCTCTGGGAGTCACTTCCATCCCCCTGGACCCAAAGCCCCAGGGATTTACCTCTCAGACTGTGATGCTGCACATTCAGCCAGCCAAGGGCTACGGTCCTTGACTTTTTAATCCTGACTGTGTCCAATCATTGCTATTTATGGATTCTCCTCATTCCTTTGTACTTTTGCTTTTTAAACCAGATTTGACATGTGAATCACTCATTTATAAAGTCTTGTTCATATTAGCACTGAGGTTCTTTTGCGCTTTTTCTTTATTGACCATTAAGAACCCAGTTCATGAATTTATTCAAAAGCATTTCCCTAGTTGCCTAGTTGTTCCCAAAGCTGTGCTAGGCATGGGAGATACATATGCAGATTAAAGAGTCAAGATCCCTGTCCTCACTGAACTTACAGTCTAGCAAAGAGAAAAACATTAAGTAATCGCACAAGCAAATGTTATTGCAAATTGTGATAAGAGGAGTTGTGAGATGCTTTAATGTAAACCTGATGTGATCTTGGGCTGTAGGGAAGATGCCCTAAAAGGGGAGCCTTAAGCTGCCATCTGATAAGGAGTTGGCATCAATCAGACAATAACCATTCTGGTGCCGCTGAATCACATCAATCATGTCCGACTCTGTGCGACCCCATTGACGGCAGCCCACCAGGCTCCTCTGTCCCTGGGATTCTCCAGGCAAGAATACTAGAGTGGGTTGCCATTTCCTTCTCCAACACATGCATGCATGCTAAGTCGCTTCAGTCGTGTCCAACTCTGTTCGACCCCATGGACAGCAGCCTACCAGGCTCCTCTGTTCACGGTATTCTCTAGGCAAGAATACTGGAGTGGGTTGCCATTTCCTTCTCCAGATAACCATCCTAGTGAGGGTGAAGTAGTATCTCTCATTGTGGTTTTATTTTGCATTTCCTTGATGACTGTTAATGTCCAGCATTTTTTAATGTGATGGCATTAGTTCTTATGTTAAAAAAATAATGAAAAATGTGTATCCTTTTGCATTGATGGGAACACGAGAGAAAAATGAAGTAGAATATAAGCTCATGAGAATAAGGACCTTCTTGTGTTACTCATGTCTGTTACCCCATTACCTAGGAGGCAGTAGTGGTATACAGAAAAATATTGGATAGATGGATGGATAGACAAATGGGAAAAATGAATGGAAAGATGAATGACTAGATGGATGATTGAATGCTTTCTTCTTTCTAATGAAGATAAACTAACAATTTCTAAGATGGAATTTAACTTTTCTATCATCCTTTTCCCTTGCCTTATTCAAGTTATTGATTCATTCCTATATTTACAAAGAAAGAAAATTTGTCAGATATAAGATTTCTTTAGCTCATTAAATCTCTATAGCTCTCTGAATTACTTCTTGGAATGACAGAATTATGGAAGTTAGAAGAGATTTTGAAACTTTAGAGATCAAGTTTTTTCATTGATTTTTCTTTTTACCTTTCCAAACAACTGTTGTAATCTTTGAACTATTCATCTGTGTTCATGATTCTTAACAAAATCAAGCAACAGTAAACAACAATAACAAGGACAAGAAAAGGATTATCCTAGTCCAGCAATCATGTATTAATAAACTTCCTAAAGCAAATTGAGATTTGCAAGTCATTGTTTTTCCTATTAATGGGTATTATTATTGGTACATAGACAATTACACTTATTAAATGCTATAGGGTCAGACTCTTTAAAAAATGTAAATTCATACCTTGCAAAGCAAAATTTCATCTGTCCTTAAGTTTTTGGAAATTATTACTTATGATAAAGTAAAATGTTAGAGCTTAAGGTCAAATTGCCTCATTCATCTTTGGGAGGCCACACCAGAAATTTAGGTATTTCTTAATTTAAAACTCTACTCTTTCCACTTGTGACAGCCATTTTTATAAGGCCACCAGGGTCAAAAGTCCTAAACTCATCCGAGTTTCTCTAAGGTCTCTTGAGTCAGAAGCACTGAACTCAGCTCCTCAGGAGGATATATCAAAAGGCCATATCTTATCTGATGACCCTCAGAGTCAAAAAGTCAAAAGTAATAGGAAACAGACAAGTAAGCTGTTTATGACAATCAGCCTTTGATATTTAGTTTCTAGAGAAAGATACAGTAATTATCCCGTTAACACCAGGATGTTTATGATAAACTGAAGAAAGATATTCTAAACTGCTGCTATTATTGCCCTGTTTACTGTTATCTTTTAATATTCATTTTTGTCAGCTGTTATTTAATATCTTGGAAGCTGTGGGTCTCTGAAAATTCTTTGCATAATGCAAGCCAAACTTGCTTCAGAAATCATTTTTCACCCCAAAACAGAAGGTTGAGATAGGAGACGTTCTGCCAATTTGGCATCAGAAAGGTTGCTGTAAGGCCAGTTAAAAGGACACTCTGCTAATGTAATAAATGCAGGCCATCCTAAGGGGATGAAAATGCATTTTTCCAGAACTTTTATTCCTTGTGTTAAAGATTTAAGCATAAACCTTTGAAAATCCCTGAGAACTGAATTTCTAACTTTAATGCATTTCTTTGTTATGGTTTTCCACTTTCTTTTTTCTTAAGAAAGGCTTGAATTCATTTACCCCATTTTATTAAAACAAAACAAAATAAAACTTAGTATCACAAAAGGTAATTTAAAAGAAATTATGTCACTGTCCATGCACAATACTATTTATATTTCCATCTTCTCTTTCTTTATTATAGGACCTTCCCTGTTTGAAGGGAAGGAACATTTCCAGAGCAGATTCCTCGTGGGTGGGAGGGTAGCCAGTTGATGTGGGATTTATTGCTCTGAAAGGAGAGCATTGCCTTGAGTAAGTGGAAGATACCAATAAATGGCCCATATTTGGTATTCAGTAAGAATTTGCTGGATGCATGGATGGATAGAAAGATGAGTGGATAACATGAACAAGGTTGAGTGTGATGGTTAATTTTTTGTCAGTTTGGCTAAAAACTGACAAAACCAGGTAACATTATCCAGATATTTGGATAAACATTCTAGATGTGTCTATGAAGGTATATCTTAGGTGAGATTAATGTTTTACTCAAAGTAAACTTTGAGTAAAGCCTATTACTCTTTGTAATATAAGTGGGTCTCATCTAATCAATTGAAAACCTTATTGGGAAAGGCTGACCTCCCTCAAAAAAGAGGAAGTTCTACCAGAAGACTGCCTTCATGAACTACAGTATCATTTCTTCCCTGTGTTTCCAACCTGCTGGCCTACCCTGAAGAGTTTGAACTAGCTAGCCTTGCAATTTGTGAGCTAGTTCTTTAAAATAAATGCCATAAATCTCTCAATCTTCCCTTTCTTTATATATATGTGTGTGTGTGTGTGTGTGTGTGTGTGTGTGTGTGTATATAAATACATGTATGTGTACTCTTATTAGTTCTGTTTCTCTGGAGAACCCTGACTGATACAGTGAATTCTGGAGAGCTTTCTGGATGAGGACATTTATCACTGGCTAGGGACTCCCACGGAGAAGGCAATGGCACCTCACTCCAGTACTCTTACCTGGAAAATCCCATGGACGGAGGAGCCTGGTAGGCTGCAGCCCATGATGGGTTGCTAAGAGTCAGGCATGACTGAGTGACTTCACTTTCACTTTTCACTCTCATGCATTGGAGAAGGAAATGGCACCCCACTCCAGTATTCTTGCCTGGAGAATCCCAGGGACAGAGGAGCCTAGTAGGCTGCCATCTGTGGGGTCGCACAGAGTCGGACACGACTGAAGTGACTTAGCAGCAGCAGCAGCTGAGATTTAAAAACTAAGGGTATATGACAAATGTTCAAAATGCATATGCCAGAGTACACGCAGCACCCGCAGCAGAGAAGGGCAGTGCTGTTCCAAGTTGAGAACCAGATGGGCTAAACATCTTTCAACCAAACACCAACCATCTCTACTAGAAATAGAAGTACACATGGAGTACATGAAAATTTGTGTCATGCTTTTCCTCCTGATACAGCACCACTCAGCGTTTTCTGATTATGCTACATAGGCTTTGGAAATATTTGTAGTGTTTGTAAACGATTTCATCATGTTCTCTATTGTGGGATATATGTTTCTAGCGTTATTATAGATAATGCTTCATGGAACATCTTCATGTACATATGCTTCTGATCTCTCAATCATTTCTATAAGGTAAACAACCAATAACAGGATTGCTGGATAGGACAGGAATAAGATGTTATTGTCCTAAAGGTAACAGAAGGTAGGAAATAGGGAAATAAGGAAGGAAAACTATTATAAATAAAAATTAGAAAAAAGATAGAAGAAAAAATTCAAATAGTTGTATAACTGGGAAATTAAATGTGGATTAAAGTTGCCTATTAAAAGTTGGGCTCTCAGAATGGATTTCTAAAAAAGTAGTGTTTGGTTATATGCGGTGTGGAAAATGAATGCCTAACCGGATGGCATGGAAAACTGAAAGTAAAGAGATGGAGCAAATATATCCGAATACTAACACATGAAAGCTGTTATAGCAATCATATCAGATGGAATAAAGTTAAAGATGAAAAAAGTAAATACGAGATATTAGAAACAATGTGCTAAGAAGACATTACAGTCATGCATATGTCCATTCCTAATCATATCACCTTCGCATATGTCAAAAATTCTCCAACTTACAGGCAGAATTTGACAACTTCTTAATCATAAGGAAAGATTTTAACACATTGTCAGAAATGGATATGTCAAGCTGAAAAATTGGTTTAAGAATAGCAAAAATTTGAACAATTAAGTGTGATTTAACAGACATATATAGAACTCTACATTCAAGGAATAGAGTATACATTTATTAAGAAATTCATGGAACGTTGTCAAAACTCCATTTATTAGACTCCAGGAAGTCTAACATGTACCAAAGATTGATATAACATACAATACAATTAAATTATTTAAATTCTCAGAAAGATAGCAAAAATACATATACATGGACATGAAAAATAAGGATATGCACAATGTGATACCATTATTGTGAAATTTAAAAATATAAAAGAATACCACATATTGTTCATAGATATAATTCTATGTAGTAAAAATATGAAATTATTATAAAGAATAGTCATTTGCCTTTGGGGCATGGAATTAGGGCTAGAGAGGATTGAGAGGAACTTCTACTGTACCTCTAATGTTTTCTTCTTTTAAAAGCTTAAGATAAATATAGCAAAATGTGAACATTTGTTAATTCTGAGTGCTGGTTACATAGCTGCTTGCTATATTACTCTCTTTTTTTTTCTGTTTGAAATATTTCATTATGAACAAAAGTTTGAGATACTTGCCCAGGGATACAGCTAGTACTTGGTATTTTAGATTCAATATTTTGGTTTCTTTATTTTTTATCGTACGAAAGTTCTTAATGTTTATAATTTCAAACTGAATTCCTTCCATTTTTCCTAAGTTTGTTTATATTTAAAGAGTGACTTGGTTTTTAGTCTTCCACTCTTGAAGTTTATTCTTTGTTTGCATTCTTACATACCTTTTTCCTTGACCCCTGAGAATTTTGGTCATGAATATTGAACAAGAAAGAATTATATAGTCAGTTTTTATTAGGAGAAACTTTAGTGTAAGAATGAAATACAAATCTCCCCTCATCACTGACTGAACTCTGAGTTAAGCTTGCTTGCTTTTCAATGAGCGTCACCCAGGACTTCAGAAGAAATGTTTTCTTTTCCTTTGACTTGTCAGTCAAGTAACAGTGACATGTATGGAGCATCCATGATATATGCAGTGCAGTGTGTCAGTTCTAGGGCACTGTGGCTGCTGCTGCTATGTTGCTTCAGTCGTGTCTGACTCTGTGTGACCCCATAGACGGCAGCCCACCAGGCTCCGCCGTATTGTGGAGGACCAGAGAAATACAGGGTAAGGACTCTTCCTGCAATTGAGAAAGATGACAATTTACTTTTGTTTGTCTATAAGCCTTCCCATAACTAGGAACTAGCAGAACTAGGAGGAGCTAAAGAAGCCCCGATTATTAGTATTTTGAAAGAAAAGAAAAACCTTTCTCTACTAAGAGCCAGCCGCAGAAACTCCATCTCTGACTTCTCAGACTAGGTTTAGTCCTCCTCAGTGCTCCCTCTGTCAGGATTGGGACTCAGAGAAGGGTCATCCTACCACATTCCTTGTAACAGTTTCCATTGCTTTTAATGCGCTAGTGAAAGGTTAGTTGCACAGTCGTCTCCGACTCTTCGTGACCCCGTGGACTGTAGCCTGCCAGGCTTCTCTGTGCATGGAATTCTCCAGGCAAGAATACTGGTAGTCATTCCCTTTTCCAGGGGATCATCATCCCAACCCAGGGATCGAACCCGCCTCTCCCGTGTTGCAGGCAGATTCTTTACTGCCTGAGCTATCAGGAAACCCTTAACGTGCTGAGTGCCTGATTACTCACTGTTCCCCGCCCAGCACTTAGCTCTTTGAGTGCTGCGGCTATACCTGCCTTGCTCAGTGTCCTGGCCTTACATATAGTAGGTGTTCAATGCATGTTTGTTGAGAGAGGGAGGGAATGAATGAAGCACTTAGTAAACTGTTTGATGCACATGCAACGTCTTTGAAGAATGTAACTGTATTTTCCATACAACTAAATCACCATGAAAATAGGAACAAAATAAAATTGACAGCCTTGATAGAAGGAGTATTTTAGAGATTCACACATTAGATTTCTATCATTGTGAAGCATTTGTTTTTAATGCACTCAAATATCTTTAGTGGGGCTGGAAAAGTGGATCAAGACCCAATCTTTTCTTTTTTTAAAATTTACCTGTTTATTTGGCTCTGTCAAATCTCAGTTGCCCCATGGCATGTGGGATCTTAATTTCCTGACTAGGGATCGAACCCAGTGAGAACTCAGGGTTCATCCTCAGATGATAAAGATAACCTCTAACTGTAGCATAGAGGATGGGTGATACACCATCCCATTCTTAAGCTACAACGTCTCCTCTTTCTTGTCCATTTAGCTCTTGCTTATCTTTGTTATTAGCCTAAGTTATCAGTTTTTCAGAGAATCCCATTTCAATTTCCAGACCAGATTTGCTCCTTCTGCTCACTTCTCTCAGCTCTATGTCTGTAATCACAGCCTTAGTCCCAACCGTGATGATGAGTTTACTTGATTGTTGACCCAGTTCAAAAGTGTCATTAGGGCTAAAAGGTGGGATCGTATTTGTCTGGGTCTTTGTTTTATTCCTAGTCTAGGAATATAGTAGTTAATAAATACCATATAAGTGTTTGGAGAATGATGGATAGATGCATAAATGGTCAATAGACGGACATGACAGAATGTAAGTGACAGAGTCATATTATTATGGTGATAACTTTGAAGTGAATTCTGATTTATCAATAAGCAAATTGTAAGTTTGCATATTTAATCTATTATTAGAAACAGGTAAACTTGTGACACCTCTCAAAGCTAATTTCACTACACCAGTGAGTGGGTCAGTAGGACCAATAACCAGTCTCTGAATGTCTTTAAACACTCACTCCTATGTTTATATTTCACACGTATATTTATATATTATACAGATATTACATACATGTGTAGTATATATTGTAGTATACACACGCATATGTATCATATATAATTACTATGTATTTCAATATTAGCACAGCATGCACATTGTAAATTATAAAAATATAAATTTAGACAAAGTAGGATAATAATAAATACAAACAGAAGTTCTGTTTTTTCCCCCTTGTTCTCTGGAGGATTTCCTTCAGGCTCAGCCTTATGTTGTACTGCTCTTTGAATGCAGTGCTCTGAAGGTAGGAGTGTGATAGGGCTCTAGACTACAGTTCAGTGGGTGGGAGTAGGACTGAGATGCTCTCTCTGTGTGTTCAGATTCAGATTCTCTCTGTGTGCTCAGTCGTGTTGAACTCTTTTGCAAGCCCATGGACTGTAGCCTGCCAGGCTTTTCTCTTCGTGGGATTTTCCAGGCAGGTGTACTGGAGTGTGTTGCCATTTTCTCCTGCAGGGGATCTTCCTGACTCAGGGATCAACACTGCATCTCCTGTGTCTCCGTTGGCAGGTGGATTCTTTACCACTGAGCCACCTGGGAATCTCAGGACTGAGATTCTACATTTCTTAAGGAAAAAAAAAAACCAAAACTCAGATATCAGACGAAGCCTCAAGTGAGTCAGATTCTCTCTGTGTGCTCAGTCGTGTTGAACTCTTTTGCAAGCCCATGGACTGTAGCCTGCCAGGCTTTTCTCTTCGTGGGATTTTCCAGGCAGGTGTACTAGAGTGTGTTGCCATTTTCTCCTGCAGGGGATCTTCCTGACTCAGGGATCAACACTGCATCTCCTGTGTCTCCTGCGTTGGCAGGTGGATTCTTTTCCACTGAGCCACCTGGGAATCTCAGGACTGAGATTCTACATTTCTTAAGGAAAAAAAAAAAAACAAAACTCAGATATCAGACGAAGCCTCAAGTGAGGTCAAGGCTGCCAGTCCAAGTAGAAAGAACGTGAACCAGAGCTCAGTTGATCCTTTAGCCCCTTAGTGAATCTATCTGCATACAATGCCAGGCCTGCAGGGCAAAGCCAGGAGAAACAGAGGTCACTTTTGTCCCAAATAAAGCCTTGTTATCAAGAAACCTCTCGCAGCTTTGTCATTTGCCCTTAACTCCTTCATTCCTTCCTTCAAAAATTCTGGTT
Organism: Aepyceros melampus; assembly: GCA_006408695.1. Classification (NCBI taxonomy): domain Eukaryota; kingdom Metazoa; phylum Chordata; class Mammalia; order Artiodactyla; family Bovidae; genus Aepyceros; species Aepyceros melampus. Next base: position 251,766 of record SJXQ01008336.1, on the reverse strand, counting down.
TTGCAGTGACCTTTAGTTGAAGGACAGTGTAAGTAAAGGACTTTGAGGAAGAAGATTATAGTACCTTCTTTGAAATGTTTCTAATAATAACCAGTATTGTTCATTTTTCTAAGTTATGATATGTACATAGGGATGATTCTCATCCGAGAACTTAAATAACATTTGCCTCAGCAATTAACTGATTCATGTGCAAAGATTAGTGAGCAAATAGAATATCTATCTTAGAGTTTATAGAAACTCTTTCCAGTCTGTTTCTGTCCTTATATTACATTCTTTGGCATCTGAATTCTTTCTTTATAGAATATTGCATAGAATGATACAATTGTAAGAGCTCAATGCAGACCAGCATTTCTAAAATTAAGTAAATTATTTCAGTGCAAGTTTAGGAGGAGCAGGCTTATATTTTGATCCCATAATTTTATTTATACAACAGAGGTAGAAGAAAATGATCAGACTATAGTGTGCTTTCAGCACTTTTAAAGTTGGAAAAGCTTTTAGGCTTGGAGAAGATTCTAAAAACCTTTCCTTAGTTTCTCTATTATAGAAAAAGTGAGTTTATTGATTATGATGATTCCTATGGAGAATTAGGGGCTAGTATGATCTATGAATGCTAAGTATAGGGCCTCTTTAGCTATTTCATTGAAATCAGAATCTAGAACATGAATCAAGATATACTAGTGATGAGAATCAGCATCTGGGGTTCCCCATTAGAGTTGTACCAGAGTCACCTGGGAGTTTGCTGACACTCTGGTCACATCTGGACCAATTAATCTCCGCCAGTTGTGGCCCCAGCATTGGGGTTGTTTAAAGCTCCACGGTGATTCTAAGGTGTAATCAGGGTTGAGGTCCCGTGATCAAGAGGCTTATATTCTCTTCCACTTTGATTATTTCACTTTGTAGTCTCCTGAATTATGGTTCTGGTTTCTGCATTTGAGCCAAATTCACAGGTTAGTTTTAAGTCTACCTTTTCCTGCAGTTTCTACATTCTTCTCCATTAATTAAACACTTGGCAGATTTCCTCTGGCTGTTTTTTAATTTGAAAGCATAATTTCTTCATACTTCCCAGTTAATTAAGGTCTACATTCGATTTTTTTTTTTTGTTTGTATTTAAAGAAATACCTATAGGTTACCTGTGCGTTGAAACTTTATTTTTTTTAAATTTATTCTCTTTCCTATCAGGTTGCAGAACTAATGTGTCTTCTCACTTAATTATGCATGGTTCCCAGGGACTAATTTAGTGCCTAGCACATAGAAGTTACTCAGCAAGTATTTGTGGAATGTATAAGCTGTCAATTTTTCTCTCTCCTTTAATTCTCATGCTCAAATAGTCAATTATTTTCTGTATCATGTTGATGTATGCTATTAAATATATCTAAAGTCCACTTGTTGCAATAGTAACCATCATTGCTTTGGTGCAGACTGTCAGCATCTTTGTGCTTCCACTTTCTCGCCCTCTTCCTCTAAGTGCATTTGTCCCCAACTATTGACACAAATTCTGCTTCCTCACTCCAGTTTCCACTGTGCAGTCAAAGAGATTTAAAAAATTATTTTTTTTAATTTATTATTTTGATTGTTACCACATTATAAATACTTACAGAATGCACAATTTTTAAGTATAAAAATAAAGTCAACTGTATTATCTAAGGAAATCACTGTTCACTTACCCAAGTATGCACATTTTGTTGTTTGCTTCATATAGATTCTGCTTTTTTAAAATCTTCTGTGACCTTGACTTGTTGTTATGAATTGAATTTTTATGTACAGCATATTTCCCAAGAATTACTGGCATTTAGTAAAACTGTTTTTACAAACAAAACATTATTTTGAAGCTTCCTAGTTATAGATAATCATATCATTTGCAAGTAAGTATAATTTTGCTCTTTCTTTTCTAAAATCTATATCTATTGTTTGACAGTTTGTGTAATTTTAGATGATATAACTTTAAGAATACTGTTAATGCTAGTAATGGAAGGCATCTTTTTTTTTAAATTTATTGATGTACTTCTTATTTTTTATTATTGAGAATAATTCTGGCTCCTTAAGTTGAAATAGATGCTATTCATTGTATCAAATAAATATTATTTTATTCAGTTTTACCATGTTTAAAATCAGGCTTAGATATCACAGGCATGTGATAGGTAGATTATATTTTTAATGTAATGGGACATCTTTGGAAACTTTTGGTTGGAGGAGTGCTATGATTCGAACACTTGGCTGCTATGTGGGGAATGAAGAGTTTATGTCCCTGTAAGTATTATTATAAGAAGTGGTTGTACAAAAATACTTAACTGGCTGCTGTATCTAGAAGAAGGCATATGATAGTATCTGTGCTGTCACTGTAAAGTTATAGGTGAGAAATTATAACTTCACTGTTGAGTCATAGTAAAATCCTTTTTGGCCATGCATTTTTGTCCTCTTTCCTCCTATATTCTTCCCCAGAGTGTGACTTTCAACCATTACCTTCATGTGGGCTATTCACTTTTTTTACCTTTTATATTTCTTCTTCCATACAGTAACCTCATAGCATCATTGACTGCCCCGATAGTAATGTCATGTTGCTAGATTTTTATATACCTGGAAAGAGAAAAAGAGGAGTTTCTAGTTTTTTGTTTTTTTTTTTTTAAAGCCAAGTTGCACTCTATGATTGACTGAGCAGCATTATTACGAGTCATTGTAAAACATGAGTCAGACTAGCCCAGAGGTACTCGCGAAGGTGGCAGGGAAACAAAGCAACTCTTAAATTGATTTAGCAAAACACTTAGTTACCATTTCATGGTAGGCAAAACAATAGTAAATCTTAAAGGAGGAATCTTCCTAGGACATTACGAAGAATAAAACTAGCATAAACTCATTGGTTGCTGTCAGCGCTCATTTTTATGGTGTTTACATGAATGCTGGTAACAGAGAATGAGAGAAGTTATTTGTGGCTTTTGGCTGACATTAGAACACATCAGTAGGGATGCTCAAGCCTGTCTGTAGCCATGGTGTTAGCTTTGTCTTGTAAAGAATCACATTTTGTTTACTGGGCAATAAGGAACACTCTTGGCTCAACTCCTGACTTCCCTCTCAAACATCTGTTAAACATTTTTACCGGGTGCAGTGGTGTGCTGGAGCTGGCTTGTAGTGGCTCTCTAGAGCCAAATGTTAGAATCCTTTCCCAACTTCATGTTTAGTCATCAGTGATGTCATGTTGGTAGCCTGAAAGCAGCTGCAGGGGGAGAATTTACACCAGAGAAATTGGCATAGGCTACAAATCAGGGATGCTCTCGTCTCCTCTGCACCCCTCCCGCCAAGAGCCAATTGCTAAACATTTACCACCACATCACTGCCTGAATGTTCCTCCAGAAACTCAGATTGTGTAAATATAAACCTGGTGTCTCTCCTTTTTTCTACCGTCACCTCCTCTTCCCGCATTCCTTGTATTTGTTGAAGACTTTAAACCCAGGTTCAAATCTCCAGAGGCATTTTTTGATCCTTTCTTTTCTCATTTTTCCCCAACAGGAGATCCTTTTACAGACTCTGCTGATTACACTCCTCTTATATCATACGCTTTACATCATCCCTCAATTTCTTCTGGTGCTCCCCCTGATTGGTCCCTGGTTGTGTCTGTTTTTCTCTAGCGATCTCTGGCTGAGTCATTTCTATAGCTACTTAACTCCCCATTTCATCCCCCATCTCCACCTCCTTAGCCCATCTAACATACTGCTATCAGCTCACTTTTTGGAGGTGTGCTTTGTATTCTATCATTTTTCTGCTCAAATTAATCAATGAGTCCTCTGATTTTCAAATTAGGCCCATACGTCATAGCTTGGCACACAAGGCACAGCCTACCTTTCCAGCTGATGTCCTACAATATCTGTTCCTCTTCTCAGTGCTCAGGGATCCCCAAATGGCACATGTGGTATTTCAAACAAAAGTATCGATACTATTTCTACAATATGACCTTTCTGAAAAGCTCTTTCTTCTGCTTTGCCTGGGTCAAGCTTACTCTTTAAAAAAAAAATTATTTATTTTTGGCTGTGCTAGGTCTTCATTGCTGCACACGGGCTTTCTCTAGTTGTGATGAGCCAAGGCTACTCTAGGTACAGTGTGAAGGCTTCTCATTGCGGTGGCTTCTCTTATTGCGGAGCATGGGCCCTGGGGCACGTGGGCTTCAGTAGCTATGGTTCCTGGCCTCCAGAGCACAGGCACTGTAGTCGTGGCACCTCGGCTTAGTTGCTCTGAGGCATGTGGGATCCTCCTGACCCAGATATTGAGCCCATGTTTCCTGCATTGGCATGCAGATTCACTACCACTGAGCCACCAGGGAAGCCCAGACTTATTCTTTATTTCAAGATATAACTCAAGGGATGACTCTTCCTTGAACTCTTTTATAATTCCTTCTCACTCCTTGTCTTCCATACCAAAATAACCTCTCTTGCACAACTGAACTCACTTCCTAATACTAAACAGTTTTTATCACACTCATCATTTTCCTCCATCCATTACAATTTATTTTAGCACGTTGTGTCATTTGAAGTAGCAAACCCCATCTTTTTCATCTTTGCCCCTAACTTGGGGTTGAGTACAATGCCCTGTTCAGTAAAGATTTGTTGGGAGAATAAACAAAAGGGAAAGAAGGTTTATACTCAGGCTGTACATTCTTGAATTGGTAGATATAAAAGGAAATGAAAGCGTAGGAAGTGAAAAATGGTACAATAGGAATATTTCTGGAAGTCCCCCCAGGGTTAGTTTTTAAGTGGAACATTTTTATTTTTCATCATGTATTTGAAGAAGATATATGAGTGCTGGGATAGAATAAAATAATACCATATAGTTCAACAGAAGCTAGACTCTGAACAAGTGGGTAGAAGTTATGGAACACATTTTCACTTAATATATAAGAAAACTTCCTGGAAAAGAAGCTATAATTGTTTATCCCAGGAATGAGATTCCTAAAAAGCTACTGAGCTCTTATCACAGACAGGATGCAGATGTATGACCATCTGTCAGGGATGTTATAAAAGGAATTTCTGCAGGGAGTAGATGTTCACTACGTCTTTTAAAACTCTTGATTCCTTGATTCTGTGACTGTTAATGAGTCATCCAGCTCAATGGTAGAGTTTTTGAGCTCTCAGTGTCTTAACCAAGATGGGTTCCCACAATGACTGCTGTGAAGATTTTTACTGTATAGTTGGGGAGCATTAAAATATTTAGGGAGACAGCATCTAGAAAAGTCCCTTCTCACCACCCCTTGCCATAAAAAGAAATAATTCTAAATTTTAGGCCCTCCAATTTGGGGGAAGACATTTATCACTAATTTTAGATTGTAAAATGTAAAATTAAAGTCTAGAAAACCTGCCATATTGCCTCTTTCTCCACAGGAGCTAAAAGGCAGTTTTACCAGCTCTAAATTTCTGCCTGATTAAAAATTTGGCTTAGTTTTATTTCAGTTTATTTGCCGTGGGTCCCCAAGGGCTTGACTTGAAAGACAGAGAATTGTCCAGAAGGCAGTGTTCCTGCCCCTTGTCTGGACTCCTTCTTCACCTGGAAACACCATTTGCAAATGTCATGAAATCCCACCCACTTTCTCTGCTAGACATTTGCACCGCATCATTGGTCTTCATCCGCCTGCTGACCTACAGGGCAAACTTGGTTTTTACCCCCTTCCCCACTGTGCCTTGTATAAGCATGGGAACTTTTATGGGTTATCCCAGGATTTTTTTTTTTTTCCAGAAATTTACTTGCAGCTATAAGTGAAGAAAAGGACAGTCTTTCTCCTGCATTATTGACCCCACTCTCACCTATTTCCTTCATGACATTACTCTCCCAGTTATCTAACCCTTCCATTGCTTTCATGTCAACATCTCTTGGACATCTTTTTCCCTGGTGTAAAGCAATTTCAGATCTCCCTGATCCTAACACACACACACACACACACACGCATGCACGCACATGCTACACTTCACTTCCCTTCAAACTACTGCCCCATTTCTCTTCTTCCCTTCCCTGCCAACTGCCGAAAGAACAGTCTTCACTCAATGCCTCACATATTTTCTACCTTCAATACATGCCAGGATGATTTCTGTCCTCATCACTCCCATGAAACTATTTCTCCTAAGGCCATCACTCATCTCCTAGTTGCCTAATCCAGTGGCCAGTTTCAGATCCACTTCCCCCTGGCCGTGGGTAATAATGAAATCCACAAGATGCTCATTCCTCCTAGAAACTTTCTCAGGCTGTTTAACCATCTGCTTCTTATCGTCATCTTAGCAATCACTTTGTCTGGACTTTGACTATAAAACATCTATAAACGATTCATTCAGAAAAATAGATTTTGAGCATCTACTCACAACCAGGCCCTGCACCAAAGCTGGCAAAAGATGATGAGCAAAACCTGCCCACCCAGAAGTGTAGTGGGGTGGATGGAGTGAAGCATCAATCCCACCAAGGCATAATTGCAGGCTGTGACAAGGGCCATCTTAGAACACCATGGGAAAGTTTAATAGCCTCATCCGCTTGGGGAGGGGCTTCCTAGGTAGTGCAGTAGTAAAGAATCTGCTTGCCATTGCAGGAGATGCAGGAGACATGGGTTCGATCCCTGGGTCGAAGATCCCAGACCCCCTGGAGAAGGAAATGGCAACCTGCTCCAGTGTTCTTGTGTGGGAAATCCCATGGACAGAGGAGCCTGGTGGGCTATGGCCCATGGGGTCGCAGTCAGTCAGACACGACTGAGCACAGCACAATAACTAGCTTGGGGATCTTAGAAGGCTGCCCTGAGAAAGCTTTTGGCTTGCATATTGAAGGAGGAGTACGTTTTAACCAGGAGAAGGGTAGGAGAAAGAATATTTCATGGAAGGAGCAGCATGACCTATATTAGACAGTGTGATATAAGGCAGAGAGCATGGGCCCAGCATTGCCACTTACCAAACAGTCTGCTGTTAACAAGCAAACAAACAAACAAAAGCCTACTTGACCTCTTTGGGTCTTAGTTCTCTCTTCTGTTAAAAATTTTGCAGTCAGAATTATATGTGCTCATATTTGTGATGTACCTGGCATATAGCTTTGGGATAGTCAATAAAGCAGAAATAGATGTTTTTCTGGAACTCTCTTGCTTTTTCCATGATCCAGCAGATGTTCCTCTGCCTTTTCTAAAACCAGCTTGAACATCTGGAAGTTTACGGTTCATGTATTGCTGAGGGCTGGCTTGGGGAGTTTTTAGCATTACTTTACTAGCGTGTGAGATGAGTGCAATTGTGTGGTAGTTTGAGCATTCTTTGGCATTGCCTTTCTTTGGAATTGGAATGAAAACTGATCTTTTCCAGTTCTGTGGCCACTGCTGAGTTTTCTAAATTTGCTGGCATATTGAGTGCAGCACTTTCACAGCATCATCTTTCAGGATTTGAAATTGCTCAACTGGAATTCCATCACCTCCACTAGCTTTGTTCATAGTGATGCTTTTTCTAAAACCAGCTTGAACATCTGGAAGTTTACGGTTCATGTATTGCTGAGGGCTGGCTTGGGGAGTTTTTAGCATTACTTTACTAGCGTGTGAGATGAGTGCAATTGTGTGGTAGTTTGAGCATTCTTTGGCATTGCCTTTCTTTGGAATTGGAATGAAAACTGATCTTTTCCAGTTCTGTGGCCACTGCTGAGTTTTCTAAATTTGCTGGCATATTGAGTGCAGCACTTTCACAGCATCATCTTTCAGGATTTGAAATTGCTCAACTGGAATTCCATCACCTCCACTAGCTTTGTTCATAGTGATGCTTCTTAAGGCCCACTTGACTTCACATTCCAGGATGTCTGGTTCTAGTCAGTGATCACACCATCGTGATTATCTGGGTCATGAAGATCTTTTTGGTATAGTTCTTCTGTGTATTCTTGCCACCTCTTCTTAATATCTTCTGCTTCTGTTAGGTACATACCATTTCTGTCCTTTATCGAGCCCATTTTTGCATGAAATGTTCCCTTGGTATCTCTAATTTTCTTGGAGATCTCTAGTCTTTCCCATTCTGTTCTTTCCCTCTATTTCTTTGCATTGATTGCTGAGGAAGGCTTTCTTATCTCTCCTTGCTATTCTTTGGAATTCTACATTCAGATGCTTTTATTTTTCCTTTTCTTCTTTGCTTTTCACTTCTTTTCATAGCTATTTGTAAGGCCTCCTCAGACAGCCATTTCGCTTTTGTGCATTTCTTTTCCATGGTGATGGTCTTGATCCCTGTCCCCTATACAATGTCACGAACCTCCGTCCCTAGTTCACCAGGCACTCTGTCTATCAGATCTAGTTCTTTAAATCTATTTCCCACTTCCACTGTATAATCATAAAGGATTTGATTTAGGTCGTACCTGAATGGTCTAGTGGTTTTCCCTACTTTCTTCAATTTGAGTCTGAATTTGGTAATAAGGAGTTCATGATCTGAGCCACGATCAGCTCCCAGTCTTGTTTTTGCTGACTGTATCGAGCTTCTCCGTCTTTGGCTGCAAAGAATGTAATCAATCTGATTTCGGTGTTGACCATCTGGTGATGCCCATGTGTAAAGTCTTCTCTTGTGTTGCTGGAAGAGGGTGTTTGCCATGACCAGTCCATTCTCTTGGCAAAACTCTATTAGCCTTTGCCCTGCTTCATTCCGTTTATTGACTATGCCAAAGCTTTTGACTGTGTGGATCACAATAAACTGTGGAAAATTCTGAGAGAGATGGGAATACAGACCACTTGACCCGCCTCTTGGGAAACCTATATGCAGGTCAGGAAGCAACAGTTAGAACTGGACATGGAACAAAAGACTGGCTCCAAATAGGAAAAGGAGTACGTCAAGGCTGTATATTGTCACCTTGTTATTTAACTTATATGCAGAGTACATCATGAGAAATGCTGGGCTGGAAGAAGCACAAGCTGGAATCAAAATTGCCGGGAGAAATATCAATAACCTCAGATATGCAGGTGACACCACCCTTATGGCAGAAAGTGAAGAGGAACTAAAAAGCCTGTTGATGAAAGTGAAAGAAGAGAGTGAAAAAGTTGGCTTAAAGTTCAACATTCAGAAAACTAAGATCATGGCATCTGGTACCATCATTTCATGGGAAATAGATGGGGAAACAGTGTCAGCGTTTATTTTTTGGGGCTCCAAAATCACTGCAGATGGTGACTGAAGCCATGAAATTAAAAGACGCTTTCTCCTTGAAAGGGAAGTTATGACCAACCTAGATAGCATATTCAAAAGCAGATATATTACTTTGCCAACAAAGGTCCTTCTGGTCAAGGCTATGGTTCTTCCAGTGGTCATATATGGATGTGAGAATTGGACTGTGAAGAAGGCTGAGCGCCAAAGAATTGATGCTTTTGAAGTGTGGTGTTGGAGAAGACTCTTGAGAGTCCCTTGGACTGCAAGGAGATCCAACCAGTCCATTCTGAAGGAGATCAGTCCTGGGTGTTCTTTGGAAAGAATGATGCTAAAGCTGAAACTCCAGTACTTTGGCCACCTCATGCAAAGAGCTGACTCATTGGAAAAGACCCTGATGCTGGGAGGGATTGGAGGCAGGAGGAGATGGCTGGATGGCATCACCGACTCGATGGACATGAATTTGGGTAAACTCTGGGAGTTGGTGATGGACAGGGAGGCCTGGTGTGCTGTGATTCGTGGAGTCGCAAAGAGTCGGACACAACTGAGCAACTGAACTGAACTGGCATATAGCAGGTACTCGTGAAATATTGACTTAGCCCAGTGTCTTTCACTCTTGGGGCTGTGAACATTGTGGGGCCCCTCAGGTAATAGTTTCCTTAATTGTTTCTAGGACATATGCCTCACATTCCAACTCTCTGGGGCTTATACAATGGTGTTGTCATTCTGACACAGGGAGGGGAAGCAGGTGAGGAAGCAGTGGGCCCAGGGTGTTTATGATTTGCCTTTGGGGAATGTCTGATCCCAGAGCCTCTTTTCTGTGATTTGAGAGTGGCCGTGTGCCATCTCATGGGGCTCAGTTCTGATGGGGGTGAACTGGGCCCCCAGAAGGACAGTTTCCGTTTTAGGTCCAGTGGACTGTGTTTTCCTTGGGCAGCCAAGCTGCACAGAGGGTGGAGTGCAAAAGGCACTTCTTTGAGCAGTGATTGGATGTGAATGCTGGTTGATGATGGGGGCGAGGTGGCGGACACTTGACGAAAGGCACCCACCATCTGAGAAAGTTCCCCACCAGGTAGCCTCCTCTAGGGGCAGCCAGCACTGTGCCTTTTTGTTAGCACACGTAGTGGAGGGTTTGTTGGGCTTGGCAGCCGTCCGCGGCCGAATGTGAGAAAGGCTCTGGATGGGTCGGCCCCTCTGAAGCAGCTGGGCTGGTGGTGGCTGCTGCGTGTGGCTGGGGCGTGGCCTCCAGATGCTAGATGCGTCCTTCGCTCTCATGGATTTTTCTCACCACCCTTGGAGAAGCTCACTGAAGAGCTGCCCTCTTGGGCAGGCAGATCCATCCTGGAGCTGCAGGGGCTAGAAGACCCCAAGTGCAGAGGAGAGGGGAGGCCACCCTAGAATGAGGGAGGATGACACGCCGTTTCTCACACCCTCCTCACTCTGAGACTCAATTCTCACAATGGGCTAGGAAGGTGACCATGGGGGATTCTGCCCTGGCTACCTCTCACCCTCATTTCCAGATGTGTTTGAACTTCCCTCTCTGCTTTAGGGATGGCAGTTGTGGCAGTGGGAGTCTGTTTTCTCCATTATTTTTCATGAGAATCCTTTGAGAGATTATACAGGGAAACCTGGCATAGAAAGAAGAAGCACCCCAAATGATAAAATCAGGGTTTTCACCAGGGTGGTGACTCCACAGTGCTCCTTACCTGGTCTTGCTTCCTTCCCGATTCCTGAATAACTGCTTTATGTGAGCACCCTCATCACTTGTGGGAGCACTCCACCCCCAATCCCCACCCCATAAGTACCATTTAAGGAGGCTTTCTCTCCAGAGCCATCCTGCACTTACAGGAGTCCCAGATTCAGCCTTCTTCATTGTGTTGACTTGCTTGTCTTCCCTTGCCCTCCCCAACACATTGTGAATGTCCCAAGTTTAAAGCAGTGTTACCTTATACACAGACACTCAATGAGTGTTGGTCAAGTTGAATGGAACAGTTTCAAACATGGTGTGTATCTGTCATTATTGGGTGAAAAATATGATGAGACTAGTCACCCCAAAGAAGAGATACTGGGATTTTCTGAGTAAAGAACCTTCACTCTCTTATTTCCTGGAGGATCTTTTCCAAGTAGGAATATTACCTAGCTTTAGTCCATATTTATATATAGTCATGGAATACTGGTACTGTAAGGACACTGCTTTTTTTTTTTTTACCAATGAAGAGGTAAGAACATGGATAAATATTGACATCACATTGGTATCTTCATTGGCCTCTGATTGTGTTACTGTCTCAGACGTGGTAGAGAAGATTTCTCCCCTGCTTACCAAGTATTCTTTTGTACTTGATATGTTAATTGGATATACCTCAATACAAATTTTTTTTAAAAACTTAAAAAACAAAAAAGAACCCTATTAAATTGTACATACAGTTTGTCTTTAAGAAGTATATGAAGCCGGATGCAGTACATAGGGAAAATGAGATGTTACAAAAAATGGAAAAGCTTTTAGACCATTATCACTGATGCTCCACCTCATCCACCCTCCAACAGAGTGCTCCAGTATATATCCTCTCCCTCCTAGGGAGGCACCCCATGCAGCCATTCATGATTATTCAGGGATTTTAGTCCACCAACCAGCCTGGCTTTCCAGGTGGCTCAGCCGTAAAGCACTCTCTTGCAGTGCAGGAGATGCCGGAGACCTGGGTTCGATTCCTGGGTTGGAAAGATCCCCTGGAGGAGGAAATGGCAACCTACTCCAGTATTCTTCCAGGAGAATCCCATGGACAGAGAGCCTGGCAGGCTACAGTCCATGGGGTCTCAAATAGTAGGACCCAACTGAGCACCATGCAACCAGCCTTCTTGTTTCACAGTGAGCGTGGCAGTGATGGATTGAACGTGTTGAAGAGAAAAGTGATTGATTTTCTGACAAGAAGCCATTCTTACGTCCTGTTATCAGCCAGCCCCGCCCTCTAAACTGAAAGGATAAGAAGCTAAATGCTGAAACAATTAAGGTTACTTGACATTCTAACTCCTGGCCACTAGAGGGGGGTAGCGACCAGGCTTCTTCTCTCCCCAGCTGGATGTGAGGCATCTTTGCCCAAACTGAAATGTTATCCCTTGAAGAGTTACATTTCAGCATACGTTCTGTTCATTAGCTTTTCCCTCTGTGGAGTCAGTGTTTCATACTCAAGTAAAGGTAGCTCGTCATCCTAAGAGGAGTATTTCCAACCTTGTTAGTGGGTATAGAGTCTTTGGCCCCTTTAAAGTCATAGCACCTGGATGTGGGGCAAATAGAATGGTGCACACACCTTCCCCACCCCTAAGACACAAGCTAACTTAACTATGAGCATAAGAACCATAATTTTCACATATGATCTGATATATGGCTTTATCAAGGGAGAAAATATTTTAGGTTCCAGATCATGCCTGATTATTGTTTGGTCTCTGTTCAAAGCAAGAGTGAGAAAAACTAGCATCTAAGGAAAATCATAAGCATTGCTACTCTTTCGAGGAGATCTCTGTGTCCACAGATGCCTCTTATTCCACCAAAACCATCTCTGGCTTTTGAAGGGTGCCCAAGGCTGATGTTTATTTCTGGGATGCCTGTGTAAGGCTGGCTTCTGCTATGTAGGTCCTGGCATTCGCCTCCTGGAAAGTGTTATGAGGATTAAAGCAATCAATATTGTTCAGTATCTGGAGAATCAAAAATAGTTGCAAATGTAGCACCCCTAGGTTTTAAATCAGGAATATACGTAAGTAGGCAGAGTCTGCACGACAGGAACAGAATCCACGCAATCAAAGAGGTTCCTTTGAATAATTATCAAGTTGGTTTGGTAGGTTATTTCTGTGTTATTTTAGTATTTTGATTTTTATTTTTGCAAAGCAAGAAGAGAGCAGTTACAGAGGGAAGGACACTGAAGGCAGGAAGAGGAAAACACACGGGACTGGGAGGGTGGAGCTTGGGAAGATCGCAGAAGAGTCAGCATGGGTTCCAGCACACTGACAGAGTCTGTGTGGCTCCAAGCATCACACTGAAGAGTTAAGGCTGCAGATTATGAGGCTCTGAACCCCTCAAAGAAAGAAATGCCTTGAGGGTAGACCTGCCAGGCTGTTCTGTGAGGAAGTGAGGTCTTCAGGTGCAGGCTCCATGACTGCACATCAGGGATCATTTTTGGTTTTGTTTTTAATATTGGAGTTTGGATCACATGATTATCAAATCTCAAATCTGGTCATTTTCACTCTTGGCTTGTACTGGGGTCCCTGCCTGTGCCTGAAACTTCCTTTTCCTCATTCTCAAAACAAATACAATTACACAGATCCTTCAAGACCCAGTTCCTGTGTCTCTCCTACTCTGTGAAGCCTCTGGACACCCTTGCCTGCCCCGTGGAATTAGACCTCAAGATCCCATTGTTCTGGCGCTTCCCAGGTGGCACTGGTGGTAAAGAACCCATCTGCCAATGCAGGAGACATAAGAGACACAGGTTCGATCCCTGGATAGGGAAGATCCTCTGGAGAAGGGAATGACAACCTGCTCCAGTACTTTTGCCTCGACAGAGGAACCTGGGGGCCTGTCGTCCATGGGGTCACAAAGAGTCGGACATGACTGAAGCAACTTAGCACATTGTTCAGTAGCCAAGGGCTTCCCTGGTGGCTCAGACGGTAAAGAATCTCTCTGCAATGCAGGAGACCTGGATTGGATCCCTGGGTTGGGAAGATCCCCTGGAGGAGGGCATGGCAACCCACTCCAGTATTCTTGCCGGAGAATCCATTTGGATAGAAGATAGAGGAGCCTGGTGGGCTACAGTCCATGGGATCTCAAAGACTCGGACATGCTGAGCGACTAACACTCATTTTTCTTTCATCCCATTGCTTCAGCTGTCTGCCGTTAAAGCCCTCACATCATTTCGAGTTTGGTTTTTAGTATCTGTGCAATTTTCCCTGCTGGCTGGGATCCATATCTGTTCATCTCTGTACCTCCCTTAGTGCCTGGAATAAGCAAGGCTCAGTGAGTTCATTCTTCATACTAAGGAGTAAGCTCAAGGTCTAATGTGTGTGTGTATGTGTGTCGGTGGTGAAGCTGGATTGCAGATAAATTCAAGATCCACAACCAGAGACACAGCTGGCCTCCCAGAGTCTCCTGCCCCGTCTCCTCAGATAGATTTCATGAAATGCACAAGATCATCCAGAAATGCCTGACCTTGCTGTTCTAGCCCGGCAACCCTAGGCCACTGGAGCCAATTTAAACTTTCAGAGATTCTCACTCATAGTTAAGCCATGGTGGTGCCAACTGTGGCTGGCCCAGGAAGAGTCTGGAAGGAGCAGTAGGCTGGCTTTGCAGACTTGCCCCACACACTTACTAACAACTCAATAAAGCTGCTTTACATTTCACATTATTAAATCTTTGAACCATGACTTTTAGGTTAGAGTACTTTTTTGTTGTTGTTGTTGTTAAAGCTCAAAAGAAGAGACATTACTTTGCCGACTAAGGTCTGTCTAGTCAAGGCTGTGGTTTTTCCTGTGGTCATGTATGGATGTGAGAGTTGGACTGTGAAGAAGGCTGAGCGCCGAAAAATTGATGCTTTTGAACTATGGTGTTGGAGAAGACTCTTGAGAGTCCCTTGGACTGCAAGGAGATCCAACCAGTCCATTCTGAAGGAGATCGGTCCTGGGATTTCTTTGGAAGGAATGATGCTAAAGCTGAAGCTCTAGTACTTTGGCCACCTCATGCGAAGAGTTGACTCATTGGAAAAGACTCTGATGCTGGGAGGGATTGGGGGCAGGAGGAGAAGGGGACGACCGAGGATGAGATGGCTGGATGGCATCACTGACTTGATGGACGTGAGTCTGAGTGAAGCCGGGAGTTGGTGATGGACAGGCAGGCGTGTGTGCTGTGATTCATGGGGTCACAAAGAGTCGGACGTGACTGAGCAACTGAACTGAACTGAACTGATGTAGCCACTACTGAGTTAGATTTGGAATTGTTTTCTTAGGTATAATGCAACATGGATATGCTTTCAGATTGTGGCTGCCAGCTCTAGTTACTTCCAGGTGACTCAGGTTAAGAAAGTCAGCACAGAGTTTCAAGGGTTAAAGTATTTGTGAAATTTTAAGTAGTCCCTTGGTAGTTAAATACACTCTATCCAGTCAGGACTCTGTCTCTAGTAGCCTTTCCCATCTCCCTTTTTCATTGATTCCCAGGCACTAATAAGCCTGAGATGCTTTCACTTGCTTCTGTGAACTCTCCAAATACATGGAGTAAGGAAAGCCATAGGACCCCAGTGTGGTTTTCTAGTCACCTTCCAGTCCTGTTCTGTTGTTGCTCCCAGGACCACTGACCTCCAGATTGAAATAGCCCAGCCAGAGACCCTTCATGGTGGTGGAGGGGAAAGCCAGAGCTCTGATTCTGGCTCCTAGATGGGGCTAGCTCTTGGTTTGCCTATCTGTTCCCCCAGAAGCTGGGTGGAGAGCTCCCAGTGGTGTATATATCTGTCTTTCAGAACTGTGTTTGGGTAGCAAAGTCATGAGCACTTGCTTCTCTCTGGCAGGCGTGGCCCTCCTGCCAGAAAAAGCAGAGGGAAAATCACTTGGTGTGCTGTTGCTAGGAAGCGGAGAGGTGTTTGATGTTTTGATTTTAGCAGTGTTGGAGGCTTGCCTTTTTAATAACATGAAGAGCTATAGGTTGTTCCTACAAGACTGAATATGTGCTTTTCTGAAAATGTGTCATGAATGCAGAATTCTTTCATCAAAATCTTTTTTTCCCACCATTCACTAAATGAAAAAAAATCCTCTGGGATACAGGAGAGGGGTATCAGAAGTTCAAAATGAAAATGACACTGGAAAGGTTCTTGTAGAAGCAGCTTTGTTCCAAGGTAGCCAGGATAGCAGCTCCCACACCACGGCCTGCAAGTTAGGGGCAAGGATGGAATTCATGCCCCTCAGATACCAGTGTCCAACTGCCCAACTCCGTGGAAGATGTGCAGAGGTTATCAGGCCATTCTCATCTACTCTTGGGATGATTCACTGAATGTTTAATGAGCTGTGTGTCCAAGGCACAGTGCTTGGCTGGATGAGTGAGATACAGTTCTGCTGCTGAAACAGAGAAAGAGACCATAAGGATTCAGGAGGTCTGCACAAGAATAAAGATGTGGAAGGCGCAGGACCTGATAGACAGAGGATAACTTTTCCTGAGCCAGTCAGGGAGCACCACAGAGGAATTTGAACTTTCTTAAAGGATAGGCATCTGATTTTTTCAATGGAGAAGACAAAAAGGCACATTCGAAGCAAAAACAAGGCCGAAGGAAGCCTGATGGTTAATGAGACAGCCCCATATGACTGGATGAAAGAATGAATGGGCAAGAAAGAGGGATGTTAAATGGCTAGGAACCTTGACATTAAGGCCAAGAAATTTGAACTTCCTCTGTAGATGAGGCCTTAATCTCACTCCATCAGTAAATCCCTCTGGAGAGGACAGGAGTGATTTTCAAATACAGACAGAGCTGCATTCTTGGTACCACCGTCCAGTACCAGGACAGTTTTCTGCAGTGATGGAACTGGTGGCAGTGTCCAATATGGTGGTCACAAATTACAGATGGCCACTGAACACTTGAAGTATGGCTAGTGTATGAATTTTAGATTTATTTAATCATAGTTAACTTAAATTTCCATGTAAATGGCTCCATGTGGATAGTAGCTACCATCTTAGAGCTTTGCAGGAGGCAGTGGTTGTGACTTGACAGGGGAAAAAAGATGAGGAGGCTCCCCTGTAGGTAAATTGTGGTAAGTCCTATTTCAGGGAGGGAAGGGACCACAGGTAGGTGCTGACACGTGTACTCTGCTGGGTGCTATGAGGAAAGGTGTTCAAAGGGTCTTATTGACACGTGGCACACGGCACATGCACGAAAATGGAGAGACAAGGGAAGCAGTTGGTATGTGGCATTGCAGTACAGCATGGCGCCAGTTGCTTGGGGCCCTGTGATAGCCCTTGGCATCCTTTTCCTTATCTCTGCACCGCACAGCTGTGCAAACCCCATGGAACGAGAGTCTTGCCTGCACCTCTCTGCTGTCAGGAAAGATGCCAAGGGCAGGGAGGATAAATTAGAAAAGCATTTCTAGGTACATTAATTAAAAGCTCCCATGGCAGAAAGTATGCTTTACAGGGATTGCTCGGCCGGGCCGGTGCTCTTTACCTGCAGGGCTTTCCTGGAAAAGCTCATTTGAAGTGGATCCTGTGGTTTCCCTTTGGAGCAATGGGCGACGGTGTTTCCTGACCAAGAACTCAGCATCAGACAGGACATTACTGACAGAATAACGCCATTAAAGCAGGAAAACCAAAGCCATAAATCTCAGTAACTACTGAAAGTGATAACATTCTGCTACTGATTCCGTAAAATGATTGTAAACCTACAGTATTGGTAAATACTGACTAAGGCAAGGTCCATGATCTTCTATTAACATATAAAAATTCAGCTCCACTGTGTCATAAATTAGATTTCACCCATGCTGAAGTATTAAGTGTGATAACATGAATACTTGAATAACAGTAGTTTTGCCCCTCCCTGAAATTTAACGGGTCTATGAAGATGCTTTTATTTTCCTCTTAATAAATTCCTTTATCAGCAGAAGCATGCAGAATTATTCTGTTATCCATTCCATCCACCCGGATGTCAAGCTCACAGCATCATTAGATCAACGAGATGGAAATCTGAGGACAACACAAAGTGGATCAAATCCCAGCCTATGTCAGGAGGCCTCTGATGTACAGATTAGAAAGATCTTAGCTGGAGAAATATTTAATAGCTAAAATCTACAAATGGAATCTTTATTTTTCTCCCATTCTTTATTTTTCACTCACTCTAGCTCCTAAATTTGGATTTAAATATTAATATGTCTTATGGCATTCCTTTTGTTGTTTAAAAAATACCTGTGATTTTATCTTTTTAGAAAAGTGGTACATGTTCTTTGTAGAAAATATGCAGGAAAATAAGAGAAAGAGCCAGCACTCAGGGTTGACTGCAGTGAATATTTGGGTATATCGTTTTCTGCGTGTGATCACTCCAGTATTCTTGCCTAGAGAATCCCGAGGACAGAGGAGCCTGGTGGGATATAGTCCATAGAGTCGCAGAGTCAGACACGACTAAGTGACTTAGCACATAAGCATGCGTGTGACTACACAAGACTGGAACAGTTTTGCTCTTTTCCATTAATCCTTCCTGAATGTTTTCTTGAGTTTAAAAATGAACATCATAAACACCATCATAATGTCTGTAGAATGTTTCATTGTAGAAGTCTCCTAAAATGTATATAACTAATGTAGGCAATTTAGGTTATTTCTTTTTTTTTTTTCCATTTTAATAGTATTGTGATGATACCCCTATATATAAACCACATAAGTTACTATTTCCTTGGGTGTGAAATTTTCCTATCAGGATAAAAATGTTTCTTAGGGCTATTTGTAAGTATTGCCAAGTTACTCTCTAGAAAGATCTTCTACTCTTAAGAACACGAGAGTTGAGATTAGAAAGGCCTGAGTTACAGTCCTGGTTCTGAAGTTCTGAATCTGTCATCAGCCACGAGGCCTTGGGGAAATTGTTAACATCTCCAGGCTTCAGTTTCTCTATCTGTTAAGAGGGCTGGTAATACCACCTGCCTCATATCTGGTTCTGTGTGGAGTAAATGTGATAATTCATGTAAAGCCTGAGTAGAGCAAAGTGCTCAACATAAGCACTACACTTTTACCCTTTTGCCAGCAGAGTATGGACTATCTATTTCTTCATTCTCTTACAAACTCTGGGTACAATTTTGTGTAAAAGTCAACTTGACAAGTGAAAAAAGACATCTTATAGTTTTAACTTCTGTGACAAGACACATCTTTCAAGCCTTTAAAAATATGTGACATATTTCAAGTCAAGGACTGACTTTGACAGTCAAATGTTGTTTCTCATGGTGCCAAGTAATAGAAGAAGCTCAAATCTTCCTTAGTTTTAAAGGGTAGATGTATTATTGATTGTGTCTGAGAGTCCAGAGTAGTCTGTGGGTAGGGTAGATTATGTGTACATAGCAATTATTAAATATGTGCTTTGAACATTTCTCTCAGCAGTCTCAGTCAATTGGATTGAGCTGTTCATAATTTATTTTAAATGTATAAATAGCTTCATACAACAACCGGCAGAAATATAGAGAAGAGAAGGAAAACACTAGCTAGCAGTCCTTTCACACAAACAAATTAAATTTTGTTTGCTGACTGTCCAAACAGTTTTATAGAATTACATTAGACATTCTTTCAAATCAGAGGGTGCATTTCCTCTGGCTGAGATTTTTCCCATATGAGTGCCACCATTTTACCAGGTTCATGAGGCTCCATCCCCTTCATGTCATGTCCCTGGGAGCTGAGTACAACAGCAAGGGAACCCACACCCCTGGGCCAGGAGAGAGGGTGAGAAACACGTGAAGCAGAAGCGGACTCGGAGGGTAGGACCAGAGCAGCCAAAAATGGTGCTGTGAAGTCTGAGCACAGATGTGGTGGGCGTGGGTTTGTCTGAAATGAAAATTGAAACAACAAAGGAAATAGTGTTGAGGAGGGTTCCTTCTCAGACATTTAGTGGCTGTTGTAAGGACAGGCTTTATTTGTCTTTTCTTGGAAACCTGGAGGCTCCACGTTACTTTAAAGACACAACATGTGTGTCTAATATCAGAAAGGGTTGAACATGATTTCACAGGTTTTCTGTAATACAAGTGGAGAAAGTATTAAGAATTACAGCTTTGATTATTGCAGAGAGCAGAGAGAGCAGTTTTTCTGTCCTGATTATTGTGGCTTAAGTATCAGGCATCAAACAATCTCTCTTTGGATGAAATGAAAGCGCTCTTGAGGTTTCAGACTTGTTTCTCTTTTGTTCCAGCTTAGTTCCCATTTCCCAAGGCTGTGGCCTTGAGTGTTGAAATGTAATAACTTTGAAGGTACATGGTGATCTATTGATCTTTTAATGTGGTTTCTGCCATTTAATTCTTGTTCAGAGCAGGCAATTCTACCCAGAGCAAGCTGGTCACTCTCTATAATCAGGTGTGTACACATCTCACACCAAGAGGGAATGCTTGTGTGAGAACACTGGATAACCATATCTTGATCCCTTTTCAAGACCATCAGTGCTATTTATAATCTTGAATATTATTTTTTCTGCTTCCAGCCTTGAATTAGATTCTGTAAAGAAGTGGTTTCACTGAACAGAGGATGAAAAAAAAAATATGGGTAGTCTAATCTTGAGTGTCTTATATAAAATGTTAAGTCAAAATTGTTAGGCAATAAACTTGCTGCAGGGCTTCTGTGTGACTCAATGATAAAGACTCTGTCTGCCAATACAGTACACCCCTTGGGTTCATTGTCCTGGGTTGGGAAGATCCTCTGGAGAAAGAAATGGCAACCCACTCCAGTATTCTTGCCTGGGAAATCTTACGGACAAAGGAGACAGTCCGTGGGGTTGCAAAGGAGTCAGAAACAACTTAGCAACTAAAACAACAACAAAACTTGCTGGGAAGAGAGCACTAATCTCAGGAGATGTAACTTAGTTCAGTTTTTTGTCACTTACTAGTGTGACTTTGGGCCTATTTGTAAAATGACTTTTTTAAAATTAATAAAACAGGGACTGTGCTATGTCCTATTTAGCACTCGTAACAGAATGAGAAAGGCCTTTGTAAACTGTAATATCATAGTCCAATGTGAGGTTATTATGTCTCCAAGGTCAATGTGTTTGAAAATGTATTGGTTTGTGTTTGAAACACACTTCAGTTCTCTTTACATCCTGGCCAATCATTTCCATATTTAAATTTAAGCCCCTGAGGCGCTTCCCAGGTGGCACTAGTGGTAAAGAATCAGCCTACCTAGATACAAGAGATGTAGGATTGATCCCTGGTTCGGGAAGATTGCCCAGAATAGGAAATGGCAACCCACTCCGGTATTCTTGCCTGTAAAATTCCATGGACAGAAGAACCTGGCAGCTGCAATCCATGGGATTGCAAAGAGACAAAACTGAGTGACTGAGTAAAAAGCAAAACAAGGACCTTGGCTCAATCTCCTATATTTTTCAGTCTAATTAGCGGCCTGAAAGTTTTGCTTTATTTGGAATTTGTCACCCCATGTTCCAAAGAACGAGGTTCAGTGTTCCTCAAAAGACTAAGATTCTAAGATACTGGAAAAGTGAATCCTAACTGAATGTCTTCAGAAAGCCAAGGGATTTGATTCTCTGATCAAATTGGTCTCTATTTCAGTTATATCGTAATAGAGCTTATTATTCATATATCAGAGCTACTCACAAAATGGCAGCACCTTGAATAGGGGAGTATTCTAAGAGCTGTGTTCCCAACATGGTAACAAATAGACATTTGTAACTGTTTATATCTAAATTAATTAAAATTCAATCAAATAAAAAATTTGGTTTTTCATTCTCACTGGATACATTTCAAGTGCTAATTGACCAGATATGATGAGTGGCTATAACTTTGGACAGTGGAGACAATAGAGTATTTCCATCATTAAGAAATTTCTATTGACCAGTCCTGCTCTAGAAGAAAAGGAAACTGGTGTCACATTATTCAGAGGTATCCAGTAAGGTTTCATGGAGTATTTTTTAATATCATTTTTAGGTTTCCAATTTAAAATAGCAGCCTTTAATGTCCAGACAAGGTTTGACATTCACTCACCCACTGCTTTTCTTCAAGTTGTATTTAGGATACTTGGTATTTGATAGTTTTGAATGTTCACTTCTTTCTGTTGGTCCTTTAGGTCCTGCGTGACAGACATGTGTGAATGTCCAGTCCATAAAAACTGTTACTGCGAATCATTCCTGGCATATACCCGGGCCTGCCAGAGAGAGGGCATTCGTGTCCACTGGGAGCCACAGCAGAACTGTGCAGGTGAGAAATTTCTGGCAGATCCAACCATCAGAAACTCAACTCCAGTGCCCAAGCTAGTAATGTGCTCAGTCACTAAGTCATGTCTGACTCTGCAACCCCATGAACGTAGTCCGCGAGGCCCTCTGTCCATGGAATTCTCCAGGCAAGAATACTGGAGTGGGTAGCCATTTCCAAGATAGCACTAAAAGAGAATCTGATGATAGGTGAATGGTCACATCCCCCATCGGCATTATCAGTGACCCAGCTGGATTTCAACTTGATAAAAGACAGGAACTTCTCACTGGGCAGGATAGAAAACGTTTAAGAGAAGTGCTTTGTGATGAGCACATTTGCACAATTTAAGGATTTCCACTGGTGCAAAATCCTCTTAACCTCAAGCTACCAGCTTGATGTGCTTAGCACAGGGATAGTCATTGCTGTGGTTTAGGTTACCTGTGGAACAAAGGAGATCCAGGACAGTTACAGTCATTTAAGTTCTTCAGTATAGTTCAGTTCAATTCAGTTCAGTTCAGTCGCTCAGTTGTGTCTGACTCTTTGAGATCCCATGAACTGCAGCATGCCAGGCCTCCCTGTCCACCACCAACTCCCGGAGTCCAACCAAACTCATGTCCATTGAGTCGGTGATGCCTTCCAACCATCTCATCCTCTATCATCCCCTTCTCCTCCTGCCCTCAATCTTTCCCAAGATCAGGGTCTTTTCAAATGAGTCAGCTCTTCACATCAGGTGGCCAAAGTATTGGAGTTTCAGCTTCAACATCAGTCCTTCCAATGAACACCCAGGACTGATCTCCTTTAAGATGGACTGGTTGGATCTCCTTACAGTCCAAGGAACTCTCAAGAGTCTTCTCCAACACCACAAGTCAAAAGCATCAATTCTTTGGCTATCAGCTTTCTTTATAGTCCAACTCTCACATCCATACATGACTACTGGAAAAACCATAGCCTTGACTAGACGGACCTTTGCTGGCAAAGTTAATGTCTCTGCTTTTTAATATGCTGTGTAGGTTGATCGTAACTTTCCTTCCAAGGAGTAAACATCTTTTAATTTCATGGCTGCAATCACCATCTACAGTGATTTTGGAGATGAAAGTCTGACACTGTTTCCCCATCTATTTGCCATGAAGTGAGGGACCAGATGCCATGATCTTAGTTTTCTGAATGTTGAGCTTCAAGCCAACTTTTTCACTCTCTTCTTTCACTTTCATCAAGAGGCTTTTTAGTTTTTCTCAATTTCTGCCATAAGAGAGGTGTCATCTGCATATCTGAGGTTATTGATATTCTCCCGGCAATCTTGATTCCAGCTTGTGCTTCTTCCAGCCCAACGTTTCTCATGATGTACTCTGCATATAAATTAAATAAGCAGGGTGACAATATACAGCCTTGACATACTCCTTTTCCTATTTGGAACCTGTGTATTGTTCCATGTCCATTTCTAACTGTTGCTTCCTGTGTGATTTTTTTTTTTTTTTTTGAGAGGGAAACTGCTATATAAACACCAGTAAAATGTTCTTTTCCTTTTGAGAGACAGATTGCTATAATAGTCATTATAGCGCTTTGATCTCAGGCAAGTTACTTAGCTTATTTGATATCTGTAAAATGGGCTTCTTTGTTCATCCAAGAAATATTTTTTACAAAATGGCTAAGTACCAGCTATTGAACAAAGCAGTGTGGGTACTTTGGTGACTATGAGAGATGGGCTGAGATCTCTGCCACTGAAGTGCCAGCAGCCCAGTGGGAGAACCAGACAAAACTAGTAACTCTACAATAAATGCTTGCTAAGTGTGGTGAGTATGGTGAAGGAAACAAATAGAGCAGAGCAAAAGAAAATAAATGGAACCAGAGTGGGTGGCTACTTAAATGGTGAGGAGAGAAAACTTCTCTTTGGAGGTGATAGTCCAGCTGCACATTCTAGAACTGATGGGAGTCAGGGCAAGAGTTCTTTGGAAGAATCATATGTGTATAAGGGAGCAGCTCTCAAACTGGAAGTGAGTCAGTATGAGCACAGTAGGCAAGGGAAAGAAAGGCTCAGGATGAGAGTGGATTTGAAGCTGGAGCTGAAGTCCTGGAGCATGCAGGACTTCACAGGTCTTGAGAAGGAGTCTAGCTTTTATTCCAAGAAGGATGGAAGCCACTGATGGAATTTAAGCAACTTCCTTCTGCTTTTCAAGGACCACCCTGTTTAGAGAATACATTGAATAGGGCAAGGTTGAAGGCAAGAGGCTGTTGTAGTAGTTGGAATGACAAAATGATGGTGGCTTGGATTAAGATGGAGGCAGTGTGTGGAGGAAGAAGAGAGATTCTAGATATATTTTGGAAATTTATAGTAGTATCTACTCTGCACAGTTATAAGCATTAGTAATATGTATGTGAAACATCTAGAAGAGAGCTCAACTCTTCCAAGATAGTCAGTAGTAATGCTACTCTTAGACCCAAGATAAGATGGCTGTCATTTGCTACAAGGGTTGGCAAATGTTTTTCTTTAAAGGACCAGTTTTGCCTAGAATGGAGAGACTGGGGTTTGCAACATTCTACATGAATCTGAGAAAACTTAACTCCAAAATTGGAAAAGAAGGCAGTTCATGGCACTGCTAACTTTAATATATACATTGGTGGAGTGCAAGAGTGGTCAGGTGGTTGGAAGAATTGCCTTGAGTCTTATTTTCAGGGCATGGACATCATGTTCACTTAGATGGTGGATCTCAATCTGCTTGACACTGAAGTCATTCTGGGAGCTTAAAAAATAAACCAGGAAACTATGGTTGGGCCCCAAGCCCAGATATCCTGCTTTAACTGGTCTTGTGTATCACTTGAAACCTCTCCGGTGATTCTGACCTGCAGTCAGAGTTGAAACCATGAAGTTAATTTGTGTGCTTAATGTGTGGCTTTGGGGGAGTAGAATGATGAGGGTTTAAGGATCACTAAAGCTTCCTCAAGCCACCCCTTGACACAGTCACTAATCTATGTCCTTAGAAAGCACTCAAACCCTTTTATCTCCTTGTGACTTCCCTTTTGGATTTGCTATCTCCTCTGAAAGCCCAAGTCCAATCTATGTCTGAGTTCCCTTTCCATGGCAAGAATACCTCTCTGTCAATGCTGCTCTTCCAGAGGAGGGCTGAGGTGATACAAACTCATATTAAGGTGTGGCTGAGGCTCCTAAAACGTGGGACTAAAGACTTACCTCCCTCTTCAGTGCAGGGTAGTATAGGAAGGGCAGGGTTTTGAGAGACTTGGTCCTTCCAGCACACCTTGAATATGCCTGTCTCCTTTTCTCTACTTTGGTTCCTCTTCCCCTTGAATTTTCCCTGGTGACTCAGTATCTGACTGCAGTGTAGGAGACCTAGGTTCGATCTCTAGGTCGGGAAGGTACCCTGGAGAAGGGAGTGCTATCCACTCCAGTAGTTTTGCCCGGAGAATCCCATGAACAGAGGAGCCTGGTGGGCTACAGTCCTTGGGGTCGCAAAGAGTCCGACACAACTAACACTTTCCCTTGAATCTACCAGGAAATGAATAAAATATGTGGACTCAAGGCCCAGCCATTCATCCTGGTGTAACGTTGAGCTCAGCAGAACTTTGTTAATTTTATTAGCTATGATGCTGTGACAAGGATCATATCAGATACAGAATATGTGAACCCTGTCTTACAGCTATATTTAACACCAGTTCAGTACACCCAGTGCATCTGAGGACTACACTTTCCTCCTGTCCCAGGATCCTGATTTCAGGGACTGAATCTCAGTAGCTAAAATTACTTTTCTAATGGAAAGGGAATATGACTTCTGAAAGGTTCCATTTACCACTTAAAATTAGTGGAACCATCTGAGTGAAGTATAACTGTCAATGTTTGGTTGCAGGGGACCATTTTACACACACACACACACACACACACCCATACACACTGAACTTCCACAGATTGACAGCTGGTATTTATGGAGATGTGCAGCATCTCCCAGTAGATTCATTTCTGTTTCATCTGGAATATTGAAGACTCTAAGAATACTCTTCACTTGTTTTTAGCTCTCAGATCTTTTGGCTTATGACAGCACTTAAGACCACTTAATATAGAGAAGAGAAATTTTCCAGAGTAAAAAGCTTGTAAGTTGAATAGATGAGCCAGCCAAGCAAGACACTGAATGAACAAGTGACATCTCTCAGAAGGCTGGATTTTAGTATTACCATGATACTACCACAAAGTGATGCCCATCAGCTGTGGTGAGAAGGACTAAGGAAACTCTGGTTTAGTACAGGAATTACTAAACACAGTATGATATGCAGAGGGCTATTGTGAAGGTCTATAAAAGTTTAATAATGAACATTTATATTAATATGTACTATTTTCTAAGTACCTCCTTTGCCCCAAGGACTATTCTGGCACTTTATATTATATTTTATCTTATTTAATCCCTACTCTACTCTGTATTACCCACATTCTACAGTAAAGGACATTAAAGCTTAGAATATTTAAGTAATTTACTAAAAATCACAGAGCTAGAAAGTAAGAAAGCTAGGACTCAAACCCAGGTCAGTTTGCATTATAGTCCCTGTTCTTAATTATCAGGAGAGCACAATTAAGCAAGTACACTATAAAAAAAAAAGTCAGCCTATTGTAAGAATAAACATTACTTGTAAAATAGAAACAAAAATATGAGTTTAAAATTTATAAGTGTATATTTGTATTGATATATCAATAACCTCAGATATGCAGATGACACCACCCTTATGGCAGAAAGTGAAGAGGAGCTAAAAAGCCTCTTGATGAAAGTGAAAGAGGAGAGGGAAAAAGTTGGCTTAAAGCTCAACATTCAGAAAACTAAGATCATAGCATCTGGTCCCATCACTTCATGGGAAATAGATGGGGAAACAGTGGAAACAGTGTCAGACTTTATTTTGGGGGGCTCCAAAATCACTGCAGATGGTGATTGCAGCCATGAAATTAAAAGACACTTACTCCTTGGAAGAAAAGTTATGACCAACCTAGACAGCATATTGAAAAGCAGAGATATTACTTTGCCAACAAAGGTCCCTCTAGTCAAGGCTATGGTTTTTGCAGTGGTCATGTATGGATGTGAGAGTTGGACTGGGAAGAAAGCTGAGCACCAAAAAATTGATGCCTTTGAACTGTGTTGTTGGAGAAGACTCTTGAGAGTCCCTTGGACTGCAGGGAGATCCAACCAGTCCATCCTAAAGGAGATCCATCCTGGGTGTTCATTGGAAGGACCATGCTGAAGCTGAAACTCCAATACTTTGGCCACCTCATGCGAAGAGTTGACTCATTGGAAAAGACCTTGATGCTGGGAGGGATTGGGGGCAGGAGAAGAGGGGGACAACAGAGGATAAGATGGCTAGATGGCATCACCGACTTACTGGACATGAGACTGAGAGTGAACTCTGGGAGTTGGTGATGGACAGGGAGGCCTGGCATGCTGCGATTCATGGAGTTGCAAAGAGTCGGACACGACTGAGCGACTGAACTGATACTGAATTTACTGAAATATTTGTTGTGTTTGTTGTTGTCATTAAGTCATTTTGTCCCACTCTTTGGGACCCTGTGGACTATAGCACACGAGGCTCCTCTGTTTTCCACTCTCTCTGGTAGTTTGCTCAGATTCATGTCCATTGAGTCAGTGATGCTATCTAACTATCTTTTCTTCTGCTATTATGTTATGTTGTGTCGACCTTTCCAGTTTCTATTCACCTGTTCCTAATCACTGTTACTTGGTACCTTTTGACTCAATAACTTTCCTGTGGTCTTACTCTTGCATCTTACTTTGCCATCCTTAGCAGATTTTCTGCTACTTGTCACTGAACTTTCAGGAATACATTTTATAAGTGGGAAAGATTCTGGGGTATTCAAAGTGGTATGTGTATTTCTGCAGCAAATGAGACAATCTGCTGGCTTCTGTGGAGAGTTTCCTCCTTGCTTTACTCTGCAGACTCCAGGTGATTCTAGCCCCTTTCCTGCAGCACTTCTGCTCTACTTATACACACTGATATCCTCCTTGGTGACTAGACATCTCCTATAAAGGATTAGGAGATACAGTCAGCACTGTAACCTTCAACACAGAAGAGGGGTGTGGGAACAGCTGAGTCCCAAAGGGCACAAATCTATGCTTACTAACTGAATTGATAATGCCAACATGTAATGCCTTCATGGGCACCATATAAAGTAACATGTAATGCTCCTTGCATATACTTTACAGAATAGCTGTTTATGTGCCCCCTTAAGAATATAAACCTGCTACCCTAGCCACGGACTTCCCCCGGGGGCTCAGCTGTATAGAATCCGCCTGTAATGCAGGAGACCCGGGTTCAATCCCTGGGTCAGGAAGATCCCCTGGAGGAGGGCATGGCAACGCACTCCAGTATTCGTGCCTGGAGAGTCCCACGGACTAAGGAGTCTGGCAGGCTACAGTCCATGGGGTTGTAAGGAGTTGAACACGACTGAAATGACTGGGCACAAGCACAACCCTAGCCACTCTGGTAATTTTCTAGGTTTTAAAACATGTACTTAATCAGATGAAACCTTTTCAAATGCACGTGTATGAATCAGATCACATTATGTTGTCAGTAAGTATTGTTTGCCTTTTACAAGTTTGAAAAATATTGGATGCGTGGAGGATAAAATAAGATCCAAGTCAGGATTAACTTTCTAGGATTGTATAAAAGTTGTGCCAAATTGAAGGCAAATTTAATCATATTATCTCCCTAAAACCCTTCTAAGACTTCCTCAAGGATTACAGCCCCTGCCCACCTCTCTGCCTTTGTCTCCTCCCACTCTCATTCTCAAATTCCTTGCTTCTCCTCCAGCAAACCAAGGATCCTCCAGTTTCTGACTGGGTCATGGCTGCTTGTTGTTGCTGATTGTACCCTCTTTACTCCCTCCCCCCCTCCCCTGGCACCATGCTCTCTCTGGAAAACTTCTGCCATTGTCTGTCTGGCAGTGTCTTGTCATCTTTTAATATATAAGTGGGATCCATTTTCTGAAGTTTTCCTAAATCCCTAGTTGAGTTCAGTTCAGTCGCTCAGTCGTGTCTGACTCTTTGCGACCCCATGATCGCAGCACGCCAGGCCTCCCTGTCCATCACCAACTCCCGGAGTTCACTCAGACTCACGTCCATCGAGTCAGTGATGCCATCCAGCCATCTCATCCACTGTTGTCCCCTTCTCCTCCTGCCCCCAATCCCTCCCAGCATCAAGGTCTTTTCCAATGAGTCAACTCTTTGCATGAAGTGGTCAAAGTACTGGAGTTTCAGCTTCAGCATATTCCTTCCAAAGAACACCCAGGACTGATCTCCTTCAGAATGGACTGGTTGGATCTCCTTGCAGTCCAAGGGACTCTCAAGAGTCTTCTCCAACATCACACTTCAAAAGCATCAATTCTTCAGCCCTCAGCTTTCTTCCCAGTCCAACTCTCACATCCATACATGACCACAGGAAAAACCATAGCCTTGACTAGACGGACCTTAGTCGGCAAAGTAACGTCTCTGCTTTTTAATTTGCTATCTAGGTTGGTCATAACTTTCCTTCGAAAGTGTAAGTGTCTTTTAATTTCATGGCTGCAACCACCATCTGCAGTGATTTTGGAGCCCCCCAAAATAGTCTGACACTGTTTCCACTGTTTCCCCATCTATTTCCCATGAAATGATGAGACCGGATGCCATGATCTTAGTTTTCTCAATGTTGAGCTTTAGGCCAACTTTTTCACTCTCCTCTTTCACTCTCATCAAGAGGGTCTATAAGTTCCTTTTCACTTTCTGCCGTAAGAGAGGTGTCTTCTGCATATCTCAGGTTATTGACATTTCTCCCGGCAATCTTGAGTCCAGCTTGTGTTTCTTCCAGTCCAGTGTTTCTCATGATG
Organism: Aepyceros melampus; assembly: GCA_006408695.1. Classification (NCBI taxonomy): domain Eukaryota; kingdom Metazoa; phylum Chordata; class Mammalia; order Artiodactyla; family Bovidae; genus Aepyceros; species Aepyceros melampus. Next base: position 221,913 of record SJXQ01008336.1, on the reverse strand, counting down.
TACTCTCCATAGACGTTAAATAAGCAGGGTGACAATATAGAGCCTTGACGTACTCCTTTTCCTATTTGGAACCAGTCTGTTGTTCCATGTCCAGTTCTAACTGTTGCTTCCTGACCTGCATACAAATTTCTTAAGAGGCAGGTCAGGTGGTCTGGTATTCCTGTCTCTTTCAGAATTTTCCACAGTTTATTGTGATCCACACAGTCAAAGGCTTTGGCATAGTCAATAAAGCAGAAATAGATGTTTTTCTGGAACTCTCTTGCTTTTTCTATGATCCAGCAGATGTTGGCAATTTGATCTCTGGTTCCTCTGCCTTTTCTAAAACCAGCTTGAACATCTGGAAGTTCACGGTTCACGTATTGCTGAAGCTTGGCTTGGAGAATTTTGAGCATTACTTTACTAGCATGTGAGATGAGTGCAATTGTGGGTAGTTTGAACATTCGTTGGCATTGTCCTTATTTGGGATTAGAATGAAAACTGCCCTTTTCCAGTCCTGTGGCCACTGCCGAGTTTTCCAAATTTTCTGGCATATTGAGTGCAGCACTTTCACAGCATCATCTTTCAAGAGCCCTTAATGTTGAGTTGATGTCTCTCTGACTATTCCACTGTACTTCATTCTCACTGTCTAATATGTTCATCTTGCATTTAATAAAGAATCCATTTCTGTGTCTCCTTCACCCATTTGTTGTTTTTTTTAATTTCTTTATTATTTTATTAAAGGATAATTGCTTTACAGAATTTTGTTGTTTTCTGTCAGACCTCAACATGAATCAGCCATCAGTTCAGTTCAGTCACGCAGTCGTGTCCGACTCCTTGCGACCCCATGAATCGCAGTACGCCAGGCCTCCCTGTCCATCACCAACTCCCGGAGTTCACTCAGACTCACGTCCATTGAGTCCGTGATGCCATCCAGCCATCTCATCCTCGGTCGTCCCTTTCTCCTCCTGCCCCCAATCCCTTCCAGCCATAAGTATACATATTTCCCTTCCTTTTTTAACATCCCTCCCATCTCCCTCCCCATCCCACCCCTCTAGGTTGGTACAGAACCCCTGTTTGAGTTTCCCGAGCCATAGAGCAAATTCCCGTTGGTTATTTATTTTACATATGGTAATGTAAGTTTCCATGTTACTCTTTTCATGCATTTCACCCTCCCTTCCCCTCTCCCATGTCCATAAGTCTATTCTCTATGTCTGTTTCTCCATTGCTGCCCTGTAAATAAATTCTTCAGTACCATTTTTCTAGATTCTGTATATATGTGTTAGAATATGATATTTATCTTTCTCTTTCTGACTTACTTCACTCTGTATAATAGGTTATAGGTTCATCTACCTCATTAGAACTGGGTTAAATCACTCATTTGGTTTTAAGTCCTGGCTCCTGAGACTAAAGCTCAGAGATGATATCCGATTCACATCAGATTCCCTGGCCTAAGAGGATGCCTGCCCCATGTAGATACTCAGTAAAAATTTATTGATTTAATTTGAGTTGAATGACAATGGTGAAAAGAATCCACTCTTCCCCTAGTAGTTCTGCATTTTCTACCTACAAATGGTGAGGAAAATGTCTGTTCAGTAGTCAAATGTAAGATGTCACAGAGAAGCAGTAGGAACGTACGTGGTGCAGTTAGAAGAAAGACTTCAGAGGTCAGAGAGAGGAAAAGACGTGGGGGAATGCGTGTCTATAGGAGAAGGAGGGAAAAGAAAAGAACGTGGGTGAGAGAGACAGGAAATTCTGCCGAGTTTTCATAGTAGGAGGGATCTTTGCGAGATCTGAGGGGAATAAAGTATCTGGAGTGAAAAGTGAGTTGAAAGAGGCATTCTGGAAGCAGCAGAGTGGAAAATGAACTCAAGGCCAGACAAATGTAATCCAAATTGGGGATCAAGATGATGGATGGAACTTCATTAAGATTAAATCATCATCCAACAGGCACAGGCATTTATTAGGCTGCTCCTCTGTGCTTGGCCTTGTGCCAGAACTTTACATCATGGAAGACAAGGACTCTGCCCTCAGGAGCCCCAGCTTTGGTGGTTCATTCTGTTCAAGCAAGGGTGCTTGTTATAGTGACCCCTGGAACCTTTAAAATTTACAGCTGCCCAAGGTTCCACTGTAGACACAGCAAAATCTTTAGGGAAGGGATTGAGGAATATATGTCTTTTAAAAAGACCCTTAGGAGACTCTTGTGAGCGTCTCCAAATAGGAACTACAGATGTACAACGAGATGAAATCGCCCAGTAGTGTCTGACTCTTTGCAACCCCATGGAGTAGAGTCCATGGAATTCTCCAGGCCAGAATACTAGAGTGGGTCGCCTTTCCCTTCCCCGGGGGATTTTCCCAACCCAGGGATCGAACCCAGGTCTCCCGCATTGCAGGTGGCTTCTTTACCAGCTGAGCCACAATGGAAGCCCACAGATGCACAGTAACTGGGGGATTAAAACAAGTAAACAGGTAACTATAAAGTGAGAAGTGCTGCGGATGCAGAGCATGGAAGGGTATCTTGGAGAGATCCAGGAAGCTACTTGAAGGAGTTGATGTTTGAATTAGGACTTGGAAAATGTTTGGTTTGGGGAGAGAATCCAAGCTAATGATAATCAATTTCAGAGTGTTTTGACTGGAAATTAGAGCTAATATTGTAATAACTGATAGAGAAAGAGAGGGAAGGGAAGAAAGAAGGGAAGGTAGGAGAAGAGAATTAATGAGAAGAGAAAAGAATGTCAGGGAAAGAGTCTTGGAGGCAATTTGAACCTTTAGTGTTAAAGAGGAGGTAAAGAAGCCCAAGAGAGAGAAGGTGTCTGCAAGAAGTTAGTTGCTTTTCAACGTTGTGTTAGTTTCTCCTGCATAGCAAAGTGAATCAGCTGTGTGCTGTGCTGTGCTGTTCTCCGTTGTTCAGTCGTGTCCGACTCTTTGCAACCCCGAGGACTGAAGCCCACTAGGCTCCTCTGTCTATGGGGATTCTTCAGGCAAGAATACTGGAGTGGGTTTCCATGACCTCCTCCAGGGGATCTTCCCAACCCAGGGATCAAAACCAGGTCTCCTGCACTGTGGGCAGATTCTTTACTGACTGAGCCACCAGAGAACCCAAGAATACTGGAGTGAGTATCCTATCCCTTCTCCAGGGGATCTTCCTGACCCAGGAATCAAACCAGGGTCTCCTGCATTGCAGGCAGATTCTTTACCAGCTGAGCTACCAGAGAAGCCTGAATCAGCTATATGTATACTTATATCCATCCACTCTTTCTTGGATTTTCTTCCCATTTAGGTCACCATAAGACCTTGAGTAGAGTTTTGAGATTAACTGCCCAGAGTTAGCATCACCCTCCACAGGTTCAAGGGCTCAGTCCCATAAGACACCTCATTTCAGATGCTGGTTGCCAAGTACTGAGTCCCTAGGTTACCCTCTCTCTGTTCCACTTGGCTACAGAGTAGGGGCAGAGACCTGTTCTCACAGCCTCCTTCTCTTTTGGGCTTAATCATTTTCTATAAGGGCTCACAAAATCTGAAAAACACTTATTTACTCTTAAAAGTAAAGTTAAAGTGTTAGTTGCTCAGTTGTGTCCTATTCTTTGCTACTCCATGGATTATAGCTTGCCAGACTCTTCTGTCCTTAGGATTCTCCAGGCAGGAATACTGGGGTGAGTTTCTATTCCAGGGCATCTTCCTAATTCAGAGGTTGAACCTGGGTCTCCTGCATTGCAGCTGGGATTCTCTAATAAACTGTCTGAGCCATTTATTATAAGGGATACAAATGAACAACCAGATAAAGAGGCACAGAGAATAAGTTCCAGAAGGGTCCCCCAAATACAGGAGCTTCTGTCCCAATAGAGCGGGGACACCATAATCCCAGCACCTCAATGTGTCCTCCTGTTCCAAAGTTTTCTGAATTCTGTCGTTAGTCATTTAGGGATTTGTATGGAGATGTTCCTATGTAGGCACAGTTGATTAAATCATTGACTGAAAGTGATAAGCTCAATATCCAGTCCCTGTCTGCATCCCTGGCAAAAAGTGCTGAAAGTTCCAAGCCTTTAATCATGCTTTGGTCTTTGGTGAGCAGTCACCATTCTGAGGCTGTCTGGGTACCCCAACCACCAGCCCTATTGGCATACAAACACTCTGGAGATTTCCAGGTGTTCTAGGAGCTGTGTGCCATGAACTGCAGACAAAAACAGCTACAGATGGAGTTTGGATGGTTATTACTGTTCTTCAAGAGGATTCTTCTAAATTCTTACATGTGTCAACATCCCTCCTCCTGAGAATGAGGGGTGCCACCTTTTGATTGTCATTGGAAGTAACTCAGATGGAAAAGTCTGTGTGTCATAAAACTTCCAGAATGTTGGCAGTATTTTTTTTTTCTGACAAATCTATTCATGAATTTTCAGTAAGTTTCAGAATACTGTCAAAATCATTTTAGCTCCAACTGAACAAAGATAAAAAATTCCTATGATTTGGCTACATCATCATTTTCATATTCTCTGACCAGCCAGCCAGCTACTTCCCTCTCCCCAGTCACACATCTAAATTTCTCTGTTGGGCTCTACGCATCTCTCGCTCTAACTAGTTTCAAATTGATTAATTCAACTCCTGATAACTAGATTAAAGTATGTCACGCATTTCTAATATCCTTGGCAGATTTTTTTCCTGTATGAGTTGTTGGTAGTGGTGTTTAGTCGCTTCGTGTCAGACTCTTTGCGACCTCATGGACTGTAGCCCACCAGGCTCCTCTGTCCATGGGATTTCCCAGGCAAGAATACTGGAGTGAGTTGCCATTTCCTACTCCAGGGAGTCTTCCCAACCCAGGATCAAAACCGCATCTCCTGTATGTGTAATTCTGTATATCTGAATATCAAGGTAGTTGCAACAATGATTCCTATTCATTGCAGCTCAACAACTGGAAGTTAACTGGAGTTAACTTTTCATACCATTCTCAATACCTGGGTAACCTATAGGTTTACATGTAGCTTTACTCATGTATCAGTAAAGCTTCCCTGGTGGCTCAGACGGTAAAGCATCTGTCTACAATGTGGGAGACCGGGGTTCAATCCCTGGGTTGGGAAAACCCTCTGGAGAAGGAAATGGCAACCCACTCCAGTACTCTTGCCTGGAAAATCCCATGGCCGGAGGAGCCTGGTAGGCTATAGTCTATAGGGTCGCAGAGTCAGACACGACTGAACGCCTTCACTTCTTCCTAATGTATAGTCTTTCCTACCTGGAAATACAGCTTTCTTGTTTTCTCTCATTTTGAAGTTCACTGGCTCAGCAGGTGGGTGTTTCCTGTTTCCCAGGTGCAGGTGATTCTCAGAGTGTCTGGGAAGTGCTGGGTTCTTGTTCTTCTTTCTTGTTAGGAGGCAATGTGTACCCGTGCTGTGGGGAGACCTGTGCCACGAGTGACACGAGCCTGCGGGCATGGCATGAGGCTGAGGGTGAATTAACCTGGCTGTTTCCTCACGTCTCACCTTCATCTCCTCTCTCTTCCAGCCACCCAGTGTAAGCATGGGGCCGTGTATGACACCTGTGGCCCAGGATGTGCCAAGACCTGTGACAATGGAATGAGATCGGCCCCTGCAATAAGCCGTGCGTTGCTGGGTGTCACTGCCCAGCAAATTTGGTCCTTCACAAAGGAAGGTGCATCAAGCCAGTCCTCTGTCCTCAGCGGTGACCTTTGTTCCGTTCCTTCAGACTTTGAACCTAGTGTCCTTGACACTGAAGTGGAAGAGCCAATGAAAGACTGCAGTATTTGTGTGCGCATTCTGCAAACACACACACAGAGTATATATGTGTACATATATAGATATATTCAGAAGCATTTCATCATTTATATAAACTATAGGTGGATTATTATATGTATATTTTTTGCTATAAGACATGTATTGTTTCTAGGATCCTAATCTGTAAGACATTGAAGACATTGTATAAATAAATCAAGTGTTTTTAATTTAATAAGGCAGCATGCAGACATATTGGGTGGCTTTACCATCACACACATTTGTCATTTTTAAGGAAAGTTTTCTAAGAGATCAAAATTGCCTGCCTGAATTAATTTTTTCTTTGGAACAGGATTTGCTGTTGAATGGGGAGTGTGTTTTTTCTGGAGAAGGGCAAATTTATTTTGGGGTATTTCTGCTTCCAGAGAAAGGAAAGTATGCCTGGGAGAGATGGCTAGTGACTGGCAACAGGCTCTAATGGTGCATGTAAGCAGGAGATAGGCTGTTAGACTTTACTGGGTCATGGTCTGATATTATTTCCAAAACTGATTGGCTGGTTACCAAGAAATGTATATTCGTCATGAAAGCATAACCGAAGAAGCAAATGACTTCTTGCCCTCTTAGCATATTCCCCAAGTCTCCTAATTATATATGTGTGTATGATGGATGTGGCCACCTCTATGTCCCACACTGAGATGATGGAGTGTCTGGATGTCTTGTTAGTTTAACTGGGCGTGAGCAGATATTTGAAGAAACTGTTGCACAACATACGAGAAAATATCCATTTTTCTGAATCTCATGGCAGTTTAGGATGAACAAATCCAATTGAGTCAAAGTAAGCTATCTATATTTTGTGACTATTCATGTATAAAGTGAAAGCCTTTATTTCCAGAAGACCCTTACTCCAACACTATTTGCAACAGGGAATCTGTCCTAATTATTAGACAGAAAGAAAGGCTTTACTGATCAGTTGATTTAACATCAATCCAAACAAAGAATGGTCTACATGCTTGCTCTCATTTCCTGATAGGTTACTACTAGTCACCATGTGATTTTCCTGACTTTTGTTTTCCGCTGAATAAGTGAGAATGTAACAAAATAAAACCCACTGATGTCCAAAAATAAAATGTTCTGTGTTGTAGTAAATAAAGAGCTTAAGTTTTACAACAATGCATTTTCTATTTCAAAATGTGTATGTTATACTTTATAAATGGCAACATCAGGTCATCCATTTTAGCAACTTTATTTAAAATATTTTATATACCATGCAATAACATTTTTATAAAGAGTATTATTAGTAATTAACAACAAACCTCCAAAGTTTTGATAGTCAGCATATTGCCATTGCTTGTTAAGACATTTGTGTTCCTGTTTCATATATTCATGACAGCTAAAGGATTAGTTTGGATTTTTTACTGGGGCATCTCCAGCTGCTTGAGTAAATTGAATAAGTTACACAGTTTAATAGTGACTGGCTGGGACATCAGGGACCGTGGTTGTCATTGTTGTGCTTGGGTCGTGACCATCCTCAGTATCCGGGACGCAAGGAACCAGCGCTTCAGGGCTGCACTTGGAAAAGGGACTTTGATGTAAGAGAACTGGGCTCCAGGTGTGGTTTGTAATCTTGTCCACATTGTTTATGATCTTGGGCCATACTTTTGCTTCTCCGAAACATAAAGAGGCTTGATAGTATATGGGCAGATTTGAGGATCAGGAGGCCTAGACACTCACTCCACCACTAGTGAGATAACATGAATAGAAATCTGAGACATGCATTCCGAACCATTTTACACTCATAATCTCATTTACTTCTCCCACTGTTCTCAAAGGAGGGGCAGGGCAAATCAGTTGCTCTCTTCTGGTTGGCTTCTTTTTTATTCATTTTTCATTCATTTATAGTACCTTTAAATTCATTTCCAGTTCACACTGGGTTTTTCTCCATGAGAGAGGGATGCAGAAGGGAAAATTGTAGGTTATTTATTCACTGCTCATGATTGATCCAAGAACTGAGTACTTCTACCCAATAAGACTAAATAGCCTCTTTCCCAACACTTAATCATGGCTGTCCAAGATTAAAATGATGAAGGCTCTTCTTCATGGACTGCTTCCATCCATTTGGGGGGCTCAATTATAAGGTTGCATCACATACTTTATTGAAGGTTTAGTTTAATCTTTATACATTTTTTTATTCCTGAAGAAGAGGGTTATTACTGACACCAACTAATCCAAACACACTGAGAATTACCAATTCTTCAGGTGAAAAGTGAAAGTCCCTCAGTTGTGTCCAACTCTTTGCAATTCCATGGACTATACTATAGCCTGCCATGCTTCTCCATGGAGTTCTCTAGGCGATAATACTGGAGTGAGTAGCCGTTCCCCTCTTGGAATCTTCCCAACCCAGGGATTGAACCGAGGTCTCCCACATTGCAGGTGGATTCTTTACCGTCTAAGCCACCAGGGAAAAGCCACCCCTTTAAACTCACTGTTTCCTGAACACCTGAGTGCAATAAGAAGAACAAATCTGACTACATATTGGATACATTTCATATTTTATTGCTTTTGCATTAAGTTAAGAATGTTACCTGTAGACTGAAATATATGGATACCCCATTCTCAAGGCTCTGACTTTTACATGTGTAACTCGTCTCCATTCATAGAGAAAGTTGCGAACAGAGAATAACGTTTGTCTTGATGTTGGTTTATAAGAACACTGTGGCTCGGCTTATTTGACAACGGCAAAAAAAAAAAAAGATTCTGACATCAAGAAGTTTGCAACAACTAGTCACACCCCCTCCCCTTTGGTATATATAAAAGAAATATGATTCCTAACTCAGGTTAGATGGTTCCTTGGGACATTAGTCCACTATCTTCTCGGTCTGCACAATTTCTGAATAAAGTTGCTGTTTTTGCCCCAACAATTCATCTCTAGATTTATTGCCTATCATGCAGTGAGCAGTATAAGCTAGGACGCAGTAACATACCACTAGCCTTTGAAAGGGCTAGTGGTATGAGAAGGACCTCCCCTCAAAATGAGAAGGACCAGTGACTGACTCTTCCCCATCTTTTGTCGAACATGAAGAGACCATTTTTACTGGAAAGCTCTTCCTTACTATGAAGTATTTCAGACACACAAGAAGGAATAGAGAGTAATGTTGTAAATGTCCATGAATACTTTATCCTAATTAAGAAAAGTGACCTAGTAGCTTACCTATACATCTTTCTTGCATAGATAAAATCAAATGGTCTCATGGTTGCAATAGCTATGTGTGGAGTTTTTCCTTGCTGAGTTTCTGTTCACTTTGCTGTTCTTCGTTGCTCAAATTCATCTGGATCTGACAACTTTTAAGAAAGTGAGTCTGAACACTCCTGGTGTGGGAGAATGAGATGCCTTAGGGGACAGGCACCAAGATATTTAATTAGCTACTTCCTGCAAACATAACCCTCAAGAGCAAGCAAAAACTGTCTCCTATTCTAAATCCTGAAGTACAAACGGTTTAAGAACTCAGGGTTTTATTTTTGAAAAATGATAAAGTTCAGGTGGCCAAGAAAGAATTATCAGGGAAAAGAAATAAATGTTGGTGATTATGTTGACCCTGAATTAACAACCCAGACATTTAGTCCTTTAAGGGGAGATTTGGAGCTTTAGAACTACATTGTTACGTGGGTTTAATTAAACCAATCGAATGGTGAACACTTGGATGAGATCTGTCTTTATCATGTTTCCTTTCAGATAAATTTTGAGCAAACCAGCTTTGAAAACATTGTGAGAAATCTGCAAGTAGAGATGCACCTGAATTAAAGGATAATTCAGAGTGTGACTGGCTAAGGAAAGGGGGAAGGGTGTTCCAGGTAGAGAGAAAGCAAAGCACCGAGGCAGCCAGCGACTCTGTACCTATGGCTGTACCACATGCAGTATGACCTGAGATGAGGGTAACACACATGTGTGCAGGGTCCCATGGTCATGCCAAGAAGTTTGAGTTTTATCTTTATGGCAGAGCTTCTGAAAGTGTATCATGTCATACTGTATTCAGAAAATAACCTTTGGCTACTAAAGTAAATGGGTTTCCCTGGTGACTCAGGGGGTAAAGAATCTACTTTCAGTGCATTAGAAGCAGGAGATTCAGGTTTGCAGACCCCTAGGTCAGGAGGATCCCTGAAGGAGGGCATAGCAACCCACTCTAGTATTCTTGCCTGGAGCATCCCATGGACAGAGGAGCCTCCAAGTGAGAGATGATGAGCTCCCAAACTAGGAGGCGGGAGGAAACAAGGGGAGAATTTTGTGAAGGTTGGCGGCCGACAGGCAAGCGATGGGTGGTGGCAGGGTTAGTCCGCCACATAAGGAACATGGGCCGGAGAGCAGATTTACAGATATTTCTATTTTAAATCAAAATCTAGGCTGTGTTCTGCTCAGTTCAACAAACAGCCTGAGCACTGCCACTAAGAAAGAGTCCAAGGTGAATGATGGGTAGTAAACCAGAGGGGCACAAGCTGGTCATGGGAGCCTCAGGAAGCCCAATTTCGGGTTTTCTGTTTGGGAGAAGTGTCTGAGAAACTTGCCAGAGAAAGTGGGTTCTGTGATGAGCCTTACTAGGCTGAATACCCTCTATGTATGCGAAGAAGTGTGTGTGTATGTGTGTGTGTCTGTGTGTGTCTGTGTCTAGTGTGTATCTGTGTGTGCGTGTCTATATCTGTGTTTCTGTGTGTGTATATCAGCAGGTGCAATCTGGGAGCTAAAGGCATGAGTGACTTGTGGACGAGGAGAAAGACCAGCAGGCAGTCTAGGGTGCAAAGAACAATAGGGCTTGAGTCCCAGTGGGATGTGTCAGATTTACAGAACTGTCTTGAGCCATGGCAATACAATTCACACACCCTGAGAAATCTTATCAAACTTCCCTTGATATCTAGTGGGGGGAGCACAAGTAGGGTTTGAGGATATTTGTCATCCTGTTAAAGCTCCTTCTGTTCCTATGCCTGGTATGTTTAGGTTTCCTTGATGTGTCTTCTGAAAACCTAGAGAGAGAAGAGTGAAGAGGCTTCTAATGAGACCGTCCTATCTGTACAGTGAGTAAGCATCTTGCAGACCTCTAAGCACTGAGTTCTTTAACAGAACTGGTCTAAGTTCTGCTTATTCATTTAACTACCGCTTTTGTTAACGTGGCTGTGGCCTGATGATGGCAGGGGTAGGGGCTGCTCAGGGTCCAAATTGTTGGACCACACCTACAGGTAAAATGCTTGGAAACAGCTCACCCGGAGTCCCGGTTGGAAAAATTCTGTCACGTTTCAGCCACTCTATGTCATAACTAAGTTTATGCCTTGAAAACTGACATAAAATTCTTTTCTGCTTCCTCCAAACTGGAACTTGGCTTATTGAGTAATTCCTTTGAGGGTTCTTTCAGCAGTGAAATTTTGAGCTTTAGGAAATGTTTGTGGTGATGAAAAAAATTTTTTCACTTTGGCTCTGAGAGTATAAATAATGTTTGTTATCTTGTCATTGTCACCATGCTCCTTCATGTAATGTAAAGAATCAGATCCTGAATAGCTCCATCTGGTTTAGGTGCTTAAACAAGACTAGAGGGGCAGAGGAGGCAGCAGGGAGGCTGGCCAGAGCGCTTCTCACACTCTGCAGGCTTCCCTGGCAGCCTGTGATGTGATGTGTCCCTGCTGAATGCCTTGAACATGTCTATGATTCAAAGGAAATTCGCCACTCTGTATGAATTCCCATTGCCCTCATGAAGACAGTCAGACTAGGAGGATTGTTTTAGAAAACTGGCTTCATCATTTCACTTCTTCTCAGAGATAAGTAGACGTGATAGGAAATTGAAGTGTGAAGAAAGAGAATTAAAGGACAGTGTTCTCCACAAAATCTACCACTCATACCCATCCCAAAAAACTCCAGGAGGACAGGGGACAGACTATTTGGCCCCACTGGTGAGCATTCTCCACTCTGTTTTATGGGACGGCATTTGGAACATTCTGTTTTCATGGTCAGAGCAGCTCATCTTGAGCAATCTCATTTCTATCATGGATCCACACAGCGACCTCGATCTGTGATTTTTCAGGATGCACTGGGGGAGAATCCTTCTAATGGTTGGTTGATATGCTAGGCTGTTCCACCCTGGCAGGTGAATTGAGACCCTAAACCAGTCTGGGTTTGCCTCTTGAGATCTCCTGTCGATTCGTGGCAGGATTGTCTTGCCATAAATTTCTTTGCTTTGCTATTGCCTTGGGCTACAGATGTTGATTTTCTTTGGTTAAAGACGATAAAGAATATGGCTAGAGGAACATCCCAGAGGAGCTGGAGTGTCCATTTGGGCTGGGAGATGTTTGCTCTGTCTAAACTGTTCCTGAGGGTCAGAGTGGATCCATCAGCTTCACCCTTTTGTTGTGGGAAAGGGGAGGGCGCAGCAAGGGAGGGAAGGCTTTCTCTGTATTAATTCTCTCTGAATTTGCCATTTATTTCCTTCAGTTTTACTTTAAGGAAAAAAATGTCACTGAACAATATGGTATATACATATTATTTTATCTTAACAATGAATAATTGTTTTTTTCAAATTTGGGGATTTTTGTATCTTGTTGAATTCAAGATCTATCTACTCTAATTTATTGAATGTTAGAATGTTCATGTTTAGCTGACTTCAAGTGCATATATTTTGAATGCAATTTTCCAAAACAAAACCTGTTTTCCTTGAAAATGATTCCATGATTTATTGTTCATATGGCTCTTTCATTTGGGCTATCCATTTCATGACAGCAAGTATATGGAAATGTTTGCCTAAATAATATATATGTATATTGCTTTTCTCACATAGTAATATTTATTATCTTTGTATCAGTAATGCATGCAATCTTGTTTCTGCTCCTCCAAGCATAAGTACATAATCATTTTTACTTCTTTCTGCTCATGTTTCTTTTCTTGTAGAAAGAAGAAAGATCTCCCTCATAGACCACAGAATCTCAGCATCTAAAGCCAAAGACCCCAGCAATTGGATTACAGATGCATGGCCAATTCCTATTCTTCCGTTAGAGAAACAGATCATAATGAATCTTCCTGAGTTTTTTTCACCAGGGATTAAAACAAACAGTTACGTCAGCTGTTAATTTGTGCCACCCCTTCTATATGTGCTTCCTTCCTTCACTTTTCAGTTTTTTCCCTTTTTCTCACTTCTCTCTTTCTCTCCCTAAATGGAATCATCACCATGCTTCTCTCTACCATCTCCCCAACCCCCTACCAAACTGGCTTTCCTAATGACAGCATTTATGTTCCAGTCATTTCCTGGCACTTTTAAAAAATGTAGCTGTCCTGGTTCCTAGTCCTTCAAGAGTTACTTTGTCAAAGATATAGTTGAGCCACTCTGAGGTCTATGCATTATGAGTTTTAGGAACAATATTTTCGTTTTCTTACCTTGAGTTTTCTGGCATTTAATATCTTTAACCAGTAGTCTAGTTTTAATGTGAGCCCTTAAGACACTGTATCATAAGAGAAGGGAAAATACTTTGAAGTTAGATGGACATTCTGCTGCCCCAGCGATGCCCATGTAATGTAGACGGTACCTAGTGGATCAGCAGAGAGGACTGGCTCTGTTTGTCACAGGCCCTTTGAAACATTTTTTGGATATTCCTTACAACCTGAGCCACCAGGGAACCCCTTCCATTTTTGGACCACATATCTAGAATTTCTATGTCAAAAATTCATTTAAAAAAGAAAGTATTGTTCCATTTTTTCTCCTCTTGTGTCCTGACCCACATTCTCCTTCTCAAGAAGAGTGACTTCAGCTATTTTCCCATAGAAATATGAATGAATTTTGTAACATTTTTCCTTCTAAAGGTCCTGGGTGAAATTCTATAGATATGGCATCAAAGTGAAACTCAGTAAAACAGACTTTGTTGAATATCTTAAAGACAATATGGTTCAATCAGTTTTCTGATCCAAGGATAAAATATAAATTTTATTTACCATCCCTTGGCAAGGTGGTTTATCTCTCCATCCAATGTCAAGCAAATTTTAGTTAGTTTGTATCTATGTTGGTATATGACATCCTTCCCCAACACTGTAGGAAAGAGCGTCTGAGTTACTATCAAAGTCTTCACAAGAGGAGACCAGTTTTATCTGCCTTCCTGGATCTCCTCGACAGATGGACTACTCAGCTATTGAAGATCACATTTTTGTCATCAATAAGGACCTCCTAAAAAATATAACACAACAACACATGCAGATACACACACACACACACACACACACACACACATTACAACAGAAATTCATTATGCCTTTAGGAGTCTTTTATGTTCTATTTGACCTATTGTTTGAGATACAAAAATTCCTGAGCATAAAAATGTAGTGAATCAACTCAAGCTGCTTGTCAAATTGCAGAGTGGAAACCTCAGCTTACTACAAATTGGTCTAATTAAGCCTTATTAAAATTGATACCCCCAGGGTGAATTTTTATCCCTTGCACAAAGGATGGAATTGCAGATTTCCACATACAATGCAGGCGAATCTGGTGCTTTTATGGGTGAATTTTCCAAATGGGGATAGCGAATGTGCCAGGGACAGCATCCCTGAAGCATATGGGGATGTGTAATTGCTCAGTAATTGCAGTTTTCATGTGGGCCAATTAAATACAAATGAAAACAAAAGCCTTGTCCTGTCTCTGCAGTTTTTTGGTGGTAGTCCAGACTCAGGCTAGGGAGTGGGAGGTGGGGGCAGGATGGGGGAGGAGGAACCGGGAGATGTCAGAGGTTCTCTTGGGGACATATCTGCTCATCTTTCATCTTCTCCACCTCCCCCAACTGTCTCATCTCACTTCTTTTTTCCTTCCCTGGAACCTCAATGGGGATCCTCATAGAGGGAAAGGATCCCATCTGACAACGTCCCTCTGCAGAATGGGGCCAAGCTGACATTCTCTAGCAAGCTTTCACTCTAATGTGACCGCTTGCCTGCTGTGAGGATACAGGGTCTGCTAGAGCTAGAATCAAATGAGTGGAGCATGAAGAGCTGTTACCACCATACAGGGCATGCTGCTGTTTTGCTCCTTCCACAGTCATTGAATCCTCTTCAGCAGCTCCTGGGGCCAGGAAAAGAGTCACTCACCCAGGGAACAGTGGGAAATAGAGACTCCTGTTGGTGGAGTCTGTAAACGTGAGGGCACCTGCCACACCTCAACAAGGGACTGTTGAAAACAAGTAGCCTAGTCTTTTCTTCAGGCTGTGTTCTGAATTTCAGACTCAGGTCATCCAACTTCCTTCTCACCATCTCCACCTGGCAGTGTAATGGGCAACTCATTATATGTCCTGTCAAAGCTAAATACTTCGCATCCATCCTCCTCTCTCCATTCTCCCCTCCTTCAGTCCCCTACATTTCAGTCAACGAAGTCAGTTTCTGGTGGTAGAGCTTCGGGCAAGAGCTTGCCTGGAGAAAGTTTATTTTGGGAAGGGGACCCAAAGACATTTTACTGGAACAGTAAAATGGAAAGAGAGAAATCTGATCCAAGGGAGTATGGTTGAGATGGCTACTGCTGTGGGCTTCTGGGGCCTCTCTGCTGTTCCAGTAGGTACTCTCTGAAGAGGTGTGCCTGTCACCCACCTTCCAAACCACCATGGGTCAGATGTTGCCCCTGAGGTGTGAATTTTCTGGGTTTCCAGGTTCCCACAGGTACTCGAATGCCCTAGGGCAGAAGGCTGGATGCAAAGATGCAAAGAGATGCAAAGAACAGCAAGGCCCAGGTACTGCCAGGCACCCCGCTGTGGCTGCTTGTTGTCACAGCAACTGCCGGAATGAAAAGTTGCAGAATAGGTTATGAAAGGGCATGATGCCTGGGAGTCATCCTCAACTCCATACTTTTTCTTCACCTCACATTCCACTCATCAGTTATTTCTGTAGATCTTACTTCTAAAATATATTCCAAATCTGACTGTCTCTCACCATCCCCACAATGACCACCCTGGTCCAAATTATCAACATTTCTATCTAGACTGCAGTAATAGTTTGCTGATGGAACTCCCATTCTCACCCTTTTGTTTCCTTACCCCACCCCCAGCACACAGCACACACAGCAGGCCGAGCCAGGGCAAACCCTTATGAACTCTTATCATAGGGACTTCCCTGGCGGTCCAGTGGCTGGGACCTCACCTTCTAATGCAGGGTTCGATCCCTGGTTGGGGAGCTAGAATCCTACATGCCTCACAACCAAAACGTAAAACAGAAACACTATTGTAACAAATTCAAAAAAGACTTAAAAATGGTCCCACAAAAAAAAAAAAAAAAAAATCTTAAAAACTCTTATCATAGCCATGTCCTGTTTCCTTTTAAAATCCAATGATAACTCATCTCAGCCAGAATAAAATCTTAAATCCTTTCTAACACCTGCAAAAGTCTGTATGTTTGACCCTTTTCTCCTTTTCTGAACTCATAAATTTCTTCCCTTCCCTTCTCGACTTCTTCAGACACTCTGGTCTCCATTGGCCTCTTTTGCTGTTTCCAAATTGCCAGAAACATTTCCACTTCAAGGCTTTTGTATTTGCTGTTCACTTTTTCCAGAATGCTATTCCTTCATGAATGTGCTTATTTCACTCCCTCACCTCATTCAAGTCTCTGCATAAATAGCATCTGGTCAAAAAAGTATTTTTTGATCATCTTATCTAAAATAATACCTTTCCCTCCAACAATCCATTTTTGGTTCCTCATTTTTCTCTCTGTCTAAAATCTTACAGATTTATTCCTTTATGTTTATTTTCCTCTTTTTCAATTTAGTGTTAGTTCATCAAAGTAGGGACCTTGTTTTGTTTATTGACATAACTCTCATACCTAAAACAGCTCCCGGTACAGAATAGACAAACTTGCTCTCAAAAATGATCCTCCAGGGGGATGGGTGGCAGAAAAATCTAATCATGTGCTTCCTTTTATGTCTACAGGAAAGGTGACTGTGCAGACAGAGTAGGTTCCAGAGCCTGGTGCATATCCTGAAGGATGCTGTACTCTTGGTCTGTTGTGTTTTCATTTTTCATTTTGTGTCATGTCGGGGCCAGGATGCCAGCATAGCCAAGAAGAAGCTAGTCATGGCCATCTCAAATCTGAGTATCCTTTCAAGATCTCCAGAATCACTGAGGGGAGTCTTAGCACATGTGCCTCTTCCTCCTGTCCTCCAAGAATCTGATGAATGGAGACATGATGTCAATGAGAGCCTTTTGGAGAACTCAACCACAAGACTTCTCTTAACACAAATAAGCAGTTTCTTCCTTGAGACCTGCTTCTCCATGTCTGTGATGAATTTTAACCGAAGAGAGGACAGAGGTAAAATTTTCATCAGAGTACTGATTTTAGATTTCAGATTCTTGCAGGAAGCCATGCTGTTAGGAAAGAAAGGAGGAAAGGCAAGTAGGTGCCTTAGTATTGAGTTGGGGAAGTAACTGGTGAAGCTACTGGGAAGTATAGGGACCTGGCTAAATATGCAGGTGCTATTGAAACCAAGGTATGGTCTCTTATGACATTTTTGTTGTCATTGTTGTTGTCCATCCTTTCTCTATATCTAAAACTTGGAAGAATTTTTTTTTTCTGTTTTGTGTCTCCTTCTTAAAGCACCTATTCCTGGTGGTATCAGTGGGGTGCCTGTATCCAGTGCCAAGAGCATGGGATTTGCAGTTAGAGAAAGCTAGCTTTATATTCCTGGTTCCTTATTAACATGTAGTGTGACCTTGAAAAGGTTGCTTAATCTTTCCAAACCCCTGTTTCATTGACTATAAAATGAAGACAATCTATCCTCATTAAATAGTTGTGAGAATTTTAATGAGATTGTATACTTTCCCCTACTATTCCCTCCCCTGCCCTTTATAAAAATAGATTAGTTACAAATTAGATATTTTAAAGCCTGAGACAGCCTATTGTCATTTCTAAGAGATAAATCCTGACAGGCTGGGTGACTAACTTTTTTTAAACTTTGCTAATATATATGTAGAGAGAGAAGATATGGGGTAGTTTATCACTCACTTCTTTTAGAACAAGCTCCCACAGGTCTGAGGATGTTTAAAACAGAAGCATATTTAAATGCAGACAACCCTCAGATGGAGACAGATAAAAGACTATTCAATTAGGGAGCAGATAGCCGGGAATCCCTAGCTACCTGGGGCTTTTTCTCCATTGCAGTTTCTCTGAAAGGCCTGTGCGAGGAGAACTGCAGAGAGGCCAAAAGTCTCTATCAGTATAAACTGAAAATTCTAGATACAGGAATGCATCACTTTTTGTTTGGCAGAGAACATTTTTACTTCAATAACTGTGTACCTAGGATTGTAATCTGGAAACCTCTGCTAGGATATTAGCACGCTATGTGCTTCACCCATTTGATGGAGGTCTCACTCCTTACAGGTGAGCCAATGAAGAGTCAGATAAATGCAGTGATCTGCCCAAACACATGCATCCAGTAAACAGCAGGGGGGACTTGAAAAGTCCATCTGACACTCATGATTTTCCCAGTGACCCTGAAGCCACAACAGTATGGGAAGGAAGGACCCTCTATTGAGTTCAAGCATCCTGCTTATTACCTGAGGGAGGAGATAGGTGAAGAGGAGCGAGCCACCACCAGTCATTGTTATGGAGCAAGAAGACACGGAGGACACCATCCCCTTAAAATAGAGTCTGGAAAACAAGTAGGAAGTCCTGGACCAATGGGAGTGTGAAACAGCAGACCCTTAGATTGGTTTAGATGGGACAGAAATGAGAAAAAAAAAGATACAATTTATCTACCTAGAAAGCCATACAGAAATTTATGAGTTTTGCCTGGAAGATTAGGTGGTCAAATGAGTCCTAAAAAGGGGGACTATAAAAATTCGGTGAGAGGCCAGTGCCCTAAATGGGATGTGAACATGGAGAAATATTCTGTGGCAGAGTTTGTGTTTTCTTCAAGCCTTCGTAAAACTGTGGAAAGCGCAAGTGTAGGTGAAGCAAAGAGGACAGACTGTACTGGCCACTTGGGATTCATCTAGCAGAGTAAGAACAGCAGCAGCAGGAGTTGAGACAGTGACGAGATGCTGAGAGTTTAGCCAGAGCTCAAAATCCAGCAAGAAGGCCCGGAGTGAGCAATAACCTTCTGGGAAATTCTCTGAAATCCTTATGATATGATTGTGTATATGTTGTGAGATGAAGAGGTCACTGAACTTCCCTTGGTGCTGGGAGCTTAAGGCTTTTTATTTGGAAATTAAAGTCCCCCAGAGAATAGCAGAATTTGGAGGCAGCTGGCTCTGCATAGACTGTGTTTCTGCCTGTTGTAGCCCTCAATAATTCCCACTATTATCATTACAGCCTCCACAGGAAATAAAGTGTTTTTGATTCAAGTCTTCGTCCATCTCCTCTCCTCTCTTCTCCCATCTCCACTGAACTGAATGGATGATGTCAATTAGGGACATTTATCTGGAATCGAATGTAGAGGCTTAATTATCACAGACAAAAACCACTAATGAGGAAACAACATTATCCTTCACACACGAAGCTGTTTTGATGGAAACTAATTTATGGCAACTGTTCTATCCTGCAGGCTTCATTATAAGGGGTCTCTGTCCTCACGGCTTTCTCCTTCCATTTCCCCCTATCCTTTCTCTACTGTCATTAGTTCAATCTCACAGGAAATCAGAGAGCAGACAGTGCTCTCCACACCTTTATAGGAAAGGAAGCAATGAGGCAGCCAGATTGGCTCCAGGCAAAATCACTGCATTACAATGCTTCCTTGGGCATGTCTCACTTTTCGTTTTGGCTGCCTTCCCCTCATATTTTTCTCTTTCTGTCTTACTCCCATCTTCTCCTTGCCATCTATCGCCCAGCTGGTTGAAGTCTCTTTTGCCCTCACCTAATCAATCCTTTCCCAGCTTTTTAGTTACTTATCAATAAGAATCCATTTGTAGGGCAGGGATAGAGCCACAGACATAGAGACTGGATATGTGCACACAGTGGGGGTAAAGGAGGGTGGCAAGAATTGGGAGATTAGGATTGACATGTATACACTACCATGTGTAAAATAGCTAGTGGGAAGCTTCTATATAGCACAGGGAGCCCAGCCCAATGCTGTGTGATAACCTAGACAGGTGTATATTGGGAGGAAGGTTCAAAAGGGAGGCAATATGTGTGTGTGTGTGTGTGTGTGTGTGTGTATAGTTGTACAAAAAAGGACATAATGACCTGGATAACCATGATGGTGGTGGTCATGATATCCAGGTGGTCACTCACCTAGAGTCAGACATCCTGGAGTGTGAAGTCAAATAGGCCTTAGGAAGCATTACTTTGTACAAAGTTGTGGAGGTGATGGAATTCCAGCTGAGCTATTTCAAATCCTAAAAGATGGTGTTGTTAAAGTGTTGTACTCAATATGCTAGCAAATTTCAAAAACTCAGCAGTGGCCACAGGACTGGAAAAGGTCAGTTTTCATTCCAATACCAAAGAAGGACAATATCAAAGAATGTTCAAAGTGAAGGTGAAGTGAAAGTCACTAAGTCATGTCTGACTGTTTGTGACCCCATGGATTATACATTCCATGGAATTCTCCAGGCCAGAATAATTGAGTGGATAGCCTTTATCTTCTACAGGGGATCTTCCCAACCCAGGGATCCAACCCAGGTCTCCACATTGCAGGTGGATTCTTTACCAGTTGAGCTACAAGGGAAGCCCAAGAATACTGGAGTGGGTAGTCTATCCCTTCTCCAGTGGATCTTCCCAACCCAGGAATTGAATTGGAGTCTCCTTCATTGCAAGTGGGTTCTTTACCAACTGAGCCATGAGGGAAGCTATGAGGAACATTTATGAATGCTCAAACTACCATACAATTGCACTCATTTCACATGCTAGCAACGTAATGCTCAAAATCCTTCAAGCTAGGCTTGAACAGTATGTGAACTGAGAATTTCCAGATGTACAAACTGGATTTAGAAAAGGCAGAAGAACTAGAGATCAAATTGCCAACATCCATTGGATCATAGGGCTTCCCTGGTGGCTCAGAGGTTAAAGCGTCTGCCTCCAATGCGGGAGACCTGGGTTCAATCCCTGGGTCGGGAAGATCCTCTGAAGAAGGAAATGGCAACCCACTCCAGTATTCTTGCTTGGAGAATCTCATGGACTGAGGAGCCTGGTGGGCTGCAGTCCATGGGGTCACAAAGAGTCGGACACGACTGAGTGACTTTACTTACTTACTTATTGGCTCATAGAGAAAGCAAGAGAATTCCAGAAAAAATATATATACTTCTGCTCCATTGACTACACTAAAGCCTTTGATTGTATGGATCACAACAAGCTGTGGAAAAATTTTTAAAGAGACCATTTTACCTGTCCTGAGAAACCTGCATGCAGGATAAGAAGCAACAGTTGGAACCAGATATAGAACAAAGAATGGTTCACAATTGGGAAAGGAGTACGTCAAGGTTCTATATTGTTACCCTGGTTATTTAACTTATATGCAGAGTACGTCACATGAAATGCTGAGCTGCATGAAGTTAAGAGAATTCCAGAAAAAATATATATACTTCTGCTCCATTGACTACACTAAAGCCTTTGATTGTATGGATCACAACAAGCTGTGGAAAAATTTTTAAAGAGACCATTTTACCTGTCCTGAGAAACCTGCATGCAGGATAAGAAGCAACAGTTGGAACCAGATATAGAACAAAGAATGGTTCACAATTGGGAAAGGAGTACGTCAAGGTTCTATATTGTTACCCTGGTTATTTAACTTATATGCAGAGTACGTCACATGAAATGCTGAGCTGCATGAAGTACAAGCTGGAATCAAGATTGCTGGGGGAAATATCAATGACCTCAGATACGCAGATGACACCACCCTTATGGCAGAAAAAGAAGAGGAACTAAAGAGCCTCTTGATGAAAGTGAAAAAGGAGAGTGAAAAAGCTGGCTTAAAATTCAACATTCAAAAAACAAAGATCATGGCTTCTGGTCCCATCTCTTCATGGCAAATAGATGGGGAACAATGGAAACAGTGACAGACTTTGTTTTCTTGGGCTCCAAGATCACTGCTGATGGCGACTGCAGCCATGAAATTAAAGGACACTTGCTCCTTGGAAGAAAAGGTATGACCAACCTAGACAGCATATTAAAAAGCAGAGACATTATGTTACTGACAAAGTTCCATATAGTCAAAGCGTGGTTTTTCTAGCAGTCATGTATGGATGTGAGAGTTGGACCATGAAGAAGGCTGAGTGCCCAAGAATTGATGCTTTTGAACTGTGGTGTTGGAGAAGACACTTTAGAGTCCCTTGGACTGCAAGGAGATCCAACCAGTCAATCTTAAAGGAAATCAGTCCTGAATATTCATTGGAAGGACTGATGTTGAAGCTGAAGCTCCAATACTTTGGCCACCTGATGTGAAGAACTGACTCATTGGAAAAGACCCTGATGCTGGGAAAGATTAAAGGCAGCAAAAGGGAACAACAGAGGATGTGATGATTGATGGCATCACCAACTCAATGGAAATGAGTTTAAGCAAACTCCAGCAGTTGGTGATGGGTGCTGGTGAGGGACAGGGAAGCTTAGTGTGCTGCAGTCCATGGAGTCACAAAGAGTTGGAAATGACTGAGTGACTGAACTGAACTAAACTGAATGCAGAGTACATCATGTGAAATTCCAGACTGGACAAATCACAGGCTGTAATCAAGACTGCCAGAAGAAATATCAACAACTTCAGATATGCAAATTATACCAGCCTTTGACTGTGTGGATCACAAGAAACTGTGGAAAATTCTGAAAGAGATGGGAACACCAGACCACCTGACCTGCCTCTTGAGAAACCTGAATGCAGGTCAGGAAGCAACAGTTAGAACTGGACATGGAACAACAGACCGGTTCCAAATAGGAAAAGGAGTATGTCAAGGCTGTATATTATCACCCTGCTTATTTAACTTCTATGCAGAAAACACAATGAGAAAGACTGGGCTGGAAGAAGCACAAGCTGGAATCAGGATTGCCTGGAGAAATATCAATAACCTCAGAATGCAGATGATACCACCCTTATAGCAGAAAGTGAAGAGGAACTAAAAAGTCTCTTGATGAAAGTGAAAGAGGAGAGTGAAGAAGTTGGCTTAAAGCTCAACTTTCAGAAAACAAAGATCATGGCATCCAGTCCCATCACTTCATGGCAAATAGATGGGGAAACAGTGGAAACAGTGTCAGACTTTATTTTTGGGGGCTCCAAAATCACTGCAGATGTTGACTGCAGCCATGAAATTAAAAGATGCTTACTCCTTGGAAGGAAAGTTGTGACCATCTAGATAGCATATTCAAAAGCAGAGAAATTACTTTGCCAACAAAGATCTATCTAGTCAAGGCTATGGTTTTTCCAGTGGTCATGCATGGATGTGAGAGTTGGACTGTGAAGAAAGCTGAGGGCTGAAGAACTGATGCTTTTGAACTGTGGTGTTGGAGAAGACTCTTGGGAGTCCCTTGGACTCCAAGGAGATCCCACCAGTCCATTCTGAAGGAGATCAGTCATGGGTGTTCTTTGGATGGAATGATGCTAAAGCTGAAACTCCAGTACTTTGCCCACCTCATGCAAAGAGTTGACTCACTGGAAAAGACTCTAATGCTGGGAGGGATTGGGGGCAGGAGGAGAAGGGGACGACAGAGAATGAGATGGCTGGATGGCATCACCAACTCGATGGACATGCGTTTGAGTGAATTCTGGGAGTTGGTGATGGATAGGGAGGCCTGGCATGCTGTGATTCATAGGGTCACAAAGAGTTGGACATGACTGAGCGACTGAACTGAACTGAGTGAACTGAATGACTGAAAGGGAAGAGGAACTAAAGAACCTCCTGATGAAGGTGAAATAGGATTGTAAAAAAGCTGGCTTAAAACTCAACATTCAAAAAACTGGTCCCATCACTTCATGGCAAATAGATGGGGGAGAAAATGGAAACAGTGGCAGATTTTATTTTCTTGGGCTCCAAAAATCACTGTGGACAGTGACTGAAGCCATGAATTTAAAGATGCTTGCTCCTTGGGAGAAAAGCTATATAAAACTAGACAGCACATTAAAAAGCAGAGATATCACTTTGCCAACAAATGTCCACATAGTCAAAGCTATGGGTTTTCTAGTAGTCATATACAGATGTGAAATTTGGACAATAAAGAAAGCTGTGCTGTGTTGTGCTTAATTGCTCAGTCATATCTGTTTGAGACTTCATGGACTGTAACCCACCAGGTTCCTCTGGCCATGGGGATTCTCCAGACAAGTGTACTGGAGTGGGTTGTCATGCCATCCTCTAGGGTATCTTCCCAACCCAGATTTCCCACATGGCAGGCGGATTCTTTACCATCTGAGAGACAAAGAATTGATGCTTTCGAACTGTGGTGCTAGAGAAGACTCTCGAGAGTCCCTTGGACAGCAAGGAGATCAAATTAGCCAATCTTAAAGGATATAAACTGAAAATTCACTGTAAGGACTGAGGCTGAAGTTGAAGCTTCAATACTTTGGCCACCTGATGCCAAGAGCTGACTTATTGGAAAAGATCCCAATGCTGAAAAGATTGACAGTAAGAGGAGAAGGGAGTGACAGAAGGTGATTGTCTGGCATCATCAGTGGATGCCATGATGTATGTTTGCACACATCATCTTGCATCCAACTCAATGGACATGAGTTTGAGCAAACTCCAGAGGACAGTGAAGCCTGGCATGCTGCAGTTCATGGCCTCTCAAAGAGTTGGAACATGACCTAACGACTGAAGAAAAACATGGTTGATTCAGTTTGTTGTACAGCAGAAACTAACACAACCTTGTAAAGCAAAAATACTCCGCTTTAAATAAAGAGAGAATTTGAGCTGGACTGAGGTGCTGGCCATCTGGGTTAAGCAAGGGGTTTCCCTACCTACAACTGAGGAAACGATTAGTAGCCTTCATGGGGGTCAGGG
Source organism: Aepyceros melampus (assembly GCA_006408695.1). Taxonomy (NCBI): domain Eukaryota; kingdom Metazoa; phylum Chordata; class Mammalia; order Artiodactyla; family Bovidae; genus Aepyceros; species Aepyceros melampus. Next base: position 197,326 of record SJXQ01008336.1, on the reverse strand, counting down.
AGGTAATAAGTTTCAGAAATCAAAGCTGCTTGTCAGAAAGACATCCAGTAGGACTTCTAGGTGCTATCGCAGGAGAAAATGGAAAACAGCAATCAGTGACCAAGGCAGAGAAAACTTTAGTTATATAGCCTCCCCATCCCTGTTTTCCTATAGACTCAGCAATAAAACCCACGCATTGGCCTTTGTAGCCCTCGGTGAGCTTGGCTAAGGCCACTCTGTTCTGTGCCAATGCCTGGCTCCAGCGAGGCCTTCCAGGAATAAGCTAGGAGCTCCAGAGTGAGGAAGAGGAGGAGGTGGGGGATTCCTGGTCTCAGGACTGTGACACAGAAGAGAGGAGAGAACCTAGTCCAGAGCCAGGCACTGTATCTCTCCTTCTAGAATGAATCCTTCAGGAAAGCACCAGGTCTTCTCATTTTTGTATTCTCATTTCTTTCACAGATCTTGACACATACCATATGAGCTCAGACTGTGAGTGCAGTTAAAGAATAAAGGGATAAGTAAATGAAGGAGACAGTTTTCCCCTGAAGTGATGATGTCAGTATTGTACCTTGTATGTGTTGATTCCCAATAGTTCGGCCAGAGCGGTTTGCCAGTGTTCATGCTTCCTAACCTTGTTCATGCTCATTGCTGTGTTGGCAACAGTTAGAACCAGAGCAATCGCCACATCCTGTGTGTCAGTTCCCAGAAGGAAGGGGACTGGAACCATTCTGCAGATTCTGTCACTCTCAGACTGCCTAACCTTGGGCCAGGCCCTCATTCCTTGTCAGATGAAACCATCTAGCCATAGCAGCAATGGCAATGCAGAGTTCATGTGCAGGACGAGACGGGAAGGTCGTATGTGCTTCTAGTCACATGCCAACTCCCTTTCATGAGGAGTGGTCAGCTGGTGCACTGGCCATGGGAAAGGAGGGAATGGGAGTGTCAGGCTGTGAATGTACTGATTCTGTTAAGGCATCTGAACGTCCCTGACCCGATTCAGACTGCCAGGTCCACAGCGGATTCGCAAATATCTCAAACACCAGATGATTCTTTTCTGAGTGAAATGACACACTGAGTTGTGAGTAAACCAATTCCACTTCCCTTAGTGGTGAGTGCAAAGGCAAGGAGATCTAACAATGATCAGGGTTCCATTTAGAGCTAAGATCATTTTATGTCTGGGGAGAGAAAACCCCAGAGGTGGATCTAAAAGGAGGGGTGCTCAGAGCTCCCCCAGGCCAGGCTGGAGCCATCAAGGCCCCCGGGCTTGAGGAAGGGTGCAGTCTGCTTGGCCAGAGTCAGAATGCTTAGCCAGACTAGCAGTCTTGAACCAGATCTCTGCCTGCTGTACCAGTCTTGGCTAACAATAGTTACTCATAAGCCTTGTTGTCGTCATTACTTCCAGACTGCTGCAGAGAGTGTCAGCTCTACCTTTCTTTAGTTTTTTGGTTTTTTTTTTCCTTTTGTTTTTCCATGGCCCAATGAACAGGCTTCCGGAGGAGACTAGCAAAGCATGGCTCTGGTTGCTGGCTGACCACACAGCGGCTCTGTTTTTCCAAACCGATGGCACGGCTTGCCAAGACTGAATTAAATGTTTCCACAGAATCACTTGCTTCGCTCCTAATCGGCTCTGTAAATTATTTTCCTTCCACTAGTTTAAGAGGGGCACACTGGCTCCCTTGGTCAGGCACCTCAGGCTAGGGTTTTTGGGAAAGGAAGAAATGGAAAGTCATGAGAGGCCCTTCTAGAAATCTAAGGGGGAGAATGGAAAAGTCTGGGCTGAGTGCAGGCATGGCCTTGGAGCAGTAGGTAGGACAGAAAACACATGGATGCTTGTCCAGAGCTCGGGGTGATGGAGAGGCTGGGAAGTAAGGATTTCTGGGTCATTGAACTCTGGGACACAAACAAAATCATTAACGAGAGTCACGGAAGCTAATGCCGTGACTTGCCCCTCCTGGAAGATTCTGTCAGACTAGCCCCACTTCCCTGGCTCAGAAGGGAGACTTCCTAGGGTGTCTTACTCACTGTGATCTTCCTCCAGGTGGTCCTCCAGCCTTGCCACAGTGACCGTCTGCAAATACCTTGTAACAGAACCCCTACCTTGCCTCTCCGCCCATTGCCCCGGCTGTCCTAAGGTTAGTGGTTGGGGCTCTGTGCTAAATTTCTCCAGTTCAGCTTAGGGCTCCTTCTCAGGGCAAGTCAGTCTCCCACTCTCCCCAGGCTTCAGCATGACTCCTTCTTTCCAGTGTCAGTTGCTCCCCTCTGCCTTTAGTTGGAATATGATGAAAATGTTGCTTCTCCAGTTTTTTTCTTTACTTTATTGTCCCTGAAAACAAATTCATTTATTATATTCATCTCAACAGCTTGTTGCTATTTACTCCAGGGGTTGAGAATAGCAGTCTTGGGCAAGTGATGAAGCTTTAAAATAACCAGGGCCCTTGGCCTGTAGTTTCTAATGTTTTCGTTCTGGAATTGTAGCTGTGCTCTCCCTTAGATCTTTACTCTTGAGAGGTGGACTCAATTATATAACCTGGTAACACCTTATAATTTATCATTTAATGGGGATAATTTGGGGAATGAAAGGGATGTTATTAGTAACATGTCAGAATAATAGGGATAAAAAAGGGGATATTATGGACAACAGTTATATTCTTACCCTGACCTTGCCTTTAGCAGCCCACATGGAGCAAAAGTCCCTTGGTCAAGAGTTATATCTGGGGTCATTTCTCTTGGAAGTGGTACATGGATGTGACAGCCACTATATGGCTTGAAATTCAGGAAGATCCTGGTGCAACTCTTGGACTCTTACTAAATGTGTAGACTAGACAAGTAGTTTCTTTGGTGACTCTCAATTACCCTGTCTGTACAATGGTTATAATGGTAACTGTCTCAAAGATGACTTCAAAGAATAAATAACATATAAAGCATTTGATTTGGAATGCCTCAATGAGTTCTAGTTTCTAGTTCTTCATCTTTTCCCTAATGAAACCCACAAAGCATGCCAACTGTTTCCACTTCCTCTCCTTTCAAGGGAAGATGGTCTGTGATCTGCTACTCAGTATTCTTTCTTAAAATGGATTTTCAACTTTGCATTCCTAACATCTTTTAATGTATCAAATAAAAGGGCTGAAATTCAATATATTAAGTGGAGTGATTTTAATGTATGAGACAGAAAGAGAGATTTAGTTTATGTTCCAAATATGCATGAACATGAGATGATTCAGAACAAGATATTGCCAGATGATAAAAATGAAAAAAGATGAATCTTGTGCTGGGCATAATTAAATGACTGAGAAGACAGCTAATGGTTTTAGGATGACAAATTTAGCTCCAGACCACTGATTTTAGTTCAACACTGAAAGCTATTATGCCCATTGCCAGCTGCTAAGAAAAAAGACTGACTAGAACCAAATGTAATTGCTCTGGAGAGTATGGTCTTGGACAGGAGTCCTATGCCCTTGAAGTTCCTCACACTCTCTTGGCTTCAGTTTCTTGACCTGCAAAATGGGCACACAATTATGAACTGAATAGGATTGTGATGAGAATAAAATGTGAGGCCTCACAGTGTTCAACTGTCAAACACAAACTGAAATAACTTAAAAAACTAAGTTATTATTATTTTTATTTCTTTAGGAATTTTAATGGAATCTGGAGAATCATATATTCTTGCATCTCTTCTTTTAACTTCAGCTAGATTTTTTTCCACAGGATTTAATGGAAATTTCTTGTTTTTAGAGAGGCTGGACCTAGATCTGTAAACTAACTGATTTCAAGTGAGAAGTTAAGAGGCACCTGATTAGAAATCCCCAAGATCCTCACTATCAAAATACTAACTTTGTGGGACTTTAATAGTTGTTCCTCCAAAAAAGTATGCATGCACAAATATCTTTGGGAAATGCTGGGTAAATAAAATGAAACAGATTGCTGCACAGCTTTTTAAATATTTAAATGGACCAATATGCATCTCTAAGATGGGGCCATCTACCATCCATTGTCTCCCAAGTGTGCTTGACCATGGCCCCCATATTTTTTGTGGGATATTTTTAGAGAACCATGGTCCTTGGCACGCTTTGGCAATCACTCATTTAATACTTTTTATGGATCTGGGAAAATGTTTGCATTATAATATTAATCGAGAAAGCAAGCTACTAATATTTCATGTACTGTAAAAATCACAATTATGTTAAATTGCATATAAGAGCCTGGCAAGCAATGTCAAAATATTAACATATTATCTAAAGCAGTAATCTCAGGGGCAATAATTTAGGGATTTTAAAAAATATCTATTTCACTTAATCCATATTTTTCAATTTTTCTACAATGACCATGTATTATCTTTATAATCCAAAGGTTTTACTCTTCTTTTCTTTTGGTTAAACAATATCAGGAGGGATTGTTTCTTTTCCAACTACAGTGTTTGATCCACCAGTGTGAAATATGCCTTTCATGGTGCCCTTCAAAGACAGAAGAACTGTAAAAAGTTTTTAGAAGCCCTTGAGGAATTTTGTGGACAGTAAAAGTAAAGACTATAAGCCAAAGAAAAATATACAAAGTTGTAAGAGCAGTAAAGGAAAAGTGGAGATAAGGGACAGTGAGTATCTAAAGAGGAAAAATAGGAAGCCTAGCCTTTCCAGGGAAAGAAAAAGGTCAAAAACAATGGTGAATTTTTGCGAGAACCCCCATGGTGAGGAAGAAACTCATCAATAGTCCGTAACAGGATTGCCGACAGGAGCATCCTAGATTACAACCCTCCTTCCTGCCTCAAGCCAGATCGCCTCTGAGTCATCATGAGACTACTTACATAAGGACAACACTTGGGATCCATGCACAACAGAGCTCCTCAAACCTGTGTCAGAGTCTCAAATTAATGGGGCCCGATGAGGAACAAGAGACCTGATGAAAGTGAAAGAGGAGAGTGAAAAAGTTGGCTTAAAACTCAACATTCAGAAAACTAAGATCATGGCGTCTGGTCCCATCACTTCATGGCAAATAGATGGGGAAACAGTGACAGACTTTATTTTGGGGGGCTCCAAAATCACTGCAGATGATGACTACAGCCATGAAATTAAAAGACACTTGCTCCTTGGAAGAAAAGTTACGACCAACCTAGACAGCTTGTTAAAAAGCAGAGACATTACTGTGCCAACAAAGGTCTGTCTAGTCAAAGCTATGGTTTTTCCAGTAGTCACATATAGATGTGAGAGTTGGACTATTAAGAAAGCTGAGTGCTGAAGAATTGATGCTTTTGAAGTGTAGTGTTGGGAAGACTCTTGAGAGCCCCTTGGACTGCAAGGAGATCCAACCAGTCCATCTTAAAGGAGATCAGTCCTGAATATTCATTGGAAGGACTGATGCTGAAGCTGAAACTCCAATACTTTGGCCACCTGATGGGAAGAGCTGACTCATTTGAAAAGACCCTGATGCTAGGAAAGATTGAGGGCAGGAGGAGAAGGAGACGACAGAGGATGAGATGGTTGGATGGCATCACTGACTCAGTTGACATGAATTTGAGTAAATTCTGGGAGTTGGTGATGGACAGAGAGGCCTGCTGTGCTATAGTCCATGGGGTTGCAAAGAGTCGGACACAACTGAGCAATTGAACTGAACTGAACTGAACTTACGAGGAACAAGGGGTGGGAGGAAGAACTGTCTGTGGATGGGGATTGGGTGAATAGCAGAAAATATAAATAGTTTTGTGAGCCCCATGGATTCTAAACAATAGCCTTTTAGTATACTTTGAGGATCTGGCTTTAAGTCTTCGCTCCATGCTTTTATTCATCTTACTTTGGAAACTTAACCTCTTTGTGCTTTAGTTTCTATAAAATGAAGATAATAATAAGAACCATCTCATTTAGTTGTTTTGAGGACTTAATGAGTGTTAGTTGCTCAGTTGTGTCCAACTCTGCGACCCCAAGGATGGTAGCCTGCCAGGCTCCTCTGTCCATGGGATTTCCCAGGCAAGAATACAAGAGTGAGTAGTCATTCCTTTCTCCAGGGGATCTTCCCAACCCAGAGAGGGCTTCCCTAGTCACTCAGATGGTAAAGAATCTGGCTGCAATGCAGGAGATCCAGATTCAATCCCTGGATCCAGAAGATTCTCTGAAGAAGGGAATGGCTACACACTGTATTGCAGGAAGGGGGACCCCCTTCCAGGGCCTGAGGTGGGCTCTAGTGTAGCACTCAGAAATGAATTGTCTTAGAAGATATACATGTTGACAGAACAAGAGATTTTATTGGGAAGGGGTGCTAGGGCAGAGAACAGTAGAGTAAGGGAACCCAGGAGACTGCTCTGCCATGTGGCTGGCAGCCTTGGGTTTTATGGTGATGAGATTAATTTCCAGGTTGTCTTTGGCCAATCATTCTGACTCAGAGTCCTTGCTGGTGGCACATGCATTGTTCAGCCAAGATGGATGCCCACAAGAAGGATTCTGGGAGGTGGTCAGACAGGTGCTGTTTCCCTTTGACCTTTTCTAATCTCTTCTGGTTAATGATGGCTTATTAGTTTTGTATTCTTTTCTGGGACTTCCTGTCATAAAATAAATCACACAGATGGTTACAATGGTGCCTGACCAGGATGGGTGGTTTCAATCAGTGTGCTTTCCATAACAGCTCCAGTATTCTTGCTAGAGAATCTCATGGACAGAGGAGCCTGGCAGGCTACAGTCCACAGGTCACAGAATCGGACATGACTGAGTGACTAAAACACTCAATGAGATTACAGATAAGGATTTAGATATAATTACTTAGCAGTGAGTCCTTTATAAATGGTAGCACTAGTATTAAAAAAGGAGTGAGTAACACCTGTAAATGGTTATACAGAGCATGGCACCCACGGGTGTATTATCCTGGTTTCTGGACTTCAGGTTACTCATATAATGAGTGGCACTGTCTGCCAAATATAGGCCATATTCATACAATATTGAATGAGGGAAGTAGTTTCTTAACTGGTACACTAGCCTCTGGGTACTAACAATGGAAATGCAATTATCAACTGAGTTGAACTTCTAGGTCTTATGTGAAGTATCTGTAATTTGGGACTTGTGTTAGATGGATTTTGCTGCAATGCTATTATGTAGAAAAAAACCTGTTGCAGTGAAAAGGAAACAAAGAGGAGTGAGTGTGTCTCTCTTTTCTTTCCTGAGAATAAAGATGATAAAGAGAACAGCGAGCAGGCCTGATGGCTCATAATTATTTTTACTTTAACTGTTCCTAATCTGTAGTCTGAGAAAACTCAGCAGTGGCCACAGGACTGGAAAAAGTCAGTTTTCATTCCAATCTCAAAGAAAGGCAATGCCAAAGAATGCTCAACTACCACATGATCGCACTCATCTCACACAATTGCACTCATCTCACACGATAGCAAAGTAATGCACAAAATTCTCCAAGCTAGACTTCAACAGTATGTGAACCGTGAAATTCCAGATGCTCAAGCTGGATTTAGAAAGGGCAGAGGAACCAGAGATCAAATTGCCAACATCATCGAAAAAGCAAGAGATTCTAGAAAAACATCTACTTCTGTTTTATTGACTATGCCAAAGCCTTTGACTATATGGACCACAACAAACTGTGGAAAATTCTGAAAGAGATGGGAATACCAGAGCACCTGACCTGCCTCCTGAAAAATCTGTATGCAGGTCAAGAAGCAACAGTTAGAACTGGACATGGAACAACAGACTGGTTCCAAATAGGAAAAAGAGTACGTCAAGGCTGTATATTGTCACCCTACTTATTTAACTTACATGCAGAGCACATCATGAGAAACACTGGGCTGGAAGAATCACAAGCTGGAATCAGGATTGCCTGGAGAAATATCAATAACCTCAGATATGCAGATGATACCACCTTTATAGCAGAAAGTGAAGAAGAACTAAACAGCCTCTTAATGAAAGCAAAAGAGGAGAGTGAAAAAGCTGGCTTAAAATTCAACATTCAGAAAACTAAGATCATGGCATCTGGCCCCATCACTTCATGGCAAATAGATGGGGAAACAGTGACAGACTTTATTTTTGGGGGCTCCAAAATCACTACAGATGGTGACTGCAGCTGTGAAATTAAAAGACGCTTACTCCTTGGAAGAAAAGTTATGACCAACCTAGATAGTATATTAAAAAGCAGAGACATTACTTTGCCAACAAAAGTCCATCCAGTCAAAGCTATGGTTTTTCCAGGAGTCATGTATGGATGTGAATGTTGGACAATAAAGAAAGCTGAGCACCAAAGAATCGATGCTTTTGAACTGTGATGTTGGAGAAGACTCTTGAGAGTCCCTTGGACTGCAAGGAGATCCAACCAGTCCATCCTAAAGGAAATCAGTCCTGAATATTCATCGAAGGACTGATGTTGAAGCTGAAACTCCAGTATTTTGGCCACCTGATGGGAAGAGCTGACTCATTTGAAAAGACCCTGATGAGGGGAAAGATTGAAGGCGGGAGGAGAAGGGGACAGCAGAGAATGAGATGGTTGCATGGCATCACCATCTGGATGGACATTGAGCAAGCTCCAGGAGTTGGTGATGGACAGGGAGGCCTGGTGTGCTGCAGTCCATGGGGTTGCAGACAGTTAGACACGACTGAGCGATTGAACGAAACTGAATAGTGGCTAAACAACAGACTGCTGCTTACCACCCCTGTAGTTTTCTTTCTTTTCAAAGTTCAGAAAGAAGGCCATAGTGCAATAAACCAGAGACAAACATACCAGGCTACCTGAAGCCAGCTATGACTATTTTGAAACAAAGCAAGAAGAATGCAAGACCTTTGTTACTTTGAGACTTATCGTTTACCCTAAGACCATGAGACCCAGGCTATATGAAGTCTTTCTGTTCCCCCGAGGGAGGGGAGCAGTTCTTGAGACAGTAGCCTGCTCTGTTCTTCCCCCTCAGCCAGGTGAGAATGAAAGCAATGTTTCTATTTCTTCCAAACTCTGTCTCTATATTTTTTTTATTCAGCTTCAGTGGGCAGAGAAAACCAGGATAGGATTTTGACAGCAATGAACTCCCTATAGATAGCAATACTTATTTCTTACTCACAGGTTTATGAATCAGCTATGAACGTGTGATGCTTTGTTGGTCTTGGCTGGGCTTGGATTCAGGCTGTTGCTTGGGTTCTGGTCTGCTCTTTGAAGTGTCTTATTCTGAGACTCAGCCTGAAGGCTGCTTAGGTAGTGCTCAGATCATGGTGAAAGAGAAATAAATACATGAGAGTGCATGACAACTATAGGGAATGTGCCTTGTCTTGGAACACAGTGCACTTCTGCAACTGTTTTTTTGTTTAGAGTTTTCATCAAGTGAAAACCTATTACTCTGGTAATTTTGTTCTTTTGGTCTAGCGTACAAGTATTTCTGTACAGGAATGCAGATGGAGAATTTCTCTTTAAAATATTCAACAAGTAAATGATAGACAAATGAATTAATGAATAACCCTCTGTAAAAGTGCCCATTGTAGAAGCCCATAGATTCTGGGCTTCCTGATGGCTAAGACAATGAAGAATCTGCCTGCAATGTGGGAGACCCAGGTTTGATCCCTGAGTTGGGAAAATCCCCTGGAGAAGGGAATGGCAACCCACTTCAGTATTCTTGCTTGGAGAATCCCATAGACAGAGGAGCCCTGTGGGCTATAGTCCATAGGATCACAGTCAGATGGGACTTCACTTTACTTCTACTTTTTTATAGATACAGACTGAAGTGGGAGGCAAAGGAATTCTGGCCAGTGCTTTTTAGACTCTTCTCCCATACATATAAGTCATTTTATCTGTGATTACTTTCTGCTTCTTGCTACCAGCTTTCAACTCTCTTCACTTACCAGTCTGTCTGTCCCAGAGCTAGAGTTTAAAGCTGATCTCACTTGACACCTTGTCATTCTACTTCAGTTTTCTTTGGGAACAGTTCTTTTTCTGGGCAATGTCATTTGCTAAATTTTACCCTTTTTACACTGAAAACACATGTCCTGCCCTGGGGAGGGAAGTTCATTCCTTGCTCCCAAAACCTGCCCCTCCTGGGTGTTCACTGTGGACTTATTTTTCTGAAGCACTATATGGACGGGTGTTCTCCTCGCCCACACTTCTCAGTTCAGGGATATGCTCAGGTTACTTATTTTGAGACTATCAGATATGCATAAAATACTGCATCTCAAAACTAATGGATTCTCAAATCAGCTTATGGGAGGCATGTCTGTTTTATGCAAGCATAAAAGGTGAATTATTGAACTAACAGCTTTCTCAGGTATAGGTTCTGTGGTGTGATCGTTTATATATAATGTTCACTCAGGCAAAAAGATAAAAATGGGGTGGCTATAAGCTGGTGAGCCTCAGGGCTTCTGGAGCTATTCCATGTTCAAATGTGTGCAAGTGAGCTGGCAACTTCTGTAGTCTCTTACACCTCTCACAATAGCTGAATTGATGAGCGGCCTATCGGACTTGTCAGATCCCCTGTGCTCCCCTTCTCTTCCGTATTGATGTGGGTGTGGTGTTTGTCCCCTCAAAGCACCTTTGTAAGTTTTGTCTGATTATGTGCTTGGCCCGTAAGAGTAACAGTAGTGATAACAGCTACCATTTCACTGAGTGTGTTAGGTGCTTTGTATGATGTTGGTATTCAACTCTCCTAACAAGTCTGTGAGGGAGGTCCTGTTGTAAACCCCACTCTCCAATGGAGGAATTGGTGCTTTGGAGAGTTTGCACTGCCAGTAAGACATCTAGTCAGCCTGGCCCTGGAGCTTACAATATTATACACTATATTATACTGCTCTTTGGCACTTAATATATTTTAATTAAGGTTGGTTGAGTGAATAAATGGGCGTATGAATAAATGTCAGAGTAAATGACTTCGTAAGAGAGGTATGAAGGCAAAATGCTCAGTCTGAACCTGAAAGGAGGGGTTTATATCTTGTTTGATTCCTAAAGGAAGAGAACAGCAGCTGTCCTTTGGCCCCTCACTGTGTATTCTTGAAAGTGAAGACAGTAAATGGAAGAGACCTTTGTTCAAGCCCAAGCTCTACTACAAGACCATCCGGTTCATCACAGTGCCCCCAGTTCATAGTATAGTGGCCTGCACAAATCATGAGTTCAAAACATTTGATGAATAAAGGAATGAAACAATATGATGAGTATATGTAAGCATCTATTGGCTTCCATCACAAAGAGTTCAATAAATGAATATATTTGAGCTAGCATTGAAAAAGAGAAAAAAGACAGGAAAGGAGAGAAGATGGGAACAACAGGAGTGCTCTGGAGAGATGGCAATTCCCTGGAGCCAAAGGGAACAGAATTAGACAAAATGTTCTTGCTTTGCCAAGTTCTCTATCTTTGTCCAAGCTCTGACTCAGGGAAGAACAAATGTCCATCTGTTCCTTAGAGATTCAGAAAAGTCCATATTAAGGAGAATAACTGCTATTTGGCCCATTTTTTCTTTCCTTCTTCCCTCTTTTCCTTTCCTTCCATTTTCTTTCCAGTTTAGGAAGTGACCTGTTTTATAGCCTCATTCAAAAACTATGTACAATTTGCAAGCACAGAGTCATATTTGGACCTCTGGGTCATGGCATTTGATGAAATTAACTTTAGACAGATTTCTTTCCTTTTTTATAATGGGGGTGAGGATCTTTGGAGAGCCCTAAAGAGACTTCTTGCATAACCACTGGCTCTTAAGAAGATTAAAAAATATTTAAAGCTAATGAGGAGGACATATTTGGAGCCTATTTTACATGGTTCTATTGAACTAGGGTTTATAAGAGAGAGTTTGGTTGAGCCCCAAATATTTGAAATATGATTTGAATTGATTGTCCAAACTATTTTGTCCTAGTCCTGAGTCAATAATTGATAATGACCTTTCTCCCTCCTTCCTTTCCTCCCTCCTACCTTCCATTCCTTCCTTCCCTTCTTCCTTTCTTCCTTACTTCTCTCTTTCTTTTTTATGGGAGTGGGATGGGAGGACAAGTATAGATAGCTTTGAAGGTGAAATGCCTAGAGCTCTTTAGGTTGGGTCTGATTTTTTTTTTTGCAGTTATTAATTTTCTACTTAGTAGGCAATTTGAACTATCATATGTAACATTTTACTAAGATTTGATGCTGTATATCTCTGTCAGCTTAACTATCTGAGGCTCAGTCTCCATTTTAATAAAATGAATATCAAGTGTGTATGGCCTGGGATTACTATATTAGGTGAACAGCTCGTGCCAAGCTCACAGAGTAATGACCCAGATTAATGCAAAGACAATGCTGTTCACACATCAAAACATAATTGTGTCCCCCAGTTCTCCATCACAGAGATAGGAGACCTCTAATCACAAAGATCTCTTGAAGTAGGAGCAGAATGTGCTAGAAAGACCTAGATTTGAATCCTGCTTCCACCACACATAACTGGCAGGTTACTTACCTCTCTGATTCAGTTTACTCACATGTAAAATGAAGATAGCAGTGCCCCCTTGGCATTTGGGAGGATTCAGTAAGTAACTCAGAGTGTATAAAATGCTTTTCTTCATGAAAAACTCATGAAGTGAAGTGAAAGTCACTCAGTCATGTCCTACTGTTTGCAACCCCATGGAATTCTCTAGGCCAGAATACTGGAGAGGGTAGCCTTTCCCTTCTCCAGGGGATCTTCCCAACCCAGGGATCGAACCCAGGTCTCCCACATTGTAGGTGGATTCTTTACCATCTGAGCCACAAGGGAAGCTCGAGAATACTGGAGTGGGTAGCCTATCCCTTCTCCAGCAGATCTTCCCCACCCAGAAATCAAACTGGGATCTCCTGCATTGCAGGCAGATTATTTACCAACTGAGCTATCAGGGAAAGATGAAGAGTTCATAGTAGGTGCTTAATAAATGTCTTCCTCCTCTTTTTCCCTCTTCTTATTTCTTTTCTCACAAATGGAAATAACTGTAGGAACCCTTTCTTATAGAGTTGTCATTGGATTAAAAGTAAAACATTTAGATTAGTGCTTCACACATAATAAATGCTGCCTTGGTTAATCTTACTTTATATTCATATGGCATTTCTAGGATGGAGACAAGGCAGGGCAAGTTCCATACAAAAATCTTTTCTTATTTGGATACTGATCAGAAATGCAAATAAAGTGAAATAAAGAGCTCATGTATCTTAGCTGCTTTTTTCTTTCAGGCCATTTGGTTTTTTGGTTGTCTTTCTGAGACACTTCAAGGTTGGTCAACTTAACTTGGAAATATTTAAATAAACTATGATGGAAAACATTTTCCATTCAGCCCTGGCCTAATGCCCCACTGTAGGGCTGATTCCAGATGCTACTGATATCCTTGGTCTATTTATTGAAATGCTCTGCCCAAAACTCAAATATGAGGGGACACAAATGGGGAAAAGATGCCTGGTGTCTACAAGGCATGTCTACCTAAATGACTTCCATGATCCATGAGGAAGACTAAGCCTTGGTACATGTGCCTTTTTTGTGTGTTTCACAACGGGGTGATACTGGCTGACCCCTAATGTGGTCCCATGGACTACTTCCTACTTGGCACAGGTATAATGGGAATAAGGCATTGATCTGGAGCCCTTGGTTTTATGTCTTGCAGGCTGTGTGAGTTCAGATAAACGAGTCAGGCTCAGTTTCCTTTCCAGAAAGTGTTCTAAAAATGCCTACCTAAAGAGTCTTCCTGAAGATTAAATGGAGCAAGTATAGAAAAGCTCATAGCAAATTGTAAAGCGTTCTATAAATGAGGGGCCCTTTGCTCTGTGGGCCATTTAGGTCTGTTCCTTGTTTCTGCTTTGCCTCCTTTTCTGGCTTCCTCCCCATTTGTATGCTTCCACAACTGTCCAGAAGTTTCTCTGAGCAGCCACCTTCTTCCTCCCTGTTTGGCCCTGTCTCTCTTTGAGATTCATTAGCTAAGAGACAACGCAGCAGATGAGGTGGCAGATGAGTGGAGGACTGGGATACCTGCTTCCTGTTGCCTCTTTTGGAAGCAGATAATTAGTGGGTGGGAAATGTTTGCAGTGATTTGGGCAGCTGAAATGGGGCAGGGTAAGGTAGCTGGGATGGGATCCTAAGAAATGTAAGCATGCCCAGTAGGCAGGCAATTAGGAGGAAAATATCTAGAACAGTGCTAGTAAAGTCTGATTTCCTCTTATATATAATATATAAACTCTGTCATCTTGTGCTTTTATTCTCTTTTCTCTGCATAAATCATTCTTGTTCAACCTGATAGTAGGGACCTTGCAGCAAAGACTAAGAGTCCGTGTGACATTATTCAATATGGTAGGCCAGCAGGTCATTTTGAAGATCTGTGTAATTTATGTGAGTGCAGCAGAGTCTGTTATATATATAGGTGTCAACTCCAACATCGTAATCCATAGATCTTTACCCTGCATATCAGAAGAATCTGGAACCCATTTACACAATGTGTCCTCTCCATCTCTTGAACCACTTCCACTCTAATCCAAGCCACCACTATCCCTTATCTGCACCAATCACTTCCCAAGCTGCTCCTCTTATTTTTATTTCCTTCTCCTTTATCTCCCTAGAATCCATTCTCTGCAAAGTAGTCTCCAAGGAATGATCTTTTTAAAGTGCAAACCAGATCATACAAATCTCCTGCTCATACCCTTTAATGGCCTGGAGTAAAAATTCACACTCTTTGTCCTGCCTCACTCACTTCTAAATCTGTGTGATCATTTGGAAGCCATAGTCACATGTGGCTATTGAGCATCCAAAATGTGGCTGATCCACAATGAGATGTACTGTAAGTATAAAATAGAGACCAGATTTTTTAAATTAATTTTTATTTTTTAGTTTGTCTTGCTTTACAATACTGTATTCGTTTTGCTATACATTGACATGAATCAGCCACGAGTGTACATGAACTCCCAATCCCGACCCTCACCTCCCCCCTCCCCCCCCCACACACCTTCTCTCTGGATTATCCCCGTGCATCAGTCCCAAGCATCCTGCATCCTGCATTGAACCTAGACCGGCCATTCATTTCACTTATGATATCATACATGTTGCACTGCCACTCTCCCAAATCATCCCACCCTCTCCCTCTCCCACAGAGTAGTCCAAAAGGCTGTTCTATACATCTGTGTCTCTTTTGCTGAGAGACCAGATTTTGAAGACTGGAAAAAAAAAGACTCTTGTAAGAATGGAAACTATATGTATAATCTTTATGTTGATTACATATAGAAATGATAACATTTAGATATGTTAAAGTCTATTATGAAAATTATTTTCCCTATATATGTGGCTATCGGAGAATTTTTCTTTCTGCACAGTGACTTGCATTATATTTCAATTGGACAGTGTTGATCTGAATGACGTTGCTGCTCCTGACTCTGTCCTGCCCTCACTCATCCTTCTGCTGTTCCCTGAGCTCAGCAACAGTACTCTTTTTTTTCTGTGATCAGGCAGTGATCAATCCTGCTCTGGGACATCCATTCTGTTTACTCTGTGTGGAATGCTTTTCCCAGTCTTGACAAGGATGGTTCTTTCTCTTCATTCAGATTTGAGCTAAATGTCAGCTGCTCTGAGATGTCTCTCTAAATAGCCCATCAAAATGATTATCTTATCACTTTTTATTCCCATAGCATTCTAGTTATTCTCTGCATCACATTTGTCATGAGCTGATAACTTCTTTCCTTCTTTTCCTTTATTTTACCCATTCTTCCTCTCTTATTCCTCCATAACACCTACAGAAGCAGGTATTGTGTCTTGCTCATAGCTGTATGCTAGTGACAAAAATAGATCCTGACACACAGAAAGCACTAACACAAAACTTCTTAAATTAACACTTTTTGAGACATAAGAGACATGAAGACAAAAAGGCCAGAGAAACATTTCTGGAGTATGTCTTACATGTCAGAAATTAACAAAATAATTATATTTCCAATTTAACAAAATGGCTCTATGCTATCTCAGGTCTGTTTGTGTTGTTCTAAATAAATATTGATTGGAACATGGCCACGCTTATTTGTTTACATACTACCTCTTGTTGTTTTTGTACTATGTGACTGAGTTGAGTAGCTGCTATAGAGATTGTGTGGCTCATACAGCCTAAAATATTTACTATCTGGCTTTTTACATAAGAAGTTTGCTAAGGTAGTCAAAGGATGACTTGGAAGGGCTATCATCTTTTCAATAAGTCCATAATTGCAAAATCAGAGTGAAAGGAGTGTGGTGCACATGAAGCTTCAACACGAAGTCCTCCATCTCCCCCTGTGACTATATTAGAGACCCTGAGTATCCTCATAAAGACAAGAATGAGTTACTTGGTGAAACCACCTCAACCCTGTGGGGGAGATATTATCACGCATATTTGACAAGAGAGTTAACAGAGATCCCAAATAGGTAAGACACAGAGCTGGTATTGAAATCCAGAACTGTCTCATCACTTATCTACAGTAGTTTCAGAATTCTGGACAGGGTGCCCTCCACTCCTACTGCATACAACACTTGTTAAAAAGTCTCTCCAACTGCTCTTTTTCAGTGCCTTAGTTTTTGCCTCAGCCTTGGTAATTAATGTCAAGTCCTGGAAGGTTTACTATTGAATGCATCTGGCTCCCTCCAAGCTATTAAAAAGTCTGAAGAGCCTGCATCCAATCAAGAAATAATAATGATCTTTGGCTTAGCTATAATGTGAAGCAAATGAAGGCGATGCTTTAAAATTGGTTCTGAACTTCTTGGCACACGCTTTGCTCTTTGCATATTGTTAATTTTTTTTTATATATACATACAAAAGTTCTCCATGGTAATCAAGGTTTCCTTTACCCCAACGCATTGCATTAATGCCTGTTTTTCATCTTTCTAGCTTTCTCTTCCTCTTATTACCAAAACTAAATTAAAATACTTTGAGTTGACAGACAGCCACCAAGATAAGCATAAGGTGGCTCAAAAGAATCACTCATAATAGCAGAAAGACAAGTTTCCCTAATTCATTTTTTTTCTCCTTAGACTCTGCCTCCTCTCCATGGTGTGGAGATGGTTTCGGACCTGTTGCTTCGTCCTGATCCAAATCCAGCTTCTAATGTTGCTGATCTGGTGACTTGAGTGCTGTGTACAACCATCATCTAGCTCCACTTCTTCGTAGTTAGGCATCTCAGCAAATGACCCAGCCCAGCTTTCTGTGTCTGGCATCTGTCCTCAGAATGGTTCTGAGAAGCTAACCTTGGTTACCCAGATGGGGCCCATCTGCTTGGCAGTCTTCAGTCACAAATTAAAGCCTAGGCCCTGATGATGACCAAAACAAGTCAAATGAGAAAGGAGAGGTCTTTCTACAGAGAAAATTCCTGCTGATGTGACTCAGCACATTCGTTTCTGATACAAGAAGTACCCACAGATATTTGCTGGTTAGACGGATGGTTTGGGGAGTGACTGGGTGGATGAGTGTGAAGATGAATTCAACAAAGTGAAGAGTAAATTTGGTTCACCTATACTTTTTTTAAACTCTAGGTAGGATGAGCAAGTGGATATTTTAATGGTTGTTCTAGTATGCTAGAATAATCATCATCTTCAGTCAATTCAAAAAAGCATGAATATCATCTGCTTGGTCTACCATGACAGACCTTATTAATCAATGTTGTTCATTTGTGACACTACGAGCTGTCAAAACCAATCTGCCTATTTAATCAATTTTGGCTTGCTTCTGAAAAGTGAAATTTAGCCTTTTAACTGTTAGCTGTTATCCCTCTCCCAGTTAATCTGAATTTTCACAGGTCATGGTAGATCACATATCGTGTAATTCCATTACACTGCCATTCACAGATTCTGAGTGACTGAGAGTTGCATATATGGAGGTACTTGGTTTTGGACACAATCTGACTTGTGGGTCCTGATGTAAGACAAAATCAAGTTATGCTCATGGGTGAGAGCAAGCTGGGTAGGAACATGCCAGAAATAGCCTTCCCTTGCTTAAGGTTTCCTTACTTGATAAATGTAAATATAATATAATATATATGTGTGTATATATGACTGCATTTGCTTGTTTCCATCAGCATATCCATTTTATTTAGGTCGCTGTTATCTCTACTAGCTATGCCTCATTTTGCAGCAGGGCAGCCTACATGATAGGAGAAAGTCTACTAAAGGCTGCCATTACAATATGGGAGTGTTGTGTGTGTGCCTGTATGTGTGTGTAAGTGGTGCCTGGAAGCACTGACACTCCGACTACATTGCAGCCATAAATGGTGTCATGCTTTTCTGCTAAGTTCTTCCTACTACAAATTTGGCTTCTGGTCCCTGTATTACATCAGCAGATGCATCAGGAAAACTTGGGGTAATGATACCAAGAAAGCCCTTTCCAGTCCCAGAACAGCTTATAGGAGGGAGGGACGTTTCATTCCTTCTTAATTGAGGGATGGAGAGGACTGTGGGTACACAGGAGAGAGGAAGCAACTTTTTCCTCTGAACACATAACCCAAAATGTTCCCTTTCAACAACTTGAGGGGATGCCCCGACATGACTGTGGTTAGGACTGCAGTGAAGGGAACCTACAGAAGGCAGTGTGGAAACCAGGCTGTGAGGTCCCTAAAGAAAGCAATCAAAAGATGTCACCATTCTCGCTGCTTATTCTGAGGGCACAGACCCTGCTGCAGGCTGGATTACCTGCCCATTAGAGCCTGATTATGCCCCCACATCGACCCTGACCTTCTAGATGGCAGGCAAAATTCAGTCTGTGCAAGGCACAACTGGTTTCTGACTTAGGGTTGTGAATTGACTGCAGCGGTGTTGGCCCCAGAAGTGTCACACTGAAGTTCATCACCATTATTTCTTATGGGAAAATTGCTTTTGATCTGGGCTTGTTTAGGGGGATCAGTCATTTTCAAGGACAGACTATGCCCAGCATTACTGGAGGTGGTAACCACAAGCCTGCCACGTGCTGCTGAATCATGCTGCTCATAAAGAGCTTCACTCAGCCTTGGGTGCCAGCCTAAGGAAGGACTGCAGTGATCTGGGGAGGCAAACAGATCAGAGAAGGCTTTAGCCTGGATGTGTAGCCTGGAAAGCAAGCTCAGAGGTAGTATGTGTTCTGTGCCACACCAGGGAGCAGGAATGTGAGTAACCCATGAGCAGATGTTTAGGGACACAGCATCTCCGTCAGTGTATTTGGGCTGAACTTTCATCTGTGTTGAGAACTGTGGGTATGATCAGATGCAAGGTGGACCAGACCATTCGATAGGAAGTGGAATGGGCACGTTGCAGATGGTGTAGGAGTCTGGAAAGGGAGAGCTCCCTTCAGCTGAGTCCTGGCACCATGCTTGTCATGCTCTATCTGTTTATTTCCCTTTCCTCATTTAGTGCCACTTGATTGCAGAAGAAAATAAATCTCAGAGATGTGAAGAGTTAAAGCTGCTTATGTCTAGTTCTGTGTTCTTTTTCTCACTTGCTGCTGCTGGAGGCTTCCTACTGGGGAAGTTTTCATCCCAGAAGAAAGAAAATGATATCTTCTTGAGGGCTGACTGGGCTCAGTATCCCCTATGTGGGAGTGTAACCAAGTACACACCCCATTGCCAAGGCCATCCAAGTGCATCTGTGTTCCCGGCTCAAGGAAGATCTTTTAAAACCAGAGGAAAAAATTCTTTTTTTGTGTGGTCAGAGGCACATGGTGCTGAGTCTTCACTGATGAGAAAATACCACTGACATCCAAGGGGAAATCAACTTTTATTCAAAACAACAGTCTGGAGTCTTGCATATTTTTTTTTCTCAGTGCTGCTTCTAATTCTTCCTTAAACTCAAGGGAAAATTTCACTGATTGTCTGGGGCTCGTTTTCTCCACTTATAACATAATCATCCTCAATCCTCCTTCAGGTTCATTATAAAAATGAATATAAAAGCAGTTTTGCCTTTAATAGACCCATTTGGATACAGATCACAGACAACTATAAAAAGGCATTAATAATGGCTTTGTTGTCATTAAGAAAAACAACCACAAATAATCATAACACTAATTCAGTTACAAAAGAATCCAACCTGCCTTTGATGGAAGGGAAAGAATGTGCTATTTTTCTTTTTATTATGGGTATTACATAATTAATTTATGTTTATAGAAAACTCAGGACAGATAAAGCACAAGGAAAATTCACTAATGATCTCACTTGCCAGATGTAAGAAACTATTGCTAACATTTTGGTATAAATTCTTCCTTCCTTTCCTTCTCCCACATATGTGTGTGTGTGTGCGTGTGTGTGTGTGTATAAAATATTCCAGATTTTACCATTTTTTGAAATGGTGTCATACTATATTCTTTTGTAACTTGACTGTTGACATAGTAATGTACTGTGACCATCTTTTCCTGTCAATAAAATCCATTTAATCAAACCTCTAAGTGATTGAACTATATTCCATTGTTTCGGTGTCCCATAATATGTAGAAATAGTTTTTACTGTTGAAAATGAACAAACACCTATCATCCTACCCAATGATGCAATGAATATCTTTTACTCGCGCATCTGAGTGTTTTTTTTGGGAAGCCTTCCTAGAAGTAGAACCATGGGGCCAAAGAGTATGTGCATTTTGTGGTTGGTGATACAGTCCAACACTCTCTCCAGAAGGCTGTCCATGTGCTCCTCCCACCTCTGTGCCAGAAGAGCCAGTTTCCCCAGGCTCATGCCAACAACAGGCATTTTTCCTTCTCTTTAAATTTGCCAACTCTAGGATGAAAAAATGGTATTCTATACTCATTTGCATTTCTTATTTAGTGGTGAGTGGAAGCATTTTTTCCCCCATGTGTTTCTTAGCCATTTGAATTTTGTCTGCTACAAATTGCCTATTTATTTCCTTTGCTTATTATTTGCCAGAATATTTTTCTCTTATCTAATCTTTCCTAAGAAAGTATACTTAGCAATATTTTCTATACCTTATTTTAGGATGTAGAGATTCATATCCTCTTAAAATATGATTTCCCCAGTGCAGTCTCGTCTCATAGAACAAAGGCAGACAATAGTTTTAAGAAGCAAAATGTACTGACACTAAAATTTCCAAAGAGCATATTTGATTTTTTTAACTAGTATTTTATCCCTCAATTTTTAATGTGTAATCACTCTCTCTCCTTCTCTCTATCTTTCTCTGTGTTGATGATCTTGTACTTATGGTTTGGGTTCAAAAATAAATAGGCTATCTAACTTCCCTGCTCAGTCTGAGCTCCAGAAACTTCTATAATAATGTGTTTGTGTATGTGTGTGGGTAGGGAATTGGGTATAAGCTGTAGTCTCCACAAGTGGTCTTTATATCATTACCTGAAGGGCTTCTGCAACCCAACCACTTATGAAAACAGCATAGGCAACTAGTTGAAAATGACAGAACCTATATTTTGGTACTAGGATAAGAACTATATATATATAATTCAGTATATAGACAATTTAAGCAAAATTTTGTGTAACAAATCATAAATGATACGTCATAGCTTCTGATATTAATTTCTAAGCCTCCACCAAGAACTACAAAGACCTCTGCTCGGCCTGGTTCTCGGGTAACTCTTCTGTTGTTTCAGATCTCTGATTTCAGCCTCGCCTCTTGGCCCAGGTTGCTATCAGGGCCCTGTTTCCTAGTCACCACAAGCTCGCATCTTCACAATTGCCCATGTTACTCTTCATTCAGTCTTGAATTGGAGCAGTTAAGCATACTAGCTTCCTCTGATGCTTTCTGCAGAACAATTGCTCTGGTTGTTGGTAGCCATACTGCCTAGTGCTGAAGCTTCTCTCTCCGAGAACACTGTCTGCCATCGCATGCTGCAGTAGCACCAGTTCACTTCCTACCCCTGCCGTGGCAGTGGGAAGGGTTTTATAAGGTTGAGCAGAAGAGTATCCTCCAGACTGGGACCTGGGTGAAAATTATTTCCTGTTCTCATTCTTTAAAGATGAGAACACTATGTTACTTCAGTGAAACATCCGTATATAATCCATCGAGCTGCTTGACCATGTAAATCTCAAATTATAAGGGCTGTTTACACCTTCAGGGGTCCTGCAAATCTCGTTTACTTAAAAAAGTATTTTAAGTCTCTAATGAGCTATATATAGCTCATACTTTGGAGATATTTGGGACTTCCCTGGTGGCACAGTAGATAAGAATCTGCCTGTCAATACAGGGGAAAGTGAAAGTGTTACTCAGTTGTGTCGGACTCTTTGCGGCCCCATAGACTAAGCTCCCCCCTGCTCCTCTGTCCAGGCAAGAATACTGGAGTGGACTGCCATTCCCTTCTCCATGGGATCTTCCTGACCCAGGGATTGAACCTGGGTCTCCTGTGTTGCAGACAGATTCTTTATGGTCTGAGCCACCAGGAAAGTCCCTATGCAGGGGATGCGGATTCGATCCCTGGTCTGGGAAGATTTCACGTGCCAAGGAGCAACTAGGCCCATGCACTACATCTAGTGAGCCCATGCGCTCTCGGGCCCATGAGCTGCAACAAGAGAAGCCATCGCAATGAGAAACTTGCACACTGCAAAGAAGAGTAGCCCCTGTTCACCACAACTAGAGAAAGCCCGCACAAAGCAACGAAGACCCAGGGAACCCATAAACAAATAAGTAAAAATAATGTGGAGATGTTTACCGATTGTCCACCTCCATTTGTGATCTCCTGCTCCTTTTGGAAATCTAGGAGTTCATAAGATAAGAGACACACCGACTTTGCCTAAATATGGACATGGCGCATTTTTTGTTATGCTGCCATGCCACGTCTAAGACAAAGCAGGTTGTATCTAATGACTTCTAATTGACTTCTACTGAACATATTTAGAGATACCAGAGAAATAGCAGCAATGAACAGGAAGAAATTTTAAGTTGTGTTGTCAGGGATGACTATCCCTAATATTTTATCTGCTGTTCTCTAACCCGGAGAAAACTTCCCCTGTGTGCCTCTGCCCACCATGTTGCTGACTCCCCAGTCCCCCCTTGTGAGAGGTTTCTATCTCATCTGTCAATTGCCAGGCCTTCATCTCCTGTTAAACACCAAGATTCTTATTTCACAATTAAGCAGAGCCTTTTATCTTTTTTTTAGAGGTTTACTTTTTAAAAATTAATTTATTTTTTAATTGAAGTATAATTGCTTTTCAGAATTTTGTTATTTTCTGTCAACCTCAACGTGAGTGAACCATAGGTATACGTATGTCCCCTCCATCTTGAACCTCCCTCCCATCTCCCTCCCCATGCCACCCCTCCAGGTTGGTACAGAGCCTCTGAGTTTCCTGAGACATACAGCAAATTCCCATTGGCTATCTATTTTACATACGGTAATGTAAGTTTCCATGTTACTCTCTCCATACATCTCACCCTTTCCTCCCTTCTCCCCACAATTAAGCAGAGCCCTTTATCTTTATCTTAACCTTCTTCTCTCAGATTATGCTATAACTTTGTCTTATTCAATAGAGCCACTCATATGTGTGTGTTATTCATTCAGTCATGTTCAACTCTTTGCAACCCTATGGACTGTAGCCCGCCAGGCTCCTCTGTCCATGTAATTCTCCAGGCAAGAATACTAGAGTGCATAACCATTCCCTTCTCTAGGGGATCCTCCTGACCCAGGCATCGAACCCAGGTCTCCCCCATTGCAGGTGGATTCTTTGCCAACTGAGCCATTAGGAAAGCCCCTGAACCACTCATCAGAGGGCTATTTTCCTTTGAGCTTAAGCTCTCTGAACACAGAACTGATGACAGTTGGTCAGTAAATATATAAAACACACCTTTTCCTGCACTGACCATCAAGCAGCACAGCCCTTAGAGACTGGCTACCCAGGCTTCCGTCTTGGCTTTCTGGGTTCACACATATTCCTCTCACCTTCTTTTCCTTTGCTTTCTCTCTCCTTCTGTTGCAGGTAGACAGCCAACTTTGCCTCCCTTCCTACCTTGCTGTGGTTTAATAAAAAGATCCAGACATCAGATCTCTCTGCTCACTCTTGAATAGCAGGTCCTGGGCCAGGATGTTTCATGCCATTCTCCTCAACACGTGCTATCAGCCAACATCCACTTCCTCTGTTTCCATTTCCTCTTGCTCATGGGGTTTTTCAAACGGCTGGAGGCAGTCCAAAGGGTACAGTAACCAGGTCTTCTCCAAGTTTATTTTTCTCTTTCTTTGACCTGCACCATTTAGTAAATGATTGTTTTAGCATGCCACACGGTGGAAGTAGCCTCACAGAAGTACTTCACCTCGTTCTTGAGAAAATCCAATGCGATGTTTGCTGATCAGAAGGGAGCCTTAGCCACTGCTGCCAAGTGCTCTTACTCTGTTCTCCTTCAGAAAAGCCATACATCATTGGGCCTGGCCCAGTGCTGTGCAGCCTGATGCTGTAACTGCACTCTGATTGCCTGCGCTGGGCCTCTTGCCTGCCTTCGATGTGATCATTTCTCGTGGGTATAATTCATTGCCGTCATTGAGGGCTTGGAGGTGATTCATTTCCACTGTCTCCTGTGGCTTCTAAATAAAACATTTTAGGCAAAGAATAGACAAAAGGGAAGGCTGAGAACAATGATGAATCTCCCCGTCACTCCCAGCTGACATGTTCCCCTCCCAGACCAGGATCAGTGCATTAGGAGTAAAGAGATCACTCATTTTGTGGTATTTTTGTAGTAAATTGCAATGTTCACTATTGTGTGATTGAAGTTTTTTTTTTTTTTTTCTAAAGAAAGATGCTATTAAAAGAAAAAAATTCTCCCTCTATTCACTGAAGATTATACTGACTTTCTGAAGAAAGTCTTGCTGGTGAATCTGATGCCAAGCATTTAGCTGGGAGGATGCCGCCTCAGTCTGAGAGCCTGGGCCCTAGTAATATTAACGCATTTTAGCTCCTCTATGCCTGAAACCAGAGCTTACCCCAGAGGGTGATGGATCTATCAAAGTGGGTCTCCATCTAATGTAAGTTTTCCTTTGTTAGTTATGCCCAGGTATGCTGAAAAGAGCTGCTTTCTGTTCTCTGGGAGGAGGAAATACTCACTGAACAAAAGGATTCTGTGCATAGGGTTGGAAGTGGGGAGAGTGTGATAGCCTAAAGGGGAGCTGACAAATGGATAAGGACACAGAGGAAGGGATAATAGGCAAATGATGTGGGGGCCTGCCTTCCTCCAGATAACAAGTGTGTAAACCATTCCATTTCCTCATTCCAGCCTGCTCAGCTGTTATTAGCAGCTTAAAGCATCTCACAGACACAGCTTTGATGCAGTAAATAAACTGCACTGGCCTAGTTTTGCTGATGGCCTCAACCCTCTCCAAACACAGGCATGATATTCAAACAATTCCAAGGCTGGTACAGTCCAGGCACTGACCAGTTGGAGGTGATAAATGAAACACTTTTGCTGTTAGATTACTGGAGTCCACCCAGATCAACCTTCTTTCTGATTGCTCCTGTAGCAATGATGGCACTCTTCTATAATATGCCATCAGGGTAACGTCTAATTTCTTCTTCAGTAAGTCATTTTTGCTTCTCTAAAATCCTATGGACTGGTTGATAGCACACTTCCTACTGAGAATTTCCTTGCACTTTAATATCAGTACTTTTTTTGCTTCCAATTTTTCTGTACATGAAGAAGTAGCTAGTATTCATACCTTAATTGGCTGTAAAATACTTCCTTCAACTCTCTTCCTCCCTTTCCTTCTTAAATATTCAAAAGTAACAAAATATTGATGAAGAATAAAATTAATAAAACAAGCTATTTTAAAAGACTCATTAAAATTAAATCAGTGTTTAAAAAAATGTGTATCAGAACAATGCATGTAAATCTAAGGTATTAACTATTTTCAGGTTATTTTAGTGTTGAGTTGATTTTGTTCTAATTCTTGCAGATTGTTAATGGCTAGGTAATATGTTTATATGGTGATTGTTATCTATTAATTAGAGTGTTTGATTCACCAGAAAATAACTGCATATATCTCAAATCATGTAGTATGGGATTTTAACCTAGTCTTTAAAGAGATGTAGAATGGTTAAATTAATTTATTAAAGTCAGAATTCAGAGCATTTAACATAATGATCATGGGTACTATGGTGTGTGACATGAGACATACATGTTTTAATATAATTTTTGCATGTATAGCTATTGATAACAGCTAGAGCGTGATAGCCTGAAATTGCAGTCTCTTTGCTGGCTTCTATTTCCTCTGTCCATCAAAGGCAGCCCGTTTCACCTGAGTGTAAGAGATGAGCAATGAAAACAGTGATGATTAACAACTTCATCTCTCTCTCCTGGAAGAAAGCGATACTATGCCATATCTTATAGTTTTCAAAAGGAAAAATACCATAGTGGGATTCTACTTTAACTCAGATCTGGTTGTAATCCTGATGACACCAATAGATATGCAGACATGTCACTGGGCAGAGCTGAGTGAATCATGGTGATGACATTTTCATCACCAAGCACTTTGCTTATTTCTAAGCAATCAGTCAAATATTCTAGAATCATTTGCAAATTCTTATGAGAGCAATAGCTAGGAAGATATTTTTTAGTTTTGATATAAAGTTTATAAAATCAATAATAAATTTGTTTTTTTTTTAAGAGGATAAGTATTAAGTCACAGCCTCCAACCTCCCAGACTGATCCAGATTAATAGTCCTTCATATCAAGATCATGTGTTTCCTTGTGGTTGGACAGTCTATATCTGAAGATCACACTATGCCACATAATAGATAACTTCAGAGATAAGCTTCCTAGTGACATTACAGCTGGTATTCAGCCCCTTGGAACAATTAATCAGAAATTATAACATAATCCAGAATTTCAAGTCTATCAGAACAATGCATGTAAATCTAAGGTATTAACTATTTTCAGGTTATTTTAGTGTTGAGTTGATTTTGTTCTAATTCTTTGCAAATTGTTAATGGCTAGGTAATATGTTTATATGGTGATTGTTATCTATTAATTAGAGTGTTTGATTCACCAGAAAATAACTGCATATATCTCAAATCATGTAGTATGGGATTTTAACCTAGTCTTTAAAGAGATGTGAAGGTGAAGTCGCTCAGTCGTGTCTGACTCTTTGCGGACCCCGTGGACTGTAACCTACTAGGCTTCTCCGTCCATGGAATTCTCCAGGCAAGAATACTGGAGTGGATTGCCATTTCCTTCTCCAGAGGATCTTCCCGACCCAGGGATCGAACCTGGGTCTCCCGCATTGGAGACAGACGCTTTAACCTCTGAGCCACCAGGGAAGTAGAATGGTTAAATTAATTTATTAAAGTCAGAATTCAGAGCATTTAACATAATGATCATGGGTACTATGGTGTGTGACATGAGACATACATGTTTTAATATAATTTTTGCATGTATAGCTATTGATAACAGCTAGAGCGTGATAGCCTGAAATTGCAGTCTCTTTGCTGACTTCTATTTCCCTTGTCCATCAAAGGCAGCCCGTTTCACCTGAGTGTAAGAGATGAGCAATGAAAACAGTGATGATTAACAACTTCATCTCTCTCTCCTGGAAGAAAGCGATACTATGCCATATCTTATAGTTTTCAAAAGGAAAAATACCATAGTGGGATTCTACTTTAACTCAGATCTGGTTGTAATCCTGATGACATCAATAGATATGCAGACATGTCACTGGGCAAAGCTGAGTGAATCATGGTGATGACATTTTCATCACCAAGCACTTTGCTTATTTCTAAGCAATCAGTCAAATATTCTAGAATCATTTGCAAATTCTTATGAGAGCAATAGCTAGGAAGATATTTTTTAGTTTTGATATAAAGTTTATAAAATCAATAATAAATTTGTTTTTTTTTAAGAGGATAAGTATTAAGTCACAGCCTCCAACTTCCCAGACTGATCCAGATTAACAGTCCTTCATATCAAGATCATGTGTTTCCTTGTGGTTGGACAGTCTATATCTGAGGATCACACTATGCCACATAACAGATAACTTCAGAGATAAGCTTCCTAGTGACATTACAGCTGGTATCCAGCCCCTTGGAACAATTAATCAGAAACTATAACATAATCCAGAATTTCAAGTCTTATTCTTTGCACTTAAGGTTACAAAGAACATGACTGGCAGAGATCAGAGTTCATGGTGGGGCCTTCTAGGACCACTTCTTTCTAAACTCCTCAGGCAATTGAGGACATTTTTGTTTTTTTGTTTTTTTGTTTTTTTGAGGACATAGTTTTAACTCCTGTTTTTTCTTATGCTGCTTGAATTCTAGAATCTGAAGCCAAGAAATTGACATCTTTGATGTTCTTTGGAATTGGGATGAAAACTGACCTTTTCCAGTCCTGTGGCCACTGCTGAGTTTTCCAGATTTGCTGGCAAATTGAGTGCAGCACTTTCACAGCATCATCTTTCAGGATTTGAAACAGCTCAACTGGAATTCCATCACCTCCACTAGCTTTGTTCATAGTGATGCTTTCTAAGGCCCACTTGACTTCACATTCCAAGATGTCTGGCTCTAGATTAGTCATCACATCATCATGATTATCTGGGTCATGAAGATCTTTTTTGTACAGTTCTTCCGTGTATTCTTGCCACCTCTTCTTAATATCTTCCGCTTCTGTTAGGTCCAGACCATTTCTGTCCTTTATAGAGCCCATCTGTGCATGAAATGTTTCCTTGGTATCTCTAATTTTCTTGAAGAGATCTCTAGTCTTTCCCATTCTGTTCTTTTCCTCTCTTTCCATTGATCGCTGAAGGCTTTTTTCTCTCTCCTTGCTATTCTTTGGAACTCTGCATTCAGATACTTATCTTTCCTTTTCTCTTTTGCTTTTCCCCTCTCTTCTTTTCACAGCTATTTGTAAGGTCTCCTCAGACAGCCATTTTGCTTTTTTGCATTTCTTTGCCATGGGGATGGTCTTGATCCCTGTCTCCTGTACAATGTCACGAACCTCATTCCATAGTTCATCAGGCACTCTATCAGATCTAGGCCCTCTATTTCTTAAATCTATTTCTCAGTTCCACTGTATAATCACAAGGGATTTGATTTAGGTCATACCTGAATGGTATAGAGGTTTCCCGTACTTTCTTCAATTTGAGTCTGAATTTGGTAATAAGGAGTTCATGATCTGAGCCACAGTCAGCTCCTGGACTTGTTTTTGTTGACTGTATAGAGCTTCTCCATCTTGGGCTACAAAGAATATAATCAATCTGATTTCAGTGTTGACCATCTGGTGATGTCCATGTGTCGAGTCTTCTCTTGTGTGTTTGGAAGAGGGTGTTTGCTATGACCAGTGCATTTTCTTGGCAAAACTCTTTATTAGTCTTTGCCCTGCTTCATTCCGCATTCCAAGGCCAAATTTGCCTGTTACTCCAGGTGTTTCTTAACTTCCTACTTTTGCATTCCAGTCCCCTATAATGAAAAGGACATCTTTTTTGGGTATTAGTTCTAAAAGGTCTTGTAGGTCTTCATAAAACCGTTCAACTTCAGCTTCTTCAGCATTACTGGTTGGGGCATAGATTTGGATAATTGTGATATTGAATGGTTTGCCTTGGAGACGAACAGAGATCATTCTGTCATTTTTGAGATTGTGGCCACTTCTGAGTTTTCCAAATTTGCTGGCATACTGAGTGCAGTACTTTCACAGCAGCATCTTTCAGGATTTGAAACAGCTCAACTGGAATTCCATCTCCTCCACTAGCTTTGTTCGTAGTGATGCTTTCTAAGGCCTACTTGATTTAAATAGCTAAGTTTTCCCTCTGTACATCCTGGCCTCTGACTTGTCACCGATCCTATGTATCACATTCTACTTAGACCACAGGGAGGAGGGGTTTCCAATGAACATAGAAAATAAAGTCCGCTTTTGCATTCCTAAAGCTAGTTTTATTTATTGTTGTATAACAGATTTAAGTGGGAATCTGTTCAGTAAGTTATCTTTTGTTTCTTAAAGATACTCTTCTCACAGAATTAAGCTAAGTATTTTTTCAGTCTTTTTCTATTTGCATTTGAGGATCTGAAATGAGAATATTTTGGCTTTTACAGCACCAAGATTATGTCTGAACTTTTTATGATGGAATAAAAGACAGAAGGATGACTTCCGTTTTATAAATTCTTTTACACTAATTGAATTAAATGCATGCTTATATTTAAATTTTATGTACACTAATATTTAAATATTTTTCTTCTCCTAAGGCCCAAGATGGCAGGTTGTTTATACCACTAGATCTCGAAGATTTTGCTTGCATCCTGATTGCTTGGAGAATATTGGGTCCCTCAAGTTTCAGTAGGTTTGGGGAGGTCCAAGAATTCACCTTTCTAACAAGTTTTTAGGTAATTCTCATGCCTGACGACCCCATTTGGAGAACATACTGATGTGAACATTCAGAGGGATGGACCTCGTAGGTCTTGTCTAGATACTAGAATGTTTTTGTGACTAATAGACACAGACAGGGACCCTTCATGGATGGTCCAGTCCTAAGACCTGTGGTCTTACATCTTCATTTAATTTCATGACTTTTGGGATTTAATTTAATGTCATGTCCTTTGGAATTTAACTTAATGCCGTGACCTTTGGAGTTCTGGTCCAGATGATGGGAAAGAGGGCTGATGCCATTAGCTCCAAATCACCTGGGGAGTAGGCAGGAGTACAGGAGTTTGTACATGGGTTTATTCAAGTTGAGCTGCAAGTCCAGGTGGAGATGTGCTGAGGGCAAATAGAAATGATGGGGCATCACTTGGGAGAAAGAATGAGGCTGCAGAGTGAAGGGAAACTAAAAACTTATTGATGACCTAGTGACAGATGCATATATCACCTTCTTTCATTTAATCCACACAAATCTACTGAGGGTGGGGAAAAGTATTTTTATTTTTAATAGATGAGGCAGGCACCTGAGACTTGGAAAGGTTAAATAACTTGTCATTGTCTAAGGCCCAAATTTGAATCCTTGTTGGTCTATTTCCAGACTCCTTTTAAAAATATTTATTTCCTATTTCTTTATTTGGCTGCACTGGGTCTTAGTTGAGGCATGAACTCTTTGATCTTTTTTGTGGCATGTGAGCTCGTCAGTTGTGGTGGTCAGGGCCTAGTTCCCTGACCAGGGATTGAACCTGGGCCCTCTGCATTGGGAGCATAGTCTTAGCCACTCATTGCACTACCAGGGAACTCCCTAGACTATCTATCTGTGGATGAAGAAGCTTGAGAAGGGAAGGCAGGCGTAGTGTTCTATCCTGCAAAG
Source organism: Aepyceros melampus (assembly GCA_006408695.1). NCBI lineage: Eukaryota > Metazoa > Chordata > Mammalia > Artiodactyla > Bovidae > Aepyceros > Aepyceros melampus. Next base: position 166,328 of record SJXQ01008336.1, on the reverse strand, counting down.
GGACTCAGTGGGATGAAGACTGAAAAAAGACCAGTGAGATTTGCTGTCTGAAAAGAAAACCTTCAGTGTTTTGGTTGTGAGAATATGTCCTCCTAACAGCAGAGGGAAAGGAAAGAGAAGTAGTAAGTGAAAAAAATTTTTGAACAACAAAAAAAGGATTTTAAAAGGAAAAAGGCAAGAGAATGATATCTCTTTAAAGCTTTCCCTAAAATAGTCACCTGTTAATAGACTGAACGTTTGTGTCCCATTCAGATTCATATGTTGAAGCCTCAACTCCCAATGTGATGGTATTTGGAAATGGGGCTTTTAGGAGGTAATCAGGACCTTCATAACCTAATCTAAATAAGAAAAGAGAGAGAAACCTCTTTCTCTATGTGTGTGCACCCCAAAAAGGCCTCCTGAGCACACAACAGGAAAGCTGCCATCTGCACTCTGATCTTAGACTCTAGCTTCCAGAACTCTGAGAAAATAAGATGTCTGTGTTTCAGACACCCTGTCTATAGTATTTTGTCATAGCAGCCTAAATTAAGACAGCACCCATGCAAATGGGTGATTTGTTTATGCAGACATAAAGGTTTTTGAGTATCTCAAACTGGCATTTCTTGGTATTTTTCCCCATCCCTACTTCTGTTGGAACACTTGCAAACAAGCAGGGTATTCCAGTCTTGTCAGGCTTCTCCTGCCAAATATACTTAATTATGTAACTGGGTGAGGTGTGCATTGACTCTTACATAAGAACCGGTTTTTCTGTCATATATTGAGCTGGATTGGGCTGCTTCTCTTTTGCTTGTGTTCATGTGATACGTGGGGTGGTGAAGGTGATGTTAAAAGCATCAGTTTGAGTTTGAGAGCTGATGAGCTTAAATTCTTAACCCTAAGGAAATCAACTCTATTACATTTGAGTCTTTGAAGTGCTTAGAGAAATTACAAAAGAAATTAAATATTAAGCTATTGATTCACGTGGGTCAGTCCATTCCATAAAACATAGAATAAAATGTTATTTCATTTCTGCTATGAAATTATTTTATCTTTTGATTTTGAAGTTGGAACAGAGATCACTTATAAATGACCATAGATTTTTTTCTGTAGCCTGACTAAGTTGATTTATTACTGAGCTCCCAAATATTTAACAGGTAGAGCGAAGAGAATGAACAATATGTTAAACATGAAACAAGGGTGGCTTAAATTATTTTTAGGACCTGGCAGAATATTAAAAGATCCTAATCAGTGTCACAAGGAAAATGATATGACTGATATCACCCTATTTCTATGAACTGAAAAAAGTTTTTAAAATGATGTGTGGATTTTTATTTTATCTGAAGCACACCCAAGCTAAGTTTTCAAAACTGCTAGGAGTTCTTCCTGAGGGTAAATATGAAGATTGTGTGAAGCCATACTCTTATTCTTTAGCGTAAGAGAACCTGCAGTAGGCAGACCCTCAAACTTCCCCCAGAGTCAACCCTGCAGTAAGTAAAATTTAAGAGCCATCTACACAAGATTATAGATTTTATATGTAGGCTTTTATAGGTCAATTGTGGCAGTAACCTTCTCCTCTTGAGTCTTCTGAAAGACATCCCAAATGTTAGAACATAGCTTTGAGTTACACACTAAACAGGTAAATTAGTAGTAGTAATTTATATTGCCATCACCATTCTGTGTCTCAGTTTGCTTATCTGTAAAATGGGGATAATAGTAGTACTCACCTTACAGAGCTGTTATGAGGAGGAAATATGAATGTGTGTAAAAACCTTAGAATTATGACATATATGAGCAAGAAGGGAAGATGGGATGTCATTTTCCTTCAAGTTGTCAGTGATGAGTGATGAATAAGGTTAAGGGGTTTCTAACTAGATAAGTTTGCCAGTGAACAGGGAGACTGAATAGCACCGGAGCAGAAGAAGCTGCCCAGGAGGCCACACCTGAGATCCACCCTCTTTGCTCAGGGATGCGGTTGAGGGTGGGATCTTGTTGGGACAGTGTCTCCCAATTGATGGCTAGAAGAAGCAGGGGCAGTTTATCTGAATTCCCTTTATGGGAGCTACATTTTTGCTTTCTGACTGCAGTCATCTTGGGGCACACCCTTGAGAGTTGCCGCTTTCAGACTCAGGGTCCGCCTATGAGTAGAAGAGGTGCTTCTTCTTTTCCATGCTCTCATATCCGTAATGGGGGGAAAATACATTACTTGACTGTTTAAGCATGTATGGACAGATACTTTTCCTAACACTCCCCTCTGATCAAAGAATCACAAAGCCTCCTCTGGATGTATATTTAGAAATGCAGTCATGGTTGCTGTTTCCCGTTTGGGCATCTGTCGTGTGGCTATTTCAGCATGCAGGTGAGACTCTTCCAACAGACACATTGTACCATGTTGGAGAACAGTCTGTAATTGTCATCATCAGCCTTGCTACTTGTTTTATGATTTTACTATAACAGGGGAAATTGCTTGGCCTTCCCAAGACTCCATTTCTTCCTTTTGTAAAATGAGGGTCCAAGTGGACCTCGAACTCCTTTGAGGTATGACATCATATTTGAGAGATGTGATCCTAGTCACAAAGCAGGCTCCAAGGCTGCTCATGTATTTCTTATGTACCAATCACAAAATCAATTAGACAGAAACCCCTCTACTCAAAGCAATCTCAAAGAGACTGGATCTAGTGACTCAGAAGCCACTATGACAGCTGAGTTCCCCTTGGTCTCCATTCCTCTAGTCTGATATTCCCCTGCCCCACCCTCACATTACTTGAAGCAGGCTTTGCTATTATTATTTCCTCAAGGCTTTCAATGTTCAAAGCAGTCCATTAGAAAATTTCCTGGGCTCACAAAACTTCATGGGAGTGAAAAGTTTTAATTCCAGCCTATGCTGGATTCATCTGACCAGTGTGAGACTGTTTTCAAGAAGTACTGTGTAGGATCTTTCTGTTGTTGGCAGTTGCTAATGGAACAATTGTCCCATAATACTTTGAATTGGATCATTTTCCAAACATGATCATGATAACATTGTTCTAGGCAGTTAGCAACTGTAGAGAGAGGGCATGCAAAGAAAATTACTTGATATAGGACTATGAAATTGCTGTGAGATTGCAAAATTGGATTTTTTATGTGTTTTAGGGATCGCTAAATGACCAGCAAAAAAGGTTAATGCCAATTTTATCAGTGACTAGAAAAGTCTAGGGGAAAGTAGATATTTTGTCTGACACTGATGGGATTTGCTCCCTGTGTATTGCTAGTACTTGGCTGTTTAAATGTAATGATAGTCTGTATATGGAGAACATGTAAGATTTGGATCAAAGGTTTCATAAATTATTTTGCAAGCTTCTTGTGTGTAGGGATCATCTAATTCTAATACTTTGAATTACTCCAAGTATCTGACTTCATTTTATTTGTAATAAAGGTTTAACTGTTTCAAATGCTTTTTGAGATGAAGAGAGGAAATAACTATATACATAATAAATTACATAGTGTGTTCGATAAATATTTTAAGTGAAAATGTGGTTTGCCTGTTTGAGAGAGAGCTTATAGGTACTTGAACAAATTGGTCTAAAGTGTTCTATTTCCATTTTATCATTCTGTTTTGGGGGCTGAGAGATTTAAGTGCTATCAAAGTGTATAAAATAAACAATTTTCATAATGCTAGGAGAAATATCAACAACCTCAGATATGCAGATGATATCACTCTAATGGTAGAAAGTGAAGAGGAACTAAAAAGCCTCTTGATGGGAGTCAAGAGAAAAGTGAAAAAGCTGGCTTAAAACTCAACATTCAAAAAACAAAGATCATGGCATCCAGTCCCATCACTTCATGGCAAATAGTCAGGGAAACAATGGAAACAGTGACAGACTTTATTTTCTTGGGCTCCAAAATCACTGCAGATGGTAACCGCAGCCATGAAATTAAAAGATGCTTGCTCCTTGGAAGAAAAGCTATGACAAACCTAGGCAGCATATTAAGCAGAGATATTACTTTGCTGAAAAAGGTCCATATAGTCAAAGCTCTGGTTTTTCCAGTTGTGTGAAGATGTGACAGTTGGACTATAAAGAAGGTTGAGCACTGAAGAAGTGATGCCTTTGAACTGTGGTGCTGGGAAAGACTCTTGAGTCCCTTGGACTGCAAGGAGATCATACCAGTCAATCCTGAAGGAAGTCAACCCTGAATATTCATTGGAAGGACTGATGCTGAAGCTGAAGCAACGGTATTTTGGCCACCTGATGGGAAGAGCCGACTCACTGGAAAAGACCCTGATGCTGGGAAAGATTGAGAGCAAGAGAAGGGGTGACAAAGGATGAAATGGTTGGATAGCATCACTGACTGAATGAACATGAGTTTGAGCAAACTCCAGGACAGAGTGAAGGACAGGGAAGCCTGGCGTGCTGCAGTCCATGGGGTCTCAAAGAGTCGGACATGACTTAGTGACTGAATGACAATGCAGTTAATATCCTTTCCCTGTTTTTCTTAGGCTCGAATGATGTCAGGGAACTTTACTAGGGATACTAATATCTAAAATATTCTGTAAAACATGTAAAATGTTTACCACTACCCAGGCCATGGCAGAGGTGTCTTCTTGTCCTTTTCCGAGAGCTTCACAAGGCCCAGGAATACACGTCAGCCCACTTCTTGGCATGAAACAGAAATTGTTTCACAGTTTCATCTCAGAGTGCAGGAATTTGGGTCTATTTTGAATTCTTTCTTTTAGTTTTTTTTTTTTTTTTTAATGTGGGCCATTTTTAAAGGCTGTATTGAATTTGTTACAATATTGCTTCTGTTTTATGTTTTGGATTTTTGGTGTAAGGTATGTGGGGTCTTAGCTCCCTGACCAGGGATTGAATTTTCCTTCATTGGAAGGCAAAGTCTTAACCACTGGACTGCCAGGGAAGTCCTTGTTTTTAATTATTTCTCAAAATTATGATATGTTGTAGACCTATAAGAAGCATAGTTGTTTAGTTGCTAAGTCATGTCTGACTCTTCTGCAACAGGCTTCTCTGTTGATGGTATTTCCCAAGCAAGATGGGTTACCATCTCCTTCTTCAGGGGCTCTTCCCGACCTAGGGATTGAACCTGTGTCTCCTGCATTATACCACTGAGGCACCAGGGAAGCATAAGAAGCATAGATGATGGTATAATGTGCACTCCACATCCTAATCACCTGGCTTAAGAGCTCAAACACAACTGAAGTCCCCATGAAACCCTATCATCCTCCTGCACTCTCCCCAGTTTTTATCTTTTTATGATACAAATATAGCCTTAAAAATTTGGGGCATCTCTTTTTTCAAATATAATATTTTATTTGTTCCAGGTTTCTGATGGGTTCATATAAAATATTTATTTATATGGCTGTGCCGTGTCTTAGTTGCCCCATGCGAACTCTTAGATACGGCATGTAGGATCTGGTTCCCTGACCAGGGATCAGACTGGGGCCCCTTGCATTGGGAATAAGGGGTCTTAGCCACTGGACCACCAGGGAAGTCCCCCACCCCTGCCATTTTTGAACCAACTCACACAATGGAATTGCTGATTGGTTGTTGAAAGAGATCTTGCCTACATTCCCTGTCACCTAGCGCCAAAACAAAGATCTGACCAAATATTTGCCCAAAAGCACTACACCAGGGAACATGTCACTTAAGAAAAAAAGCATCAGAAATACCACTGATGAGAACAGAATGGTATATCAACCTGCCAGCAGAAAGTAAGACAGCAGGTTTAGTTATGGTATAGTGATTGTAATTATAGATTTAGGATTTCAAAGAAAATAATCTGTTGTTGTTGTTTAGTCACTAAGTCATGTCCGACTCTGTGCAGCCCCACGGACTGTAGCCCTGGCTTCTCTGTCCATGGGATTTTCCAGGTGATAATACTGGAGTGGATTGCCATTTCCTTTTCCAGAGGCATGCCTTAATTTTATTAGGCGAATAGACCAAATTATTTTTCCAGCTCTTTTCCCTTGAGCAGTTGTTTCAAACTCTTCTCAGTGTCAATGAATTCTATATTAAACATTAAAAAAAATTTCTCCATCTCTTATGTAAGAATCTCTTCAGGAATGCACATGAGGGAGTAGAATGGCAGGGTAGTGGGGTACACACATCTTTACCAAGACCAGCTCTGGCCAAATGGTTCTCTAAACTCTGTGCCAATTGACAGTTTGCCTGAACGTCATTTCTGTTGCTCCACATTCTCACTCTGATCATCAGAATTTTGCATTTTTACCAATCTGATGAGTGTAAATAGTTCTTTTGGTTTTTGTTTTAATCAGCATCTCCCTGATTGCTACTGAAGTAGAGCATCTTTTATACATTTATCACCCATTCTGGTTTCCTGTTCTGAGAATATGTCAGTTTATCTTTTTGCTTTTTCTTTCTTTGGCAACATGGCTCACCTTGCAGGATCTCAGTTCCCTGACCAAGGATTGAACCCTGGGCATTCATGAAAGCCCAGAATCCTAACCATTAGGCCACCAGGGAATTCCCCTTTCGCTCATTTTTTAAGGTTGTTTATCTTCTTAGTGATTATGAGAATGATCTAATGGAGCTCTTTATAATATTTGGTCACTAATATTTTTTCTCCTAGTCCATGGTTTTGTATTTTAAATGTTATCCTTTAATTTGCAAATCATTTGTTAATTATTGTTTTTAAGATTCTATTTAATAATGTTTTACATACCCTGGGATCATAAAGTTAGTTTCCAAATTTTTCCCCCAATGTTTTGAAGTTTTTTTTCTTCCGTTTAGCTTTTAATTACTTTGCAGTTGAATTTTGTAAATTGTGTGTGATACAGATCTAATTTTATTAGATTTTTCCATATAAATAAGCAATTATTCCAGCATAGATTATTTTTTATTTCTGCATTGTTTATTATCATTGTTTTTATTTGCATTTCCTCAGAAAGTCATCCTAAGTATGGTCTTCTTAAATGGCTGTATTGCATTGATGTTAGAAGCTGGGGGACATATTTTATCTCCAGGGCTATGCCTTATTCACTAACATTACAGATAATTATTAGGTGATTTTTGTGTTTGGCACTCTGGTAAGAAATAGAATTTGCATGGGTTTTTGAAGATAATATTTTTATACTTTCAGTGGTTAACAATGAAGCATTTTATCTTAAATGTGTAATCAAAGATGTTTTCAAAAACCAGGCTTACATCCATCAATTTGAAACAGAAGCAAGAAATATCAGAAAGATTAGTCAACATAACTTACTGGATGAAATTTTCTATGCTGGGAATTTTTATTAATCCCTGTATGGGATTGTTTAGCTTCCTGAAATTAAGGGATCAGGTTATTATCAATATTTGGGAAAACTAAAGACATTTTAGGCTTCCTTGGTGGCTCAGACGGTAAAGCATCTGCCTACAATGCAAGAGACCTGGATTCAATTCCTAGGTTGGGAAGATCTCCTGGAGAAGAAAATGGCAACCCACGCCAGTATTCTTGCCTGGAAAATTCCATGGACGAAGGAACCTGGTAGGCTACTGTCCATGGGGTTACAGAGTCGGACACGACTGAGCAACTTCACTTTCACTTTTCACTTTCAAAGACATATCTTTGAATATTATCTTTTCTGCATTCTTTTTCTGGAACTCATAACTATGTTGGACCTTCTAATTTGTCTTCCATATTTTTAAATTTCTTTTTCATATTTTTCACATCTTTGATTCTCTGTCTTGCTTTCTGGCAAGTCTTTATTAAGCTTATGTAATGTATGCTTAGTCACTTTAGTCATGTCGGACTCTTTGTGATTCCACAGACCATAACCCACCAGGCTCCTCTGTCCATGGCATTTCCCAGGCAAGAATAATGGAGTGGGTTTATATAAAGTATATATGTCTTTATTATATGTATACTTGTTTCTTGTCTCCGACAATTTTATTATTTGAAGTTCTTCTACCATGTGTTGAGTAACTTGATTTTCAACATGATTTTCTTGTCTATTTATAAATTTTGGATTGTCAGTTCATCTTAAGTGGAACTTTCTTGTGGGAATCTTGTATAACCTCCAGAGTAGTTTTTACTTCCTCTGCTAAGGAGATTTCCAGGCTGGCAAGATTTTTTTTTGTTGTTAGCTTTTAGGCTCAGATGTCTCCAGACAATGGGATAGGCTCATGATTATACATTTTTGAGACAGATAATTATTTTTTCCACTTGATGTTTAGGCCAAAATAAACAGTCTTTGTTTTTTTGGATGGCATTTTGTTGTTGTTACTTTTTACAGATTCTGGAATCTCTCTTAATTCAGAAGCCTCAGTTCAATCTCCCTTTCCTCAAAAAGGCTCAGGGTCCTATCCATTACTTACGATTTAAGAACCTAAGCTTTTGGTTGCAAAAACCCTGAGGAGCTGTCTAATATTACCAGCTTATTGTTATCTTTCAGTTGAAGTTTCTCAGTCATTTTTGTCTACTGTGTATTTTTCTGGCCTTATTCTCTGTAGTTTTATAGAAGGAGCATTTTTAGTTTTTCCCAATTCCCAAACTGCCAGAAAGGGAAGTCTGTTTGCTTAACTCTCAAAACAGGCTATTCAGCTGAGTCTCAGGCGAGAATGAAAATGATTTAAATAGTAATAGAGCCAATCACAGAGCATAGTATACATGTGTTTACTTTAGAAGTTAGTCTTGTGCGGTTGCCTGCATTAATTGTAATTTCAGGAAAATAACTTCCTCTTGACTGAAAATGTTTTTATTCTTTCAACAAGTTGTCACTAAGTGTCTACTATCTGCTGGACAGCATGGGGTGCACTTCCATTTTCAGGATACTGGCTACTGGCCTGTTTCTCTCTCAGCCAAAAGATAAACAAACCCATGTTTGAACTGCAAAAATGACAATCAGTGCTCTGCAGATCTCCCTTGTGAAAATGGTGTCCTTAAAACAAAAAGGAGATTTGAATGGTGCTGAAATTTTGACAGAGTTGTCACAAACTGATGCCCATTTAAAGCTATCAGCTTATTGTTCTTATTAACTGGATGTGCAACTTAATGGAGCTGAAACAGTTCACATTCTAAGTCTGATTTCATCTCTTTTTTGCAAGTAATTATGACTCAAAGGGAGACTCAGTTGATATATCTACAGTTATACATATGTGCTCCCTTAGAAACAGTATCCTATTAACAAGTTTCTAGAAAATGAACTTTTCCAGTTCTGCAAGGGTGGTTTACTTGGCCTGAGAATACATACAGATACCTATTTATGTCTATTAATTTGGCTGAGAGATAAAACAAGATGGTGATGACCTTCATCCAGTACATCTTTCCTGAAAGATCACTACACTGGATTTTGAAGCAAAGTGTTCGTTTGAGAAAAATTAATTCAGCATCCAAAAAACTAAGATCATGGCATCCAGTCTCATCATCTCATGGCAACTAGAATAGGAAAAAGTGAAAACAGTGACAGATTTTATTTTTTTAGGAGACAATGACTACAGCCATGAAATTAAAAGATACTAGCTCCTTGGAAGAAAAGCTATGACCAACCTAAACAGCATGTTAAAAAGCAGAGACATCACTTTGCCAACAAAGGTCCGTAAAGTCAAAGCTATGGTTTTTCTAGTAGTAGTCATGTATGGATGTGAGAGTTGGACCATAAAGAAGGTTGAGTACTGAAGAATTAATGCTTTTGAACTGTGATGCTGGAGAAGGCTCTTGAGAGTCCCTTGGACAGCACGGAGATCAAACCAGTCAATCCTAAAGAAAATCAACCCTGAATATTCATTGGAAGGACTGATGCTGAAGCTGAAGCACCAATACTTTGGCCATCTGATGTGAAGAGCTGACCCATTGGAAAAGATCCTAATGCTGGGAAAGATTAAGGGCAGATTGCCAACAAAGGTCCGTAAAGTCAAAGCTATGGTTTTTCTAGTAGTAGTCATGTATGGATGTGAGAGTTGGACCATAAAGAAGGTTGAGTACTGAAGAATTAATGCTTTTGAACTGTGATGCTGGAGAAGGCTCTTGAGAGTCCCTTGGACAGCACGGAGATCAAACCAGTCAATCCTAAAGAAAATCAACCCTGAATATTCATTGGAAGGACTGATGCTGAAGCTGAAGCACCAATACTTTGGCCATCTGATGTGAAGAGCTGACCCATTGGAAAAGATCCTAATGCTGGGAAAGATTAAGGGCAGAAGAGGGTGACAAAGGATGAGATCGTTGGTTATCATCACTAACTCAGATAGTGATGAGACATGAGTTTGAGCAAACTCCAGGAAATAGTAAAGGACAGGGAAGCCTGGTGTGCTGCAGTCCATGGGGTCGCAAAGAATCGGACATGGCTGAGAGACTACAATCAGAATTGAAAAATAATTCAGATGTTAATAGAAAGTTTCTGTGCCCTTAAATGGTTGAGGGACCTCTAGGTATAAGGATCAAGAGGAAGTCTGTTTCAAAGTCACTTGGACCTTAAAGCAAGCCGAAGCACAAATTTCTATATGTCTCTTCCCATGGCCCAAAACTATTGTGAAGTGACTCAGAAACCACAAAGGATACCCTTTTTAATATTCTTTTCTAAAACATATTCTTTTCCATTATCATTTATCATAGGATATTGAATACAGTTCCCCAGCTACAGATTAGGACCTTGTTGTTTACATTAATTCTAAATGTATCTACCAACTGCAAACTCCCAATCCATCCCTCTCCCTCCCAACCTCCCCCTTGGCAACCCCAAGTCCCATGTCTGTGAATCTGTTTCTGTTTTGTAGATACAGAAATTTGTAGGTTCATTTGACAGGACATCCTCTGGGTGAAGACAGAGGGGCAAATATCCATTACATTGTTGTGGCATCTCTGACATTTTTCTCACTAGTCCTTGAGATGTTCAGGGGATCACAACAGCCAAGTATGATGGAAAAGTCTATGGGATTTATTTTGCAGCTCCCATGATTGAGTTGCTTAGCAAGGCTGAGAAGCTACCACGATCTGAATTTGTGATCTCTTTGACTCCATAAACCATCAGTGAATGAGTGATTCATTTAAAAACATTTAATGAGCGTCTATTAGGTGCTTGGGTTGAAGTGACAAAGGCAAATAAGAAACAGTTCTTGCCTTAAAGGAGTTCACAGAGTGGTGGAGGAGGCAGGGGGCTCATAAACCATTTCAGTACAATCTGATGAGAGTCCTGTGAATGGGAGAAGGGCACAGATGCAACAGTGGAAGCATGGGGGAGAAGGTCGGGAAGAAATTCCTGAAGGAAGCGACTTCTAACTTGAGTAAGAAGAGAGTTACATGTATGTTTGCCCACTGAAGTGTCCTCAAGTAGAAAAGAAAAGCAAAACTTAAGTATCCTTTGGTTAAGAACAGTCCTACCAATGAACACCCAGTACTGATTGTACTTATAAGCAGCATCTAGTTTCATAGTGACCCCAGGCTGCAACCACTCTCTCTCCTAGTTGATGTGCTGCCTGAGAAGAAAGATTGAACAGGAAATGTCCATTGTTGGGACTTCCCTGGTGGTCCAGTGGCTAAGACTCTGTGTTATCCATACCTCTTTCTTGAGGTATGGCACCCCATTTGATTATCCTAGTTTTCTTTAGATTATCTTGGTAACTGAACCTCTACTATTATGTGAAGTTATTTTCAGAAGCAAAAACATATCTCCTTTTGGATAGCTTAGCTGTTTTATGTCATAATGGACTCCTAGACAGTGCATCCTCCATCACCCACTGCTGGACTAAGGTTAACTGATTTGCCAGGGATGCTCTGTGAGGGTGACAATGAACATTTCCTTCTATATTAAAAAAAAAAATTTATTTGGTTGCACTGGGTCTTTGCAGCATACAGGATCTTGTTCCCCAACCAGGGATCAAACCTAGGCCCCCTGTGTTTAGAACACGGAGTCTTAGCCACTGGACCACCAGGGAAGTCCCAACAATGGACATTTCCTGTTCAATCTTTCTTCTCAGGCAGTGCATCAACTGGGAGAGAGAATGGTTGCAGCCTGGGGTCACTATGAAACCAGATGCCGCTTATAAGTACAGTCAGTCCTGGCTGTTCATTGGAAGGACTGATGCTGAAGGTGAAACTCCAATACTTTGGCCACCTGATGCGAAGAGCTGACTCATTTGAAAAGAACCTGATGCTGGGAAAGATCGAGGGCAGGAGGAGAAGGGGACGACAGATGATGAGATGGTTGGATGGCATCACGGACTCAATGGACATGGGTTTGGGTGGACTCCAGGAGTTGGTGATGGACAGGGAGACCTGGCATGCTGTGGTTCATGGGGTCGCAAAGAGTTAGACACAACTGAGCAACTGAACTGAACTGAGAGAAATGCAAACAATGGGCTGAAATGAAGAATGGTAGCTTTAGGATGGAGGCATGCAAAACAGATGGCAAATTCTGAGAATTTCCAGGGACAAAGGGTTCACCATCTCCATTCTAGTAACTTGGTGATTTCCAAGAAGTTGTTTCCAAAATTCTGCATTTTATCATTGAAAGGAAACAATTTAATTCAGTGTGAATTCATTGAGTGCTAGCTTTTGGACAGCTGTTGTAGTGAATGCTGGGTCTGCAATGATGAAAAGGGTCTATTTCTGCCTCAAGTTGCTTACAACGTAGACAGACTCTTACACAGATAAACATAATGGAGTGATAGAGTAGATTTGGCTAATTTGTAAAACAATTATGTGTCTGTAATCTTATTACCACTGATGCCCTGACCAGGCATGATAAAGTACAGGGGGACAGTCAAGTCCCGATCTTCTATCCCAGATCTCCCAGCACTACTTTTCATTCCATAATTTTGCTTGCATTTCACACACCAGATCCCACTCATAATTAATCATCTATCAATGTACCACACCACTTGTGTGGAATTGCCCAGATGCACACAAACTCACTCCTCTAATTTATAGAATTAGGCACTGTCTCCAAAGTTCCTTTGTCCCTGGACTGCCACCTCTGCTCTGTGTCTCCCTCATCCTATCCCAACATTAACCTTGGTCCCTATTTATCCTCCATCCTTAATTTTATCCTCATCCCTCCATTCAAAAATCATTTACTCAAGTTTTGCCATTTTTTAATCCACATAAATTTCAGCAAAATGTAATGAAAGTGAAAAACTGAACAAGCACCCATAGGAGTTACATTTTCAGTGGTTTAGTCCCATCGTGGAAATTGCAAAAAGAGAGCCAGGATCTTAAAAGAACTGAAGGTGGCAGTAGAGGAATAAACATTCTGTCTGGTCTTGGGACTGAAAGAAGCCAAATAAAGAATTCTAGCTTCATGCAATTTTCTCTCACCTTTGTATTATTTCTCTTCCTGCTTCTTCCATTTCCCTTCTTTTTATCCCTAATTCAGCCATCTCTCTCTCCTTTCAAGTCTTTTCCTCCATGTCTTCCCATTTGTTTTCGAAGGCTTTGTGCAGCAAAGGTAGCCACCTAGTTTTTCCTCCACCTCCTCATCAAGAAATATTAAATATTCTTTGCTTTTTCTACCCCTTTAAGCCTTACTTACTAAAAAGTGGTCTCTACGAACAATATATTTAATATAAGATGTACCAGAATAACACTGGGTGGGTAAAATTAGCAAAGAAGTGATTTTAGGCAATTGCCTGGAGGGTTTTCAGCTAGTAGCTAAACTACTTCAGTGACATTCCCCAGGAAGATCTACATCAGGGCTCAACCAGCTAAATTCCCAAGGGTCAAATCTGGGCTGCTATTTGTTTTTGTAAATAAAGTTTTATTGGAACATTGTCATGCTCATTGACATAGACCTATAGTCTATGAGTGCTTTGTAGACAATGGTAGACTTCAGTAGTCCTGACAGAAACTGGATAACCTGCAAAGCCTAAAAGAAATCCTTTCTGGTTGGATGTCTATATTAACCCCCTGAAGCTAAATCACGCTGCAGTAGCAAATGATCGAAAACCTCACTGGTTTCCAATGAAGGGGTATTTCTCACCGTGTGATACCGTCTTTGAGGGTCAGTTTTGGTTTTTCATTTCAGGATACAGGCTGAAGGAACAGCCTCCACGTGGAATAGTACTAAGACAACTGATAATGATACAGGCTTTTCCCCCACACTGCCACTTCCAGACCTTGCGGGACTGAATGAAAGCAATACTCACTCATTCATTTACTTCTTTTAGCATCTATTTAAAAATGCCCATCTTACAGGTTGTAGTTACTGTGCAGGTTAGGTGTTTAAAGTACATTTTTGAGCTAGTGTGTGAGAAAAGCACAGGCCTTTGGATTTGCTAGGATTGCTGGCTTTTGCTGAAGGCCATCCCTTCTTCACTCCAGGGTTCTGTTGTATCTTATACACGTGCATGGTGATATGTCTCCTTACACATCTTCAGATTTAAACTTGCATCACATCAGCAAACATTTTCTAAGTAATCTAGGTCTCCTGGAAACTCAGGGGCCAAGAATCCTCAAAAGACCTAGTGGAAGAAATTTGAATTGGGTCCCTTCTTGGCTGTCCTTTGCTCAGGACTGTGATCCCCACATTGGATTCAGATGGCCAAGGCAAAATGTGAGTGGAAGGAGCTCACCGCTTCCTTACTTCTAAGTCATGGTGAACCATAAGCCACTTAGTTCAACCCTGAAAATACTTAGAGAAGCTTTGACAGAAACTTTCAGGTAGTGCCTGGTTTTTCAAGAAACTGTCTCTTCTTGACAAGTTCTATTCTAGATGCTAGGGACAGGTGAAGTGGCCACCATTACGTGGAGCAGCTGGGACTAAACTGGTGGATGGACTCATTCATGGTCTCATCTTTTGCCTCTGGTTTGCTGAGAGCCCATCAGCAAGTTACTTCTACTATGGACCTCTCCTCTCATCTGTAAAATAAAGGGATTGGCTGAAGAAGACCCAATGGTCTTTTCCAGCTTGGTCACTCCTGGAATGCTGTAGACTTTTTTTTTTTCCAGTACCGGTTGTTCTTCCAGCTCTAAGTGAGCCCAGCCCAGCTGCTCCCTTCTCTTGAGATAACATTTTCATTGTAATCTTCCCCAGTCTCCACCCTAGTCCTGTGGTTTTCTCTTTTATATCATTGTTTTCTTATTCATATCTAATCTGGGTTGGTTTACAGACTTTCTGGAAAAATTGAAATTGACTCAGCATACATTATGAGGTATTCATCTGAACCACACACTGGCAATGCAGACAAGAAAAGACAGGGCCCTGTCCCCTACAACCCACATAGCTGGGAAGAAATGCCAGAGAGCTCCTTTCCTGAAAATGCCAGAGAGCTCCTTTCCTGAAAATGCCAGAGAGCTCCTTTCCGGCAGGTTCCAGAGACCCTAGCAGCTATCTACATTCCCTCTCTCTGCCAATCCTCCTCTCTGAGGATTTTATTTATGCATTTCCAAGGGGATATAAGGAAGTTACCAGTAGCTATATGTACCAATAGTGATGAACAGTTTTCTCTGTTTCTTTGATGCAAAGATAATATATACTTTCTGATCCAGGATTAACGTGGTTGTGTTACTTACATTTTGAAGAATTATTATCTTACTGTGACAATATTTTTAAACAATGGCAAAAATGCTAAGCAAAAAGTAGGATGTTCAAAATTCTGAGGACTCAGAGTTGGAAGGAAGGAGTGCCCAGGGACCAGCGGACCAGCAGTGCTCTCTGAGATGAAGGGAGAAGTCGACTTGTGTGACTTAAAAGGCACTATAGCTCCCTCTAGGGGTGGTAGTTACTGAATTACTTTGCTGACCTGCTGCACTTGCTTTGAGAATAAACTCTTATTTTAGAACAAAGGAAGCCTATCTATTCTCCACTTTAGGAAGGAACTAGGTGCCCACAGTGAGGTTTGTTTTGTGACCTGGTAATAGTTCAGAATATCCAATTTCACATACTTCACTGAAAGCACATAATTACTTCCAAGGGAAAAAATACCACTGATTTTTTTTAAATGGACCTCACCTCCATGCATCTCCATTTTCTTAAATATTAAAAAATTAAGAATATTATATTTTATACACTTTATAGTTGCAGTTTGGTTGGTTACTCTTTTTTTCTGGTAGTTTTATTGAATAATTATTAGTGATTGTTGACATTTATTATTAATAAATGACCATCCAGAAAATTTATATTGACTTCATATAGGATATAGGAGAAGGCAATGGCACCCCACTCTAGTATTCTTGCCTGTAAAATCCCATGGACAGAGGAGCCTGGTAGGCTGCTGTCTATGGGGTCGCACAGAGTTGGACACGACTGAAGTGACTTAGCAGTAGCAGCAGCAGAAAGTATGGTCATTATTAAAGAATATTTAATTAGGAAAAAAATCCACTTTAGAAAATACATCTTTTCTATGTAACTTATCCTATTTGTCTTTCACCACCAACTCTGAGCTCCTGTTTCCTCCTCTGAATTGCTGGCTCTTTGAAAGCAGAACATAATTTTGCTCCTTTTTGTGTTCTTCCCAATTCCACATGCCTCGCACAAAGAAGAGAAATAAATGCTTGGTTTACTGCCACAGGTTTTTTTTTTTATATATATTTTTATTTGCCTGTGGTCGATCTTGGTTGCAGAATGAGTGATCTTTAGTTGTAGCATGCAGACTCTTAGTTGTGATATGTGGGATTTAGTTTCCCAACCAGGGATTGAACCTGGGCCCCTTGCATTGGAAGTGTGGAATCTTAGCTATTGGACCTCCAGGGAATTCCCTGCCATGGATTAAAAAAAAAATTTTTTTTTTAAGTTAAATTTTTATAAAACTTTTTTTTTCTTTTTTAAAAATTTATTTATTTTAATTAGAGGCTAACTACTTTACAATATTGTAGTGGTTTTTGCCATACATTGACATGAGTCAGCCATGGGTGTACATGTGCTCTCTATCCTGAACCCCCCCCCACCTCCTTCCCCATCTCATCCCTCTGGGTCATCCCAGTGCACCAACCCTGAGCACCCTGTCTCATGCATCAAACCTGGACTGGCGATCTATTTCACATAGGATAATATTCATGTTTCAATGCTATTCTCTCAGATCATCCCACCCTCACCTTCTCCCACAGAGTCCAATAGACTGTTCTATACATCTGTATCTCTTTTGCTATCTTGCATATAAGGTTATCGTTACCACCTTTCTAAATTCTATATATATGCGCTAGTATACTGTAATGGTGTTTTTCTTTCTGACTTATTTCAGAAATAGGCTCCAGTTTCATCCACCTCATTAGAACTGATTAAAATGTATTCTTTTTAATGGCTGAGTAATCGAGTCAGTGAGGCCATCCAGCCATCTCATCCTCGGTCGTCCCCTTCTCCTCCTGCCCCCAATCCCTCCCAGCATCAGAGTCTTTTCCAGTGAGTCAACTCTTCGCATGAGGTGGCCAAAGTACTGGAGCTTCAACTTTAGCATCAGTCCTTCCAAAGAAATCCCAGGGCTGATCTCCTTCAGAATGGATTGATTGGATCTCCTTGCAGTCCAAGGGACTCTCAAGAGTCTTCTCCAACACCACAGTTCAAAAGCATCAATTCTTCAGCGCTCAGCCTTCTTCACAGTCCAACTCTCACATCCATACATGACCACAGGCAAAACCATAGCCTTGACTAGATGGACCTTAGTCAGCAAAGTAATGACTGAACTGGACTGAATATTCCATTGTGTATATGCACCACAGCTTTCTTATCCATTTGTCTGCCAATGGAGATCTAGGTTGCTTCCATGTCCTGGCTATTATAAACAGTGCTGCAAATAATATTGGGGTACACGTGTCTCTTTCAATTCTGGTTTCCTTGGTGTGTATGCCCATCAGTGGGATTGCTGGGTCATATGGCAGTTCTATTTCCAGCTTTTTAAGGAAGCTCCACACTGTTCTCCATAGTGGCTGTACTAGTTTGCATTCCCACCAATAGTGTAAGAGGGTTCCTTTTCTCCACACCCTCTCCAGCATTTATTGTTTGTAGATTTTTGCATAGCAGCCATTCTGACTGGCATGAGATGGTACTTCATTGTGGTTTTGATTTGCATTTCTCTCTGATAATGAGTGATGTTGAGCATCTTTTCATGTTAGCCATCTCTATGTCTTCTTTGGAGAAGTGTCTGTTTAGTTCTTTGGCCCTATTTTTGATTGGGTAGTTTATTTTTCTGGAATTGAGCTGCAGGGGTTGCTTGTATATTTTTGAGATGAATTTAATTCTTTGTCAGTTGCTTCATTTGCTATTATTTTCTCCCATTCTGAAGACTGTCTTTTCACCTTGCTTATAGTTTCCTTTGTTGAGCAAAAGCTTTTAAGTTTAATTAGATCTTATTTGTTTATTTTTGCTTGTATTTCCATTACTCTGGAAGGTGGGTCATAGAGGATCCTGCTGTGATTTATGTTGGAGAGTGTTTTGCCTATGTTTTCCTCTAGGAGCTTTATAGTTTCTGGTCTTACATTTAGATCTTTAATCCATTTTCAGTTTATTTTGTGTATGGTGTTAGAAAGTGTTCTAGTTTCATTCTTTTACAAGGGGTTGACCGATTTTCCCAGCACGACTTGTTAAAGAGATTGTCTTTTCTCCATTGTATATTCTTGCCTCATTTGTCAAAGATAAGATGTCCATAGGTACATGGATTTATCTCTGGGTTTTCTATTTTGTTCCATTGATATATATTTCTGTCGTTGTGCCAGTACCATACTGTCTTGATAACTGTGGCTTTGTAGTAGAGCCTGAAGTCAGGCAGGTTGATTCCTCCAGTTCCATTCTTCTTTCTCAAGATGGCTTTGGCTATTCGAGGTTTTTTGTATTTCCATACAAATTGTGAAATTATTCATTCTAGTTTTGTGAAAAATACTGTTGGTAGCTTGATAGGGATTGTGTTGAATCTATAGATTGCTTTGGGTAGTATATTCATTTTCACTATATTGATTCTTCCAATCCATGAACAGGGTATATTTTTCCATCTATTGTGTCCTCTTTGATTTCTTTTATCAGTGTTTTAAAGTTTTCTATATATAGGTCTTTAGTTTCTTTAGGTAGGTATATTCCTAAGTATTTTATTCTTTTTGTTGCAATGGTGAATGGAATTGTTTCCTTAATTTCTCTTTCTGTTTTCTCATTGTGAGTGTACAGGAATGCAAGGGATTTCTGTGTGTTAATTTTATATCCTGCAACTTTACTATATTCGTTGATTAGCTCTAGTAATTTTCTGGTGGAGTCTTTAGGGTTTTCTATGTAGAGGACCATGTCATCTGCAAACAGTGAGAGTTTTACTTCTTCTTTTCCAATCTGGATTCCTTTTATTTCTTTTTCTGCTCTGATTGCTGTGGCCAAAACTTCCAAAACTATGTTGAATAGTAGTGGTGAGAGTGGGCACCGTTGTCTTGTTCCTGACTTTAGGGGAAATGCTTTCAATTTTTCACCATTGAAGATAATGTTGCTGTGGGTTTGTCATATATAGCTTTTATTATGTTGAGGTATGTTCCTTCTATTCCTGCTTTCTGGATAGTTTTTTTTTTTTTTTATCATAAATGGATGTTGAATTTTGTCAAAGGCTTTCTCTGCATCTAATGAGATAATCATATGGTTTTTATTTTTCAATTTGTTAATGTGGTATATTACATTGATTGATTTGCGGATATTGAAGAATCCTTGCATCCCTGGGATAAAGCCCACTTGGTCATGATGTATGATCTTTTTAATATGTTGTTGGATTCTGTTTGCTAGAATTTTGTTAAGGATTTTTGCATTTATATTCATCAGTGATATTGGCCTATAGTTTTCTTTTTCTGTGGCATCTTTGTCTGGTTTTGGTATTAGGGTGATGGTGGCCTCATAGATGGAGTTTGGAATTGTACCTTCCTCTGCAATTTTCCGGAAGAATTTGAGTAGGATAGGTTAGCTCTTCTCTAAATTTTTGGTAGAATTCAGCTGTGAAGCTGTCTGGTCCTGGGCTTTTGTTTGCTGGAAGATTTCTGATTACAGTTTTGATTCTGTGCTTGTGATGGGTCTGTTGAAATTTTCTTTCTTCCTGGTTCAGTTTTGGAAAGTTACACTTTTCTAAGAATTTGTCCATTTGTTCCACGTTGTCCATTTTATTGGCATATAGTTGCTGATAGTAGTCTCTTATGATCCTTTGTATTTCTGTGTTGTCTGTTGTGATCTCTCTGTTTTCATTTCTAATTTTGTTGATTTGATTCTTCTCCCTTTGTTTCTTGATGAGTCTGCTTGCCATGGATTTTAGAAAAAGCCCCATGATATAAGGAATTAAGCAAATCATTGACCTGCCTGTCACTTGACAAGAGAAGTCAAGTGACTTTCCCATGGTCATACAGCCAACAAGTAGTAGGGCCTGGATTCAAACTCAGACAGTTTGGTTCAAGTTTACCCTATAGAGTCAGTATTTACCCCTCACTTGCCTCTCCCTACTCCCCGACTGACATTGTCTCACTTTCCTGTGACAGCTCTGATTTTTGCTTTGATACCTATATCTCCTGAATGTGGCCCATTACTGAGAGGAGCAGATTTCATTGCTGGCTACTGACTGAGGGCACATCACTTTGGCTGACACTAATTTGGGCTCCCATTCCCTGGATAGAGTTATTGCATCTCAGGAGGGTAGTAAACCTACAGGCTATGCTTATTTCTGGGAGCAAAGTGTCCTCTCTCTTCTGGAAAAACTTTGAGTAACCAACTTCCTTGTCAGTCCTTGGATATGAATGAAAGCATAGCTTGGGCAGTTGTGAACAGACAACCAAGAGAACTGAAAGTGAAATTGACATTTCCAAGGGCAGACTGATGCAGAAGTAAACTTGGTCTTGGATGACACTCAGGAGCAACTGAGTCAAATCAACCTTGAAAACAACTCTAGCTTTAGTGTTCAGTCATGTAAGCCATTATATCTCTTTTTGATTGTTTAAGCCGCTTTGATTTGTTTTGATTTTATTTTTTAATCATTCAATGGAAACTCTTCATGACCATAATTTGGGAAGATAAGATTCTATATCTTTCTCAAAGCTAACTGGTTAGAATTTGACCAGCTATAAGTTGTTAAACTTGGAGAGAATTAATTAGATCTCAGTATTTAAGAGCTATGTGATAACTAATTCATGTTATATTTACAACTCTAAATTCAAACAAAGCCTAAATTTCGGGTGCCTGAACACAAATATAAAAATACTGGGACCTGCAAAGCTGTTGCTGCAGCTAAACCTAAATTATGACTCCCTTAGGGAGAATCAATACTTTTCCTTTAAGCCAAACTCAAATTCTTACATGTACCTCCAAATAATGAAAAATAAATAGAAGGAATTTTTTTTTAATTAGGGGGAAAAAATGCTACTTGCCTGTTACATGAGTTGGAAAAATCATCCTGTAGAGGGTCTTGCTTCTTCCTCAATGTAAAGTCAATTAAATAACTTTAATTGAAATAGCATGGAAGATTTGATAGTTGGTGATTGCAAAGACAAATAATTCAAGGGTAAAGACAAATAATCCAAAGATAAAACCAACATCTTGAAAGAGAGTTTCTTTAAGATTTCAGTGGTCCCAAAATTTAAACTTAGAGCAGAGCTTCTGTTAGTACTAAGAGAGCCTAGAGGACCAGGTATCTCTAGAATAGTGAAAGGGCTCATTGATTCTTCTTGGTTAGGAAACACATAACGCCCCCTTATTCCAAAGTCCCTGTTGTGTTTTCTTTTCTCTGACAGAGTCAAAAGGCTTAATACTTTATTTTCCAGCTTGGAAAGAATCTCTTTTTCCTGCACCTCCTGGTACTCTATCCTGAACAGTCCAATAGAATTATAAGATGCTCATAAAGTTGGCAAGAAATAATTATTTCCTGCATTTGTTTCTTTGAATCAGAAGGAGTAGAGGGTCCCAAGATATCTAATGTAATGGACACATCCTGAGCATCTTGCATTTCAATAACTTGCTATAAGGAAGAAGGGCTTGATTTTCAAAGTCCCTGGACTGCAGAGAGCTTGAACTCTGGCTGTGAGTCACTCGTTTGCCTCTAAAAGACATAAATAACCATATTTCCAGGAAGTATAGCAGGTAATCTCTACAATGCCTGGATAAATTTAAATGAAATACAACTGAAGACTTTGACACTTTAGACTCCATTGAAGTCAGTGTTCTCTGTCAGCTGGTAAGATTTTAGTTTATTTTATTATTACATTTTTATGACAAAATGTAACTATAATTCATTCATTTTGTCCATTAATCTTCTCTCCTTCATAAAAATGGCATACATGATGATGACCTAATAATTAAAGTAATTGTCTCCCATGTGTAGTATTATAGTCATAATCTATAAATGGTATGTAACTTTACAGAAAATTAATATATAAAGCCTGCTGCTGCTGCTGCTAAGTCACTTCAGTCGTGTCCGACTCTGTGTGACCCCATAGACGGCAGCCCACCAGGCCCCCCCCGTCCCTGGGATTCTCCAGGCAAGAACACTGAAGTGGGTTGCCATTTCCTTCTCCAATGCATGAAAGTGAAAAGTGAAAGTGAAGTTGTTCATTTGTGTCTGACCCTCAGCAACCCCATGGACTGCAGCCTACCAGGCTCCTCCATCCATGGGATTTTCCAGGTAGGAGTACTGGAGTGGGGTGCCATTGCCTTCTCTGATATAAAGCCTACAATTACAGAAAAAATATATATCTTTGAAGTTTTTTTCTGCTTATATATTGAATTAGTGTTTCAGCCATTTGAGCCACCTAGTGGTAATATCCATGAAATATGATTTCTTATCCTGAAAAATGAGGTAAAAGCTTTCAACTTACTAGGAATGAAGTAAGTAAAGTGAATCATAACCATTATATATACTCAGATTTTTGAATTAATATTTATTCATTTGGAGAAGATTGAATATTTTAAAATATATAATAAAGCATAATTTTTTGCTTATTTTGTTCCTTCTACTAGAAGCCACATAGCCAAGAAAATAAAAAATTTTAAGAAATAGTAATTGATGAGGGGAAACTTTCAATATATATAACAAAGAAGTAGCTGTCAAACATTTAAACGACTAATACATTTTAGAACTGATTGATTCAAATGTGCTGTGTGTGTGTGCTCAGTCACTTGACTGTGTCTGACTCTTGCGAGCCAATATACCGTAGCCCTCCAGTCTCCTCTGTCCATGGAATTTTCCAGGCAAGAATGCTGGAGCAGGTTGCCATTTCCTTCTGCAGGGGGATCTTCTCCACCCAGGGCGCAAACCTCCATCTCTTGCGTCTCCTGCATAGATAAACAGTATTGGATGTGGTCATGTTTTCCAAATCTGTCTTTGAGTCAGTCTTACTTTTTCTGATTTTCAAAGAACAAAAAGGTAATCACCAATCTTCTCAGTGACCCATTAGAAACATTCAACACTCAGATTACACTGAGGTTAATTTTAGATTTCTTTCACTGGAACTGTAGATCAAACTAAGTTCTATGTTGATTCTGTTCTGGTATAATAACTTCCAGGAGAGCCAAATCACTAAATACCACTGACTTCACATGTTAGAATCTATAGTTATCTTTGTCTTGTTGACTTTTAAGGAGCTTTTGATTTTATTTATTGATCCAAGAATGTCATGTTCTTTGGTTTCCTGCTTTCTTAAATTGCCATATGTCTCTGAAGAGGTTTTCTTGAAATCAGAATTAGCACAAAGGAATGATAGATTTGTCATCTTTGAATTCACCAAGCTTCCTACCTGGTAGTCCTGCAAAGCTGAAGCATGAACCCAGGAGCGAAAATATCCTCCTTTTTGGGCCATCCTGTTTGTCTGATCTCTTTCTATCTCATCTGTGTTTTCATTAGGTGAGTAGAAGACAGGTAGTTTTTACAAGTGATTCCCAGAGGGAAAGGTGTCTATGGAAGTTTCCAGAAGTGAAGAGTATCAGCCTGGGAGTAGATGAGACCTTTAAGGAGTAATAAAACAGAACAAAAGAAGAAAAATTTCCCTGATCTATAAGGCACACAGGCTTATCTGTGGAGGAGAGAAGAATCTGAGGAAAGATTCCACAGTGAGCATATGGAAGATGTCTATTATTTTGCCTTTTAAAAATTTTTCCTGAAAAATGCCTCTTTCTGGACAAATTGTGGTCTTGGGATAGAAGCACTTCTTGGGCTGGGTCAATCAGAGAAATTCCTTAGGTATTTTGAACTTAGGACCAGTAGAACAAGTCTAAGAGTGTCTCTGGAGTGGAACCTGGGAGGTAAGAATTGTGGTCCTGCTTCCTGCTCTGTGGAAAAAGTCAGTCCAGGAGATGAAAGGTGGAAGCCAAGATGAAGAGATGGGGAGAGACACAGAACTGAGAGCATGTCTGAGCCAAGCTTCTTGGAACCAATACACTTCTCCTTTTGTCTCAACTCATTTGACTTGGGTTTCTGTCACTTGCAAGCCAGAAAATTCTGATTAATACTGAGCAGATGCCCCCTGAACACTGCTGACTAACTTGTTCAGGTGTATTGGTGAATAGAATGTGTTAAAAGATGAGGGAGAAAAGAGTAGAATCAAGTAGATAATGATCAGGAGAGCCCACCAAGACCTCCTGTTGAACAAGGCAGGATGAGTGACCTCATGTAATAGCTGTAAGGCACCCAGAGGAAGTGTACCCATGTGGGTATTTTAAGAAGTACAGAAAGAAATGGAATTTTATAGACCACATGTTTCCTTAATATGCTTTTTCATCATTAAAATGTTCAGCAATACATTGTGGTGACTCACATTTACCACTGGGAAGTACCAAGATACCTAATAAAAGTTTCTGGATCTGATGCTAGCTATATCAGTATTGGTCCCTGTTATGCCCTTGGCCCTGTTTGAGTAAAACTATCAAATGTAGACTTCCTAAAACCTCAGTCTCATCGGTGACTCACTGATCCTCATCCTCATTCTCACTCTCACTCTTAGTTCATTCAGTTCAGTTCAGTCACTCAGTCATGTCTGACCCCATGAACTGCAGCACACCAGGCCTCCCTCTCCATCACCTCCCAGAGTTTACCCAAACTCATGTCCATTGAGTCGGTGATGCCATCTAACCATCTTATCCTCTGTCGTCCCCTTCTCCTGGCTTCAGTCTTCCCCAACATCAGGGTCTTTTCAATGAGTCAGCTCTTTGCATCAGGTGGCCAAAATATTGTAGTTTCAGCTTCAACAATAGTCCTTCCAATGAACGCCCAGGACTGATTTCCTTTAGGATATACTGGTTGGATCTCCTTGCAGTCCAAGGGGCTCTCAAGAGTCTTCTCCAACACCACAGTTCAAAAGCATCAATTCTTCTGTGCTCAGCTTTCTTTATAGTCCAACTCTCACATCCATACATGACTACTGTAAAAACCATAGCCTTGACTAGACAGATCTTAGACCAATTCGAATTTGAAAAATAGAGTCTTCAGGAAATTACACTAATTCCAAAATGACCTTCAGAAACCCACAGAAGACTATAGAGCAGTAAGTAAAGCCATCCAGAAAATGGATGGATTTTCCTTTGTTCAGGTGCAGTTTTTTTTTGACCTAGCCACAGCTTGTGGGATCTTAGTTCTTCGACTAGGGGTTCACCCCTGCAGTGGAAGCACAAAGTCCTAACCACTGGACTGCCAGTGAACTCCCTCTGGGTGCAGTTTTTTTTTTTAATTTTTAAATTTAAAGTATAGTTGATTTACAGTGTTGTGTTAATTACTGCTATACAGCAAAATGATTCAGTTATACACATATTTGGGGCTTCCCTGATAGCTCAGTTGGTAAAAATCTGCCTAAAATACAGGAGACTCTGGTTCGATTCCTGGGTCAGGAACATGCACTGGAGAGGGGATTGGCTACTCACTCCAGTATTCTTGAGCTTTCCTTGTGGCTCAGTTGATAAAGAATCCACTTGCAATGCAAGAGACCTGGGTTCGATCCATGGGTTGGGAAGATCCCCTGGAGAAGGGAAAGGCTACCCACTCCAGTATTCTGGCCTGGAGAATTCCATGGACTGCGTAGTCCTTGGGGTTGCAAACAGTTGGACTGAGCAACTTTCACTTTCATAGACATATTCTTTTTAAAAATATTGTTTTCCATTGTGGTTTATCATAGGATATTGAATATAGTTTTCTGTCTGATACTGTCAGACCTTGTTGTTTATCATCCTGTGTATAAAAGCTCATAGATAACCTAACCTCCCACTTCATTCTTCTTCCAACCCCTTACCCCCTTGACAGCCACAAGTCTGTATTCTGTCTGTGATTCTGTTTCTTTTTCATAGATATGTTCATTTGTGCCATATATTAGATTTTACATGTAAGTGATATCATATGATATTTGTCTTTAGGTGCAGTTTTAATGTGGAGTGATGGACATCTGCCAAGGCTAGGATCTGCTCATGATCAATTTGAGCTTGATTCTCCACCTTCTTCTCATTCTTCAGAGGCTGTTTGTCATTTTAAAAGTTTATTTTTAATTGGACGATAATTGCTTTATAATTTTGTGTCAGTTTCTGCCATATATCAGCATGAATCAGCCATAGGTCTACATATGTCCCCTCCCTCCTGAACCTCCCTTCCACCTCCCACCCTATTCCATCCCTCTAGGTTATCACAGAGCACCAGATTTGAGTTTCCTGGGTTATACGCAAATTCTTACTGGCTAACTATTTTACACATGGTAATTTGTATATTTCAATGCTACTCTCTCAATTTGTCCTAGTCTCTCATTCCCCTGCTGTATCCACAAGTCTGTTCTCTATGTCTCTATTGAAAGTGAAAGTGAAGTTGCTTAGTTGCATCTGACTCTTTGCGACCCCATGGACTGTAGCTTACCATGCTCCTCCGTCCATGGGATTTTCCAGGCAGGAGTACTGGAGTCGGTTGCTATTTTCTTCTCCAGAGGATCTTCCCGATCCAGTGATCAAATCTGGGTCTCCCTAACTGTAGGCAGATGCTTTACAGTCTGAGCCACCAGGGAAGTCCTCTATGTCTCTATTGCTGCCCTACAAATAGATTCATCAGTACCATTTTTCTAGATTCCGTATATTTGTGTTAATACATTATATTTGTTTTTTTCTTTCTGACTTGCTTCCCTCTGTATAACAGGCTCTAGGTTCATCCACCTCACTAGAACGGATTCAAATTCTTTCATTTTTATGTCTGATTAATATTCCATTGTAAAATGTACCACAATTTCTTTATCCATTCTTGTATTGATGGACATCTAGGCTGCTTCTATGTCCTGGTTATTGTAAATAGTGCTGCAGTGAACACTGGGGTACATGTGTGTTTTTCAAATCTGGTTTCCTCAGTAGTGGGATTGCTGGGTCATATGGTAGTTTATTCCTAAATTTTAAAGAAATCTCCATACTGTTCTCCATAGTGGCTATATCAGTTTACATTCCCAACAGTGCAAGAGGGTTCCCTTTCCTCCACATCCTTTCCAGCATTTATCATCTGTAGATTTGTTGATGGTGGCCATTCTGACCCATGTGAGGTGATACCTCATTGTAGTTTTGATTTGCACTTCTCTAATAATAAGCAATGTTGAACATTTTTTTCATGTGTTTGTTAGCTATCTGTATGTCTTCTTTAGAGAAATGTCTGTTTAGCTCTTCTGTCCATTTTTGAATGGGTTATTTGTTTTCTTTAGAGGCTCTTTGAATGAATTTATCTTCCCCTTATAATTTGAGCTCCTACCATTGCATGAATACATGGAAGAACTGTACAAAAAAGATCTTCATGACCCAGATAATCATGATGATGTGTTGACTAATCTAGAGCCAGACATCTTGGAATGTGAAGTCAAGGGGGCCTTAGAAACCATCACTACGAACAAAGCTAGTGGAGGTGATGGGATTCCAGTTGAGCTGTTTCAAATCCTGAAAGATGATGCTGTAAAAGTGCTGCACTCAATTTGCCAGCAAATTTGGAAAACTCAGCAGTGGCCACAGGACTGGAAAACGTCAGTTTTCATCCCAATTCCAAAGAAAGGCAATGCCAAAGAATGCTCCAACTACCGCACAATTGCACTCATCTCACATGCTAGTAAAGTAATGCTCAAAATTCTCCAAGCCAGACTTCAGCAATATGTGAACCGTGAACTCCCTGATGTTCAAGCTGGTTTTAGAAAAGGCAGAGGAACCAGAGATCAAATTGCCAACATCCGCTGGATCATGGAAAAAGCAAGAGAGTTCCAGAAAAACATCTATTTCTGCTTTATTGACTATGCCAAAGCCTTTGACTGTGTGGATCACAGTAAACTGTGGAAAATTCTGAAAGAGATGGGAATACCAGACCACCTGACCTGCCTCTTGAGAAATCTGTATGCAGGTCAGGAAGCAACAGTTAGAACTGGACATGGAACAACAGACTGGTTCCAAATAGGAAAAGGAGTACGTCAAGGCTGTATATTGTCACCCTGCTTATTTAACTTATATGCAGAGTACATCATGAGAAATGCTGGACTGGAAGAAACACAAGCTGGAATCAAGATTGCTGGGAGAAATATCAATAATCTCAGATATGCAGATGACACCACCCTTATGGCAGAAAGTGAGGAGGAGCTAAAAAGCCTCTTGTTGAAAGTGAAAGAGGAGAGTGGAAAAGTTGGCTTAAAGCTCAACATTCAGAAAACGAAGATCATGGCATCTGGCCCCATCACTTCATGGGAAATAGATGGGGAAACAGTAGAAACAGTGTCAGACTTTGTTTTTTTGGGCTCCAAAATCACTGCAGATGGTGACTGCAGCCATGAAATTAAAAGGCGCTTACTCCTTGGAAGAAAAGTTATGACCAACCTAGATAGTATATTCAAAAGCAGAGACATTACTTTGCCGACTAAGGTCCGTCTAGTCAAGGCTATGGTTTTTCCTGTGGTCATGTATGGATGTGAGAGTTGGACTGTGAAGAAGGCTGAGCGCAGAAGAATTGATGCTTTTGAACTGTGGTGTTGGAGAAGACTCTTGAGAGTCCCTTGGACTGCAAGGAGATCCAACCAGTCCATTCTGAGGGAGATCAGCCCTGGGATTTCTTTGGAAGGAATGATGCTAAAACTGAAGCTCCAGTGCTTTGGCCACCTTATGTGAAGAGTTGACTCACTGGAAAAAACTCTGATGCTGGGAGGGATTGGGGGCAGAGGAGAAAGGGACGACCGAGGATGAGATGGCTGGATGGCATCATGGACTCAATGGACATGAGTCTGAGTGAACTCCGGGAGTTGGTGATGGACAGGGAGGCCTGGTGTACTGTGATTCATGGGGTCGCAAAGAGTCGGACACGACTGCGCAACTGAACTGAACTGAACTGAACCATTGCATGAAGGGCTTCCAGACTTACATCTCTCTTACTGAATTCTTTCTTGAACTTAGTATCTAATTGTATATTGCGATTTATTCTTAAAAGTCCCGTGAAAACCTTGGTGTCAATGCAATGTCAACTAAACTCTTCCTGAGTTCTTCCTATTCCCTGGGTCAGAGAGTGGTCTCACAACCTACCTGGTTGCTCAAGCCACAAACCTATGAATTATCACCCCTTCATTTTCTGACCCCCTCACATCTTATCAGGCATTATGATTCTTCCATGTTACCTATTTATTATTTCTCAAATGCATCTTTCTTTCCATCCTCCTCAGTCAATATCTTTACCAAGACCTCCTCAGTCAATATCTTTATCATTTTTCATATGGCCTATTTTAACAGCCTCTTAACTTTTCTCCCAAACTTGAGTTATCCAGCACTGGATATCAATCCTCCTTTCTCGAGCTAGCTTTCTAAATCAAACATCTCATAATGTTCAAAAAAATCTTACATTACCTCCCTTGCCAAAGAACTGAAAGTTTAAGGGCTTCCTTTCCCTCCAACATTATCTTTAGCCAGTCCCCTGCTTACTACCTCTCTACTTTCCAGCCACTTATTGCTCCCTGAATGAGCTGTGCTCCCTTTTGCCTCCATGCAAAAGGGAGGGCAGCTCCTTCTGTGAAAGCCGTCCTCATCATTCTTGCCTACACATTTTCACAATTCAGCTGAATCTTTGTTCCAAAACCAGGGACCGAACCCATGTCCCTTGCAGTGGAAGTGTGGATTCTTAACCACAGGATTGCCAGGAAAGTCCCAGGTGCTCCTTGAGAAAGCCTTTCCTAACCTTTCTACTCTATGCTTATTTTTTTTATTTTTAAAAAAATTTATTTATTTGGCTGTGCTGGGTCTTAGTTGCTGCACGCAGTTATTTTTGATCTTAGTTGCGGCATTCAGGATCTAATTTCCTGAGCAGGGATGAAATCCAGGCCCCCCTGCATTGGGAGCATGGAGTCTTAGCCACTGGACTACCAGGGAAATCCCTGCACTCACTTCTATGTCTCCCCAAATATGCTGTCAACTCCTTGAAGCTAAAAGCAGCACCTGGATACTGAATGAATAAACAAAGTCTTTTAGTCAATCGATCCATTCAAAGATGAATAAAACCATGCACCATTTACTCATTAGCCTGTTTGGAGTTTACACCCAGGGCAGCATCAATTCTGCAACAATCAATAAGAAAAACAAAGATGGCAGTGCTATATTAGTGTCGATAAAAGACACTGCCAAGGAGGAGCCATTATCCACCCACTTGTAGCAGAACAGATTGGTGGGTGAGAGAAATGAAAGATGGTAACCTAAACTGACATAAGCTAGGGTGGGAGGGAGGCAATCATTTCATTCTGATAGAGTGATTCCTGGGTGGAGACTGCTCCATTGTGAACTTTGAAGCATCTGTAACAAACGCTGGCAGATGTCTGAATGGGCAACTTTGAAAGGCTTTGATTGTCCAAAAAAGACTGGAGAAGACTTTTTCAGATGCAAGAGAGAAGAGTTGCTGTGTGGGATCTTGTGAAGGCTCAAATGGAAGACGGGGTACAATTTGGACTTTTATGCTTTCAGTTCCAGGAATTGGCCAAGTACCTGTTTTCAGCCTGTTTCCTTTCTCCCCCCTCTATTTGAGCTGTTTCTCTCTCGATGAAGTGTGCGGACTCAGTTGTGTCTGACTCTGTGGGACCCCATGGACAGTAGCCTGCCAGGTTCCCCTGTCCATGGGATTCTCCATGCAAGAATACTGGAGTGGGTTGCCATTTCCTCCTCCAGAGGATGTTCTCGACTCAGGGATTGAACCTAAGTCATTTGCATCTCCCGCATTGGCAGGCAGATCTTTGCCACTGTGCTACCTGGGAAGCCCCCTCTCTTGATAACGTTTAGCAATTAGCTATCAAAACAGCATTTGCCTTTACTTGTAGGTCAACTAAATTAGTCTCAGGATCTCTGTCTCTTTCCTTTAGGGACCCTGACTCAGCTGAATTAGCTGCTGGAGAGCTAATTCTCCACAGAGGAGAGCTAGCGATGCACTTGAGGGACACAAAAAGGCATCCAGCGTACTGGTCAAATCAGAAGATTTCAGCAACATTTATGTAGTACCAACTCAGAAGTTGCTCCAGAATTTCTATGAGAAAGGGAATTAGAGGCAAAATCTGTTTGAAAGTGGGAATGGGTAGAAGTTGATGGAGATATGGAGATGATGGAATGGTAGGGTGTGGCTAAATCCCTTGTAAGCTCCATGAGCCTTCTTCTTGTGTTGCTATGGTAACTATTTTCTTTACAACATTGTGCTGGACACAGTAGGAGACTGGGGAGAGAAAAAGCACAACTTGATTAAAATGAACCCTGCCCTCAAGAAAATCAGAATTTGGCCAGGGCAAAGAGAAAATCTAACAGGTTTAAAAGGCTATTAATCAATTTAGAAGAATTTTCTGAAGACAACTGAAGTATAGGAAAACCCTACTGTAAGTTGATAAATGAAGGTACCAAAGTTCTAATAGTCTAAATATGGAGTCAACATGGTTGCAAAATAAATCAAGTCAGGAGGTGAGCCTGTGCAGCTGGTTGATCACACCATTTAAATCATTCCTGGTTCCACAGGCAGTTTGGTGCCATTCTGGCTAAATATCAGTAGGAGATAGTAGGAAGCTGATATCAGGCAGCACAGGAAGCTCAGCATGGTGCTCTGTGATGACCTAGAGGGGTGGGACGGGACTGGGGTGGGAGGAGGGTCCAAGAGGGGGTGCATGTATGTATGCATATGGCTGATTCACTTTGTTGTACAGCAGAAACTAATACAATATTGTAAAGCAAGTATATTCCAATAAAAAAGAATAGTGAATCTACTATGGGCTTTGGAGATAATGATGTACATGTAGGTTCATAGACAGTTATACATGTACCACTGAGGTTCTGGATAGTGTGTGTGGGAGGCTATGTATATGTGGGAGCAGAGGGGAGTATAGGAACTCTTTGTATTTTGCTGTAAACCTAAAACTCTTCCAAAAAATTAAATGTATTAAATTTATAATGTATTGCTCATATATACTACTAATATTGTGGACAGTATGCCATTTTCATTTAATAATACTGTATATTATATAATATTCCATTTTATTGATATATTTTTTCAGTTAAGTTTTAAAATCTTTTACATTTCAATTGAATGTCCATATATAGGCATAATTCTGGGTCTTAAGTCTAGCTAGATTGGACTTTCAAGTCAGCAGTAGGAATTCCAGACCTCACTGGGTCACTTGATGACCATTTCTTCAGCCCAGTATGGGGGAAATTGGGCTGAGATTACCGTGGATGTGGTGACGCTAATTTTATACTCCTGTGTTCTGTGACAGAGTTGCCTACAGTTTCTCCACCCAGTCTTATTGCCTCCAGAAGGTGAGAACTTTGCTCTGCCCCACTGCATAAGATAAAGACACTTGCCAATATCCAACTGCATTATATCTGAATTTACATTATCCTGGGGCATGGTTATCAAGAGATTTTTTATTAATGTTCTCTTTGAGTTGCAAGAAATCAGAGTACAGCCCTGAGGAGAAAGAATTGAGATATAATTACTGTACAAGGTGAATGTGTGTGAATAATAATAACTAAGGATTATTGAATCTTTACTATATCCCAGGCATTGTTCTTAACAGTTAATTTGCATTATCTCATTTATTCCTCAGAGTGGCCCACTGAAGCCCATACTATTATTATATCCATTTTAGAAATATGGAAATTTGGGTAGAGAAAAGGAAAGTAATTTGCCCCAAAGCATATAGCTACCAAGTGACAAATGTGAGAATATAAACTTAGCTGGTCTTACTCTAAAAACCATATTTTTAACCACAATGTTATTTTGTAATGGAAGAGTATAGGTGCAATTTTTTTGGTTTGGTTTTTAAATTGCTCAGATTCACACCCAGACCATAGTAATTAAAATCTCAGTAGTTAGCTTTGTCATAAATGAAAAAATTGCATTAGGGTGGAAAAACCCTGCAAATACTTAGAATTTTGATTTCTCTTTCCCAAAGAAATTCTGATTTGATTTGTATTCCTAGCTTCTTATCTTTTCACAGAAGCATTTTGCAACCTCACTTGTTCTTTTTTTTCCCTAGAATTTTTGCTTTCTCTCTTTCTTTTAATTTCTTCCTCTTTTTATTTAAATATGCGCTTGTCTGGGACTTCTCTGGTGATCCAGTGGCTAAGATTTTATGCTCCTAAGGCAGGGACCTGAGGTTCAATCCCTGGTTGGGGAACTAAATCCCACGTGTGGCAACTAAGACCTGGCACTGCCAAATATATTTTAAAAAATACGTGATGTCTGTTGCGGCCTGGGGAAAAAACCACAGAGTGATCTACTGTTGAGTTCAGTTCAGTCGCACAGTCGTGTCTGACTCTTTGCCACCCCATGGACTGCAGCAAGCCAGGCTTCCCTGTCCATCACCAACTCCCAGAGCTTACTCAAACTCATGTCCATTGAGTCGGTGATGCCATACAACCATCCTATCCTCTGTCTTCCCCTTCTCCTGCCTTCAATCTTTCCCAGAATCAGGGTCTTTTTCAGTGAGTCAGTTCTTTGCATCAGGTGACCAAAGTATTGGAGTTTCAGCTTTAGCATCAGTCCTTCCAGTGAATATTCAGGACTGATTTCCTTTAAGATGGACTGGTTGGATCCCCTTGCAGTCCAAGGGACTCTCAAGAGTCTTCTCCAACATCACAGTTCAAAAGCGTCAATTCTTTGGTGCTTAGCTTTCCTTATAGTCCAACTCTCACATCCATACATGACTACTAGAAAAACCATAGCTTTGACTAGACATACTTCTGTTGGCAAAGTAATGTCTCTGCTTTTTTAATATGCTAGGTTGGTCATAGCTTTTCTTTCAAGGAGCAAGTGTCTTTAATTTCATGGCTGCAGTCACCATCTGCAGTGGTTTTGGAGCCCCCAAAAATAACAGTGCCTCTCTCACTATTTCCATTATTTCCACATCTATTTGCCATGAAGTGATGGGACCAGATGCCATGATCTTAGTTTTCCAAATGTTGAGTTTTAAGCCAACTCTTTCACTCTCCTCTTTCACTTTCATCAAAAGGCTCTTTAGTTCTTCACTTTCTACCATTAGAGTGGTGTCATCTGCATATCTGAGGTTATTGAAATTTCTCCCAGCAATCTTGATTCCAGCTTGTGCTTCATCCAGCCAGGCATTTTGCATGATGTACTCTGCATATAAGTTAAATAAGCAGAGTGACAGTATATAGCCTTGATGTACTCTTTTCCCTATTTGGAACCAGTCTGTTGTTCCATGTCCAGTTCTAACTGTTGCTTCTTGACCTGCATACAGATTTCTCAGGAGGCAGATCAGATGGTCTGGTATTCCCATCTTTTTAAGAATTTTCCACAGTTTATTGTGATCCACACAGTCAAAGGCTTTGGCATAGTCAACAAAGCAGAAGAGGTATTTTTCTGGAACTCTCTTGCTTTTTTGACGATCCAACAGATGTTGGCAATTTGATCTCTGGTTCCTCTGGCTTTTATAAATCCAGCTTGAACATCTGGAAGTTCACAGGTTGAAGCCTGCCTTGGAGAATTTTGAGCATTATTTTGCTAGCATGTGAGATGAGTGCAATTGTGTGTTAGTTTGAACATTCTTTGGCATTGCCTTTCTTTGGGATCTACTGTTGGCTGTACCTATTTCCTCTATTATTTTTTTTTAATAAAATACCTAAATTTCCCTCCCCCAGTTCTACTCCATTCCCTCAAGTTCATCTCTTGAACACCCAGGTAATCTGTTTGCCAAGTTAGAAGGCACTTGTCATTTTCACTGCCTCTGTTTCTTTTGGGCTTCCCTGGTGGCTCAGCTGGTAAAGAATCCATCTGCAATGTGGGAGACCTGGGTTTGATTGCTGGGTTGGGAAGATTCCCTGAGAAGAAAACAGCTACTTAATCCAGTATTCTGGCCTGGAGAATTCCATGGACTGTATAGTCCGTGGGGTTGCAAAAAGTCAGACACAGCTGAGTGACTTTCCCTTCACTTCAGTTCACTGGTTCTTTTATCTTCCCTAATACCACCTCTTCTGCTTCTTTTTTTCATCTCTCATCATCCTTCTACCTACTCACTCTACATTTCTCCAGAGCTTATTTTTCAGAACTCAGCTGTTCTTTTGATGTGTTCTTCCCTTTGAAAAGGTCATCTATCTTCATAGTTTATCTGTCTATACCTTAGTAATTTTCTCTTACCCAAATGTAGTATTTATTTCCAAGTGCTCTCTGGAAATTTCCATTTAAGTATTCTGTTATCACCATTAAGCTCAAAGTGTATAAGATTTAGTTCATAATAATCTCCATGTGAATTCTTGTAAATGGAAAATGTTTAAACATCATGTATATGAAATCTGGAACCATGCTAAGCACTTTATATGTATTCACTCATTTGGTCCTTAAAACAGTAATAGTCCTTATTTTACAGATGAAGGAACTCGGGCCTAGAGGTGTGAAGCCATATACCCCCCACTGACTTCACACAGCTAC
This sequence comes from Aepyceros melampus, assembly GCA_006408695.1. Lineage (NCBI taxonomy): Eukaryota > Metazoa > Chordata > Mammalia > Artiodactyla > Bovidae > Aepyceros > Aepyceros melampus. The sequence goes on along the minus strand of SJXQ01008336.1, from coordinate 130,632 downwards.
AAAGTGGGGGAATCCAGGTCCTAAGAGTCTCGATTCCTAAGCACTGCTTTATATTTTTATGCTATGTTTTCTGAGTCATTGTGCTCACAAGTATATTCATCAGCCTTATTTTTCTTCCAGTCCAACTCATGACTTCTCTACTTTTCTTTCCAAATGTTTTGGTATTTATATTCGTCAGAGCCTGCAAAGATGTAAATGGCCCATTCGAAAAAAAAAATACACAGAGATAAAATTAAAGAAACCATATAAAGTGATGAGGAAGCTCCCAGGTGCTAACACACTGGTCTGCAGTTACCACCCCTAGTCCTGAAAAGGAGTAAGCAATGTTGTGAGTCCAGAGAGAGCTGAATTTAATGAAGTAGGACCACTCACCAGTTCCTAGAGGAACATAGGCATTGCTGAAATCTCATGAGGTGTGGATGGGATGAGGTGGTGTGGGGAGAATAAATACCCCAACTTTTTTCTCCTTGTGGTTTGCAATTTCCAGCTTGTGCTTGGTTATCTCATGCCTGGATCATTATTGCTGTCCCTGAGTGATCTGTCTTCATTCCCCTCGGCTCTATCCTGCAGTTCTATCACCAGACCACTCTCTCTAAGATGCTCCTTCATTTTTCTTTTCATCACCTTTAAAGGCTTGTCACTGCTCTTCAATCTGTTGTTGACAGTATTACAAATCCTGAGTCCAATCCCTTTTTCAGATATTATCTAATGCAACTCTCCTAGCCCTGGTCTCCAGTTGGCCTCCTCCTGCTGTCCCTCCTTCTGCAAACATGACATTCTCATGTGTGCATGTACTAAGTCTCTCAGCTGTGTCTGACTTTGAGACCCCATCGACTTCAGCCCACCAGGTTCCTCTGTCCATGGGGATTCTTCAGGCAAGGATACTGTAGTAGTTTGCCATGCCCTCCTCCAGGGGATCTTCCCAACCCAGGGATCAAATCCAGGTCTCCTGCATTGCAGGTGGATTTTCTACTGACTGAGCCACCGGGGAATCCCAAGAATACTGGAGTGGGGATCTATCCTTTCTCCAAGGGATCTTCCTGACCCAGGAATCGAACTGGAGTCTCCTGCATTGCAGGTGGATTCTTTACCAGCTGAGCTACCAGGGAAGCTACCAAGGAAGAGAATGCAGACATTCTCACACCTGCATCAAATGCTGTAGCTCATTTCTCCCCTTTGCTGGAAATATCTTCAATTTTCTGTCCAAATGCTGTGTATCCTTCAAGGTTCATGCCTTCTGGAAAAACTTCTCTTACCACTCCTACATATGTGGGACCCTCTGTCTTTTCAAGTTTCATTCTTTCTTCTTCTTTTTTAAAAAAATTTATATATTTGTCTCGCTGGATCTTAGTTGTAGCATGTGGGATCTTCCGTCTTCATTGCAATATGTGGCATTTAGCACCCTGATCAGGGATTGAACCCGGGCCTCTTGCATTGGGGCACAGAGTCAGTCCCTGGACTACCAGGAAAGCCCCTCTTCTGAAGTTTGTGATGAACTGTGAGTAACATCTTACCAATCAGATCTTAATTTTTTCAGTTGGTTTTTTAAGTACAAGGTTTCATAAAGCCTTGTTTCCTCTAACTGAGGATGCTACGTATATGCTCAGTCACTCAGTTGTGTCCAGCTCTTTGCAACCCCATAGACTGTAGTCTGTCAGGCTCCTCTGTCCATGGAATTTCCCAGGCAAGAATACTGGAATGGGTTGCCATTTCTTCCTCCAGGGGATTTTCCCAACCCAGGGATCAAGCCCATGTCTCCTGCATCTCCTGCATTGTTGGGCAGATTCTTTACCAATGAGCCACCAGGAGAGCCCAACTGAGGATGCAAATTCCAAAAGCAAGGGTATGGTTGATAATTTGTTGGTGTGACTCTCATGTTCTAAGCTGTAATAGTTTGAAAGAGTACAATTAAAGCAGTGTGAGGGATAGTTAACATGCCAATGAAAAGTGATCTGTGGTCTTACTGTAAAATCAAGGCAACCCAGGCTTTAAGTTCCTCCCTCTCCTGGTCAAGTCCCAGGTGCTCTTCTTTACGGCTAGAAGCACTTCCGAACAAGGGTCTAAGGTCATCTCCAATGTGCTCCACCTTTGGTACTGAAGGCTGTGGGTTGAGATTGATCAGTGTTTTGTAAGCATCTTTCAGCTTTCATTCCTGTGTGGGTTTGTTCACTTCTATTTGGTATTCTCGCTTTCTGCTGTGTAAGCCATCCTATTTGCCAAGAGTTGCCAGTTGGAATGAGATTATTTGATTCACATTCCTAGAGAATTCTTTAGCTAGTGTTTCTGGCTTAAGTTGGTCCATGTCAACTCTTCCCTCATGTAGGGCAAGGCCTTGGAGATGACCTTCTTTTCTCTCTTTGCTCAAGAATCTCAGTGCTGGAGGTTCTGTGACCTCTACCCAGCTGAGAACCCTTTATGCCATAAAATTTAGGAACCTTCTGTGACATGCTTGGACAGACCTAGTTACCCGTAATCAGCATAACAACTTGTTCTCACAGGACCCTTCTGATCATCTGTCGCCTACTCTGATGTCTGCATGTTAATTTTTTTCCTCCTTCCTTTTTCCAATTTTATACTTTAAGACTTTTTAGAATCTCCTTTACTGCTACCAAGAAGACTTGAAAGTTGACTTTCTGACAGTTAAGTAGAGGCAGGAGGAGTTACTGAACATTAATGGACTTACTCCATTGATAATTTGGGTGGTTTCTCTGGCCTTACGTTTAGAAGCCTTTTTAATCTTTGTATTTTCCTACCCTGCCATTTTCAATGAATGTTTCTTAAGATGACAGGTTCTCCAAGAGCTTAATCTGAGCTGGAGGAATTTAAAAAACTGATCCTAAGAAAGGCCAAAGGATTTCAGAGAAAGGAAGAATTTGCAAAGTGAGATCTATAAAATGTCTATCTTGGGGTCTCCTGAATTAAGTATGCACTGTTTAAAAAATAATAATTCTATGTACCTATTAATTTTGGAGCAAACAAATGCAACACTCGTCTTTTCTAGGCTATTGAAGTTTGTAATTAAGTGATGAAATGTACTCTTTCCAAATCAGCAGTAGTTAGCTGTCTAAATGTTTCTTTTATCAAGTAAAAACTATATTGCCTTTTTAGAGATGATCACAGAAATGAAGAAACATCACCAGACTAGCTAAATCAAGACAGTGAATGGAAGGGAAAAAGAATCATTTAAAAAAACAACTGAGTCCATACAGAAACATTCCTTCTAAAAATTTTGACATGGTGAAGGAAGTTATTTATGTATCTCAACTGTTATAAAGTTTTATAATGTGAAAGAAGAAGGCAGATCTAAAGGAGTACAGAAAAGGGGACTGGGGAAATGTCCTTTTACAGACACAAAGACTTTTTTTGTTGAAATGGAGGAAGGAAAAAAAAAAAAACCAGAAGCTGAACTTGGTGGGTTTGAGGGCTTGCAAATGCAACCAGCTGAAACTTCGTAAACATTTAGCATAAAACTCATTTTTAATCCATAAACTTAATTTTTTCCCCTAGCATATGGGATGCATAAAAAGGAAATAAAACTTTAGTAAATTGAGCCTTACTTGTGCTTTATAAAAAAGAAATTGAATTGCTCTAATGGCAGCTGCAGCTGGCTTTCAGCTCTGAACAACCAGTGTAAATCTAGTTTTTAGTGCTTGATTTAGTAAACACTCAGCTGCAAACAGGCTTCGAAAACAACTCTGAATGCAAGGTTTTCCGTAAAGGCAGTTATGTAACCTCTGTGTGTTATACCTTTAAAATATGTAAAGAACAGCAGAATCTCTGATATCATAATTATCCTTTGCTCTACGTTTAAATCTGCATGGACTTTGCTACTCAGCGTACACTGAGCTGGCACAAATGGGTTCTAATAGGCTATAAATCTAAATGTATGTATAATACTCATTAAAAATTTTTAGGGACTTCCCTGGTGGTCTAGTGGTTAAGACTCCATGTTCCCAATGCAGGGGGCCCGGGTTCAATCCTTGGGCATGGAACTAGTTCCTGCATGCCACAACTAAGATCAAATATCCCGACTGCTGCAGCTAAGACCCAGCACAGCTAAGTAAATATTAAAAAAAAAAAAATTTTTTTTTTAAAGGTACAGCACTCTGGCTTGAAAACCAGAGTTGAGCTGAACTTTTATCTCCAAGTGATAATCATAGCTCATTTTAGGTTCTGCTCTTCTCTGAGTCTTGACACACTCCCCATACATTGGGCAATATCCAGCTGCTTCTAAATTGACACACAAACAATGATTCTAATGCCAGTTTATCCTAAATATTTCTCAGTGACCTGAATTGTATGGTGGATTTTTTCCGTTTTGCTTTTTGTTGTTTTTTATTCCTCAATCACTCTATATAATCACAAAATGAGAGTTGGCCCCTTACGATGTTCCTCCTAAAGGAATCTTGTAAAATAATTCTGGCTAAGATGGCCGAGGTTAACCCCAGGAACAACATGGAATTAGGATAAATCTGTGCCTCTTTCTTCCTCCCTTAATCATCTTCAGTATCTCAGGCTTATTTTCAGCTGTCTGTCAACTCATCCTGACTAGTCAGGATAAGTGGTAAGGTACTTACTCTCTTTTCTCAGGGACATTTCCAATTTTAGAAGAGAAACTTGAATGTGTAAAAGTCCTAATACCTGAAATTTGTGCTATTTTCAGGACAGGTTCTGGGGTTGGTATTCTGAGCAGAGGGCCATTTGTTCTAAGGCTGAGTCTGGACACAGTGGCTGGACTGTAGAGAAATAAAGTCACACACATGCTTTTTCCCACCATCTGGTCGTTCAGCAGCCAGCAGTCAGAGCTTAGTAAACTTTATGAAACATGAAAACAAGATTGCCATATAGCGTGATAGGTGAAGTGAGTCCCAAGTGGCTGTGCTGTGACCAGCTGAGTGACCTTAGGGAAGTCACTTAACCTCTCTGAGCTGTCTAGCCTTTCAGAGCTGTTGCAGGATCAATTAAAACATGAGAAAGTACTTTGAAAATTGTAAAGTATTATACAATGCCAATGGGCTTAGATTATTCAAGGCAGTGCAGGTTACGTACACAGTGAAGAGTGTTTTCTTTCCTCGAAGAGAGGGTAATGGTCTCCTGTACCATTGAGTTTCAGACAAATAATGTGAGCAAATAACAGATCCTGTTCTGTCTGTGGATGAAATTCTGCATCCTGGAGAAGACTGGATCACTGACTATGCAAACAGTGAAAAAAGATGAAAGCAACACAGAAATACAAGTGAAAATATTTATCGTGAAAAGTGCTGGTTATTTCAGATGTAAACTGTATTAATACGCTACCCAGTCAGGGGTCAAATAACATCATGTCTCTTTTTAATACTCAATAACTTGAGAGCCTACTTGTTTCTATTGGAAGTTCAACATTTTTCTTTTCTATATTTTCATTTTAAATTTAAGCTTTGTTATGTATGTATTGTTTAATAGTTTAAACTCACAATAGTTTAAAATGGCCAATAGTAGTCAAAGATCTATTTCAAAATTTAACTGTTTATTGACTTACCCCATCTCATTCCCTTGGTCCCAGTCCCCAAAGTTAGTGACTTTAAATTCATTTAAAGCTCTTCTGGCCTTAACATGTCTCCAGAGCTCTAAAAGCTATGCATTACATTGTTACCTTTTGATTTGTTTATTTTAGACATTATCTATTTAAATTCTTTTGTTTTCTTTTACTTTTTAAATTTTTTGGCTGAACTGCATGGCAGGCAGGATCTTATTTCCTCAACCAGAGGAAACCTGCACCCCCTGCAGTGGAAGCATAGATTCTTAACCACTGGACCACCAGGGAATTCCCCTTAAATTCTTGTTATGAAAGATATATCTACCTCTTTATTCTGCCATCATTTTGTTCCTCCTTTCTTATTTTCCCAATATAGTTCTACTGTAATTTTTGTTAAATTAGTATGATGATGATTCTAATATTCTTTATAATTGAGCATCTCTGTATATATGGTTATCTTTCCTTCCTTACTCTCTATTTTTGATAAAATTAAGAATGCCTGTTTTTTCATTTGCTAATTTTTCTTTGTATTTATTTTTAGTAATTTCCATTTCTTCTAATAGCCTTTTGCTAAAACTTTCCACAAAATTTATCACAACAGCTAATCTATCAGTTCTTATATATACATTTTGAGACATTGCCCCTTAGAGATCTTTCTAGGCTGGCTGGACAATGATCATTCTTGGATAACTTTTGGCCTCATTCCAAGACTCAGTGGGCTTTCTGAACTTGTAACTTGCTTTTTGTTTCTCTTCAGTTCAGTTAAGTTCAGTCGCTCAGTTGGGTCCGACTCTTTGTGACTCCACGAACTGCAGCACGCCAGGCCTCCCTGTCCATCACCAACTCCCAGAGTTTACCCAAACTCATGTCCATTGAGTCAGTGATGCCATCCAGCCATCTCATCCTCTGTCGTCCCCTTCTCCTCCTGCCCCCAATCCCTCCCAGCATCAGGGTCTTTTCCAATGAGTCAACTCTTCGCATGAGGTGGCCAAAGTATTGGAGTTTCAGCTTCAGCGTCAGTCCTTCCAAAGAAACCCAGGATTGATCTCCTTCAGAATGGACTGGTTGGATCTCCTTGCAGTCCAAGGGACTCTTAAGAGTCTTCTCCAACACCACAGTTCAAAAGCATTAATTCTTTGGCGCTCAGCTTTCTTCACAGTCCAACTCTCACATCCATACATGACCACTTGAAAAACCATAGCCTTGACCAGATGGACATTTGTTGACAAAGTAATGTCTCTGCTTTTGAATATGCTATCTAGGTTGGTCATAACTTTCCTTCCAAGGAGTAAGCGTCTTTTAATTTCATGGCTGCAGTCACCATCTGCAGTGATTCTGGAGCCCCCCAAAATAAAGTCTGACATTATTTCCACTGTTTCCCCATCTATTTCCCATGAAATGATGGGACCAGATACCATGATCTTAGTTTTCTGAATGTTGAGCTTTAAGCCAACTTTTTCACTCTCCTCTTTCACTCTCATCAAGAGGGTTTTTAGTTCCTCTTCACTTTCTGCCATAAGGGTGGTGTCATCTGCATTTCTGAGGTGATTGATATTTCTCCTGGCAATCTTGATTCCAGCTTGTGCTTCTTCCAGCCCAGCGTTTCTCATGATGTACTCTTCATAAAAGTTAAATAAGCAGGGTGACAATATACAGGCTTGACATACTCCTTTTCCTATTTGGAACCAGTCTGTTGTCCATATCCAGTTCTAACTGTTGCTTCCTGACCTGCATATAAGTTTCTCAAGAGGCAGGTTAGGTGGTCTGGTATTCCCATTTCTTTCAGAATTTTCCACAGTTTATTGTGAACCACATAATCAAAGGCTTTGGCATAGTCAATAAAGCAGAGCTAGATGTTTTTCTGGAATTCTCTTGCTCTTTCGATGATCCAGCAGATGTTGGCAATTTGATCTCTGGTTCCTCTGCCTTTTCTAAAACCAGCTTGAACATTTGAAAAGTTCACAGTTCAAGTATTGCTGAAGCCTGGCTTGGAGAATTTTGAGCATTACTTTACTAGCATATGACATGAGTACAATTGTGTGGTAGTTTGAGCATTTTTGGCATTGCCTTTCTTTTGTTTCTCTTAGCAGATAGTATAGCAGAGGGAATCAGGATGGCAGCCATTGCCGCACCAGTCCATTGAATTGGATTATTTCATTCAGCTGTATACTTGTTGCCTTGTTATCATTAGGACTTTTTCTTCACTATCATCTTGAAAATTCCCCCTTTTCTCACTCTTGTTTTGATTCACCTCTTCCTTGATTCCTATATATTTCTTCTCCTTTTAGCCCCTTACATAGTTGAAGGCATCTTTAATAACTTCCTGAAAAGTATAGAAAAGAAAGTTTTTGAGATTTTACATTTCTAAAAGTGTTTTAATTTTACCCTCTCTATAATTTATGGCTGAGTATTTAATTCTAAGTTGGAAGCAATTTTCCTTCAGAATTTTAAAGGCATTATTTTACTGTCTTCTGGATTCCAGTGTTGGTCTTGGGAAGTACAAAGCCATTCTGAATCCTAACAGTTTGAATGTGACCATTTTCCCCTGTCTCTCTAACTTGCAGGAGATTTTCTGGTCCACAGTACAAGCAGACCTTGTTTTATTGTGCTTCATAGATACATAAGGAAGGTTTCTGACAACCTGTGTAGAGCAAGTCTCTTGGTGGCATTTTCCAAAAGCATTTTGTTCACTTCTTGTCTCTGTGTCAAATTTTGGTAATTCTTGTGATATTTTGATTTTTCCATTATCAACAAATACATCAGCTGATGTACTATACTCCTGTACTTTTCAAGGTCCTGTACTGTTTGATTGAAACTATTATTTTTGTGTTTGTTTTTTATGTATTATTTGTGTGAAGTTTTATAAATCTATTACAGTATAATACTATATAGCTGATGGTGTTAGTTGGGTATCCAGGCTAACTTGTTGGACTTAGGAGCAAATTGGACTTACAAACACACACTCGGAATGGAATTCATTCATATGTAGGAGACTTACTCTATTTGCTATGTTGAGCTGTGATTAGTGATCTTTAATGTTACTATTGCAAAAAGTTTATAATTCATTGAAGGCTCAGAAATGGTTGACATTTTAAATTATTTTATATTAAAATTTTCATTTGTTACATTTTTTAAAATTTCAAGAACACTTTTTGTTTTCTGAATGCTCCTTTTTGGAGGATTCTGTTCTTGCTTCTGGAATGCAATTTTTGCCCCTGAAGATACTAGTTACAGTTTTTTAAAAGCATTCCTCTCTTTGTATTATTTGTTTACTTGAAATTTTTTTTTCCCCTGTTTGCCCTGATATTTATCTTTCACATTGAAAGTGAAAGTCACTCAGTTGTGTCCGACTCTTTGCAACCCCATGGACTGTACAGTCCATGAATTCTCCAGGCCTGAATACTGGAGTGGGTAGCCTCCCCTTCTCCAGGGTAATCTTCCCAACTCAGGGATTGAACCCAGGTTTCCTGCATTGCAGGTGGATTCTTTACCAGCTGAGCCACAAGGGAAACCCAAGAATAATGGAGTGGGTAGCCTATCCCTTCTCCAGGCGATCTTCCTGATCCAGGAATCAAACATGGATCTCTCGCATTGTAAGTGGAGTCTTTACCAACTGAGCTGTCAGGGAAGCCCATCTTTCACATTAGAGTTTTCTCATGTGTCTCGCAGCCCTTGTTTGTCTGCTCATAATCAAGATTAGGGAACTTAAACTCTGATTAAAATCTCTGCAAATGCGGTTGAGGTTTGTTAATTTTGAGCTTCAAAGTGGGGTTATCTTCACTTGGGTCACTTGGAGGGAAGAGGTCCATGTTAATATTTTGAAAACTTTCTCTTTTTCTCTGTTACAGTTTTGCTAGTCTTAACAATTTTTGCTAAAATTTCAGGATCAACATAGTAGCATACACTACAGTATCCTATTATAATTCTATGCCTTTGAATAACTTTTGTGTTGAATAAGACATTTGTGAATCTTGTTCCTTTTGTCTTGTTACTGACCTTGTAAGCTATGTAACTATAAAATGTGGCTTATTACATAGTGCCTTTTGGTATTATTCTTCCTGAAAAAAGAGATTTTTCTATTGCAAATATAACAAGCAATGCTTTAAAACAAAAGAAGTATTTCCCAGTCTCCTTACTTTGAAATACATGATTTTCATCAGCTGCTTTTCTCTTCTTGGCAGCAACCATTTAGAAAATGACAGACTCTACTTACACCATCATCATCCATTCTTCCCACCATCTGCTTTCCCTCCAAGCCAACAGACTATACCTCTTATTGCAAGGCAAATCCAATCAATGCTTATACTCCAACTGTCAGACCCTACTAGTGGCACATCTATCAGCAGCACAAGAGCTGCAGACGTCATAGGATGGAACCAAGCTGAAATAGGTGCCTTGTCTCCCTAGCTGTTAAGTAGGAGGATTTCTGATATTAGATGTTGGGCTGTTCTGCCACCCTGAACTTTCCTTTTCCTCATCTCTAGGTTGGGAATAATATCACTAAGTTTCACAGTGGTCATGAGCATGGATAGCCTGGATGGTATCACTGATTCAATGAACATGAGTCTGAGCAAACTCCAGGAGATAGTGAAGGACAGGGAAGCCTGACATGCTGCAGTCCATGGGGTTGCAAAGAGTTGGACATGACTTAGTGACTTAACACCAACATGACCAGTGAATGAAATGATTAGGCTGGAGGCTTCTCAGAACTGCTTTACAGCAATTTTAGCATCTGGGCCTTTTAAAGGAGGTTTGAGGGGCTGGGGTGCCTGAAGCATGCTCACTCTGCCAGAGGATGCAGGTGCTGCCCAGTGCCCTAATATGTGGATTCTAGAGCATATATTGTTTCAATAATTACCCACTTCAAGTTATTTCTTTGTGAGGTTATTTTTGTTACTCATGAAAATTTCATTGCAGGAATGAAAGCCAGGTAATGAGAAATAACTGTGTAATTCCTACCGGTGTCATAAGGGACAAATAGGACCAAACTACCATGTTCATTCTCTTCCCTCTTTTCAACCAAAGATTCTGTCTGATGAACCCCAATGACTGGTTTTATAGTAGTTCATAGACTGATATACATTAACTATGTCTATTCAATGGGAAATGCTGGCCCAGGTAGGTTCTGGTAGGTAGTGTTGCCATAGCATAAAAAGACTGTGAATTCTAGGGCCAATTTGCCCTGGGTTGGATTTCTGTTTCTGTCCCTGCCTTTTTAACTTGTGTGAGTCACTGATCTGGACTACAATTTCCTTGACAGTAAGATGGGTTGATGACACTTGGCAGTGTTGATATGAAACTATGGTCGTACAGTATCTGGTACATAGTACATAGCAGTGAAAGCATGGCATCCGAACCTCTGGACTGCCAGGGAATTTCCCACAATTTGAATTTTTAAATAAACCCCCAAATATATTCTTCTTAATGTCTGCTACAGTTTTATGCCACACATTTTTTCTTTAATAGCCATAGGGTATTTGAGAGAGAGTTTCTAGTCCAGCTTTTTTTTTTTTTAAGAAGTTATGGATTCTCAAAAGGTAGAAAGAGGGAGGTCACAAAATATCATACAAAACGCAGTGTGTGTTTTTGTATGTTGTGTGTCCAGTACCATATGGGCCGCATTTCCAAGCATAAGGTTAGACTCTCCCCTGGCCTTGGTGGGAACAGGGTCTGCCAGGAGAAAGAGAAGGACAATGCCTGATCTTTAGTCTACTTCTTTCTAGTCTTCGTGACCATCCCTGTGTACAGTTCTCAGTAACTTTAGTGTTTGGTAACCGTGAAGCTTAGAAACACAATAACCACTGATCCATAAAGTACTTATTAAATACATGTAAGAAAATACATGAAGTACAGTAGTAAAATAGCTAGTGATTAGAAGCATGAGCTTCAGAGTTAGAAAGACAGATTTCAGCCCCATCACTTACAGCTGGAGGGTCTTGCACAAATTTTTTATCCTCAATTTCAAGAGTAAAAAAATGGAGATAATAATAGTTCTTGATTTACAGGATAATGACATCAAATGAAATAATGAGTATATGTTACATAAATAGTCTCAATATATATTACATTTCTAACAAAAAGTTTAATGATTTTTATCATTTTAATTTACCGTATCGATATCTCATTAAATATCTCTCAAGATACTCTCTATGTATGTAAATTCACAAGGCTATGGAAACTGTTTTTTTACACAAGTGGGATCAAACTGTATATTGTATTATCTGATTTATTCACTTGAGCATATGTTGAAAGACATTTTCCAAGTCAAAAAAAGAAAAACCTGCAACATCTTTTCAAATGGCTATAGTGACTTTTATTTGATGAACCCATCTTAACTTATATAGCCATCCCCTCACATGTGAACTTTTAATTTGTGTCCATTTTTTTTTCTAACTAAAAAATTTTGGAATGGATATCTATAGGTACTTTTGAGAATCCCAGGGACAGGGGAGCCTGGTGGGCTGCCATCTATGGGGTCGCACAGAGTCGGACACGACTGAAGCGACTTAGCAGCAGCAGCAGCAGGGGAGAACGCACATGTGCATTTTTATTCTCAAGGTAAATTTTAAGAAGTGGGATCACAAGATCCTTAAACACTCTTATTTTAACTAAATTAGTCCATTTTGATATCTCTGCTGGAGACCAATGTGAAGTCTCGTTTGGATATTTTTCTCAAAATATTCCCCACTAATATATCACACATTATTATCTTCATTTATTTTTAACCATCCTAGTTACATAATTTTCTGGTTTTTAAAAAGAACTACACGTATAGCAAGATATCAACATCAATTTTCTCAAAAACAACCAACCAACCATTGTTATTAATTTCTGTATCAGTAAATATAAACGTATCACATCCTTTGCCTTCCCAGGTGGCGCTAGTGGTAAAGAACCCACCTACCAGTGCAGGAGACATAAGAGAGGTAGATTTGATCCCTGGGTAGGGAAGATCCTCTGGAGGAGGGCATGGCAACTCACTCCAGAATTCTTGCCTGGAGAATCCCATGGACAGAGGAGCCTGGCAGACTGCAGTCCATAGGGTCTCAAAGAGTTGGACACGACCAAAGTGACTTAGCACAACGTATTCCATCCTTTGAAGCTACTGTATATAGGCATATCTTGATTTAACCACATTAAAAAATATGGGCATTTAAAATGTTTCCAATTTTTACTTCTACAAATGATACTCCAAATAAAATCCTTATACATGCTTGTTATATACATGTAGGAATATATCTCCAGAACAAATAACTAGAGGGAAATTGTTAGACCAAATGGTCGGTACAAATAAAGTTTTAATAAATTACCACACAATTACCCTCCAGCAAGATTGACAAACTCTTACTCCTATAACAATTTGTGAAAATCCTAATTTCCCAACAACTGTGCCAATAGGAGTATATCAGCCTAAAATAATTTTTGTCAATTTGATGGATCAAAAAAAATGCTGATTAAAAAAAATATTGGAGTATAGTTGATTTGCAGTGGTGTGTACAGCAAAGTGAATAAGTTACACATATACATATATCTACTCTTTTTTAGATTCTTTTTCCATATGGGCCATTACAGAGTATTGAGTAGAATTCCTTGTACCATACAGTAGGTCCTCGTTATTTATCTGTTTTGTATATCGTGATGTGTATCTGTCAATCCCATCTCCCAGTTTATCCTCCTCTCTTTCCCTCCCTGGTAACCATAAGTTTGTTTTTTGTATCTGTGACTCTATTTCCATTTTGTAAATAAGTCCATTTGTATTACTTTCTTTTTAGATTCCACATACAAGTGATATCACATGCTATTTTTCTTCCTCTGTCTGACTTCTCTCAGTACGACAGTTTCTAAGTCCATCCATGTTGCTGCGGATGGAATTATTTCATTCTTTTTTATGGCCAGGTAATACTTATCAAAAGTGACAGAATGATCTCAGTTTGTTTTGAAGGCAAACCATTCATCATCACAGTAATCCAAGTCTATGCCCCAACCACTGATGACAAAAAAGCTGAAACTGGACATTTCTATGACAATCTATAGCATTTTCTAGAGCTAACACCAAAAAAAGATGTCCACCTCATCATAGGGGATTGAAAGTCAAGACCTACCCAGAATAACAGGCTAGTTTGGCCTTGGAGTACAAAGTGAAGCAGGGCAAAGGCTAACAGAATTTTGTTAGGAGAACCCATTGGTCTAGCAGATACTCTTATTCAGCAACACAAGAGATGACTCTATACCTGGACATCACCAGATTGTCAATACTTAAATCAGACTGATTATATTCCTTGCAGTCAAAGATGGAAAAGATCTATACATCAGTGGAAACAAGACCTGGAACATACTGTGGCTCAGATCATGAACTCCTTATTGTAAAATTCAGGCTTAATTTAAAGAACGTAGAGAAAACCACTAGGCCGTTCAGTTATGACCTACATCAAATAAATCCCTTATAATTATACAATGGATGTAACAAATATATTCAAGGCACTAGATCTAGTAGACAGTGCCTGAAGAACTGTGAATGGAGGTTTGTAACACTGTACAGGAGGCAGTGATCAAAACCACCCCCAAAGAAAGAAATGCAAGAAAGCTAAGTGGTTGTCTGAGGAGGCTTTACAAACAGCTAAGGAAAGAGAGAAGGAGCTAAAAAGCCTCTTGTTGAAAGTGAGAGAGGAGAGTGAAAAAGTTGGCTTAAAGCTCAACATTCAGAAAACGAAGATCATGGCATCTGGCCCCATTACTTCATGGGAAATAGATGGGGAAACAGTAGAAACAGTGTCAGATTTTGTTTTTTTGGGCTCCAAAATCACTGCAGATGGTGACTGCAGCCATGAAATTAAAAGGCGCTTACTCCTTGGAAGAAAAGTTATAACCAACCTAGATAGCATATTCAAAAGCAGAGACATTACTTTGCCGACTAAGGTCCGTCTAGTCAAGGCTATGGTTTTTCCTGTGGTCATGTATGGATGTGAGAGTTGGACTGTGAAGAAGGCTGAGTGCCAAAGAATTGATGCTTTTGAACTGTGGTGTGGGGGAAGACTCTTGAGAGTCCCTTGGACTGCAAGGAGATCCAACCAATCCATTCTGAGGGAGATCAACCCTGGGATTTCTTTTGGAAGGAATGATGCTAAAGCTGAAGCTCCAGTACTTTGGCCACCTCATGCGAAGAGTTGACTCATTGGAAAAGACCCTGATGCTGGGAGGGATTGGGGGCAGGAGGAGAAGGGGACGACAGAGGATGAGATGGCTGGATGGCATCATGGACTCAATGGACGTGAGTCTGAGTGAACTCCGGGAGTTGGTGATGGACAGGGAGGCCTGGCGTGCTGCGATTCATGGGGTCGCAAAGAGTCGGACACGACTGCGCGACTGAACTGAAGGGAAGAGAAGCAAAAGGCAAGAGTGAAAGGGAAGGATATATGTTCTGAATGCAGAGTTCCAGAGAATAGCAAGGAGAGAAAAGAAAGACTTCATAAGTGAACAGTGCAAAGAAATAGAGAAAAACAATAAAATGGGAAAGGCTAAAGAAAATTTGAGATATCAAGGGAATGTTTCATGCAAGGATGGGCACAATATAGGACAGAAATATTAAGGACCTAACAGAAGCAGAAGAGATTAAGAAGAGATGGCAAGCATACACAGAACTATACAAGAAAGGTCTTAATGACCTGGATAACCACGATGGTGTGGTAACTCACCTAGAGCTGGACATCCTGGAGTGTGAAGTCAAACAAAGCTAGTGAAGGTGACAGAATTCCAGCTGAGATATTTCAAATCCTGAAAGATAATGCTGTTAAAGCACATGCCAACAAATTTGGAAAACTTGGCAGTGGCCATAGGACTGGAAAAGGTCAGTTTTCATTCCAATCCAAAAGAAAGGGAATGCCAAAAAGTGTTCAAACTACTGTACAATTGTGCTCATTTTACATGCTAGCAAGTTAATGCTCAAAATTCTTTAGGCTTTAGCAGTACATGAACCAAGAGCTTCCAGATGTACACACTGGATTTCAAAGAGGCAGAGGAACCAGAGATCAAATTGCCAACATTCATTGGCTCATGGAGAAAGCAAAGGAGTTATCTGCTTCTGCTTCATTGACTATGCTAAAGTCTTTGACTGTGTGGATCATATCATGCTGTGGAAAATTCTTAAAGAGATGGGAGTACCAGGCTCACCTTATCTGTCTCCTGAGAAATCTGTATGCCGGTCAAGAAGCAACATTCAGAACCTGACATGGAGCAACAAACTGTTCAAAACTGGGGAAGGTGTATGACAAGGCTGTATATTGTCACCCTGCTTATTTAACTTATACTCAGGGTACATCATGTGAAATGCCAGGCTGGATGAATCACAAGCTGGAATCAAGATTGCTGAGAGAAATATCAATAACCTCAGATATGCAGATGATACCACCCTAATAGCATAAAGTGAGGAGAAACTAAAGAGCTCTTGATGAGAGTGAAAGAGCAAAGTGAAAAAGCTGGCTTAAAACTCAGCATTCAGAAAATGAAGATTGTGGCATCTGGTTCCATCACTTCATGGCAAATAGAAGAGGAAAAAGTAGAAGCAGTGACAGATTTTATTTTCTTGGACTCCAAAATCACTGCTGATGGTGACTGTAGCCATGAAATTAAAAGGCTCTTGCTCCTTGGAAGGAAAGCTATGGCAAACCTAGATAGTTATAAAGCAGAGACGTCATTTGCTGACAAAGGTCTGTATGGTCAAAGCTATGATTTTTCCAGTAGTTACATATGAATAAGAAAGTTGGACCATAAAGAAGACTGAGCACCAAAGAATAGATACTTTCTAATTGTAGAGAAGATGCTTGGAGTCCCTTGGACAGTAAGGAGATCAAACCAGTCAATCCTAAAGGAAATCAACACTGAATATTTATTGCAAGGACTAATGCTAAAGCTCCAGTACTCTGGCCACCTGCTGGGAGGAGTCTACTTATTGGAAAAGGCCCCAATGCTTGGAAAGTTGAAGGTAAAATGGGAAGAAGGCTGCAGAGGATAGGATGGTTAGATAGCGTCATTGAGTCAATGGTCATAAGCCTGGGCAAACTCTGGGAGATAGTGGAGAATAGAGGAGGCTGTCATGCTGCAGTCCATGAGGTCACAAAGAGTTGGACAAGACTTAGCGACTGAACAACACAATATTCCACTGTATATATGTACCACATCTTCTTTATCCATTCTTCTGTCGATAGACATTTAGGTTGCTTCCATGTTGTGGTTATTGTAAATCATACTGCAATGAACATTGGGGTGCGTGTATCTTTTCAAATTATGGTTTTCTCAGGATATATGCCCAGGAGTGGGATTACTGGATCATAGGATGGCTCTATTTTTAGTTTTTTAAGGTACCTCCTTACAGCACCCCCGTAGTGATTTTACCAGTTTACATTCCCACCAAGAGTGTAGGAGGGTTTCCTTTTCTCCAAACCCTCTCCAGGATTTATTGTTTGTATTTTTGATGACAGCCATTCTGACCAGTGTCTGGTGATACCTCATTGAGGTTTTGATTTGCATTTCTCTAATAATTAGTGATGTTGAGCATCTTTTAATACTCTTTGGTCATCTATATGTCTTCTTTGGAGAAATGTTTATTAGATTTTTCTGCTGATTTTTTTGATTGGGTTGTTTATTTACTTTTTTTATATGTTGAGCTGCTCGAGCTGTTTGTATATTTTGGAGATTAAGCCCTTTAATTGGTTGCTTTGTTTGCAGATATTTTCTCCCATTCTGAGAGTTGTCTTTTTGTTTGGTTTATGGTTTCCTTTGTTGTGCACAAATTTACTGATTTAAATAGTATTTTACATTAATAATGAGATTGAATGATTTTCAAACTTTAATGTCCATTTATAGCTATTATTAATTTTCTATTTGATTGTCTTTTCCTTTTAGGTGTGTATGTGTGTGAAGGTGTGTGTTCGTATGTCAATTATTTTTCTTTTATATATGTTGCAGATATTTTTTCTGGTTATTGCTTGATTTTTAACTTTGTTAATAAGGTCTTTTCTTGTGTGATCTCCAAGTTTTTATGTCATATAATTTATTTAAAAATAACTTTATTGAGATATATATATATATCACATATCATACCATTCTCCTGTTTTAACTAGTTCTTAGTTCTCCTATTCAATAGTTCTTAGTATATTTATAAAATTGTGCAACCTTCACCACAATTAATTTTAGAACATATTGATCAGTGTCCCCCAAAACCCCTATACTCATTTGTAGTCACTTTCCATTTCCCCTAAAGATGCTCCTACTTCCCCATCCTAAGCAACCAGTTTTTGTTTCTATAGTTTTGCTTATTCTGGACATGTATGCTGCTGGACATGTATAAATGAGGTTATATAATATGTGATGTTTTGTGACTGCCTTCTTTCACTTACTGTAACATTTTCAAGTTTAATCCATGTTATAACTTTATGTTTTAAAATCATCTGGAATAGACTTGTGTAAACTGTGTAAATAATTATATATAATTATTGATCTTTTAAAAAAGCTTAGTCAGTTGTATCAGTACTATTTCCTTGAGATTCAGCCCATCCTTTTCCCACTAATCTGTCTCCTTCATCTGTGTGGATGGACCTGCTTCTGAGCATCATTTGTTTATTCTTGTGCTGCCATCACATAACTGTGAGGACTGCAGCCTGATAGTATAGTTTTGGCATATTGTAAGGCAAGTCTTCCCTTATTTTTCTTTTCCTAAAATTCTCTTGATGATTCTTCTGCATTTTCCCTTCTCTTTGAATTTTAGAATTGTGTTCTTGAGTTTCATCAAAATAGTGTTTAAATTTTGATTGGAACTTTGTTGAAATTGTAGATTAATTTTTGAAGAAATTTTGTCTTTGCAATACTGGGTTTTCCAATATTTTAATTGAATTTATGGCTGTAATTTTAATTCATAAGAGGGAGGCTAGATATTCCATCTGGAATTAGCTTTTTAATTGGATATTGATGTATAAGAAGGTCACTTACTGAGATTGAAACTGCAGAGGGAGGAATAAAGTTTGATAAAAAGATAATGAGATCTGCTTCTATGCATTATACCTGAGATGCTTATGAAAATTGAAGACGGAGATGTATATATCAAATATTGCACCACTAACTTTGGTGAATTTTTAAAATAGCAATGGGAAGAAGAAATGGTCCAGAAGGTCTTTTGAGTGAGAATATGATATTTAAACCATAAATGAAATTATTGGACTTGAAAGCAAATCCAATAGCTTCTCACATGTAGTTGCAAATTTCTTTTTTAATAAAGAGGAAACAAAGTACCACTAATTGTTTTATTTGACTTTCCTCATGTTGAGAAACTACTGGAATAAATAATTCTTGAACTTATAACTGGCCATGTTCCCTACAGCCTTCCCCTTTCTCCAAGGTCCTGGTTGCATTGTATTTTTCCATTATCCCAGATGTAATCCGAGTTTCCTAGGCAACTTAAGTGGTTATGATGAAGGTGATGATAATGGTAACCAGTGATAGTCTTCTTCCCTGTAATGGCTACTCTTGTAAGATCCCTAATTTCTCAGTCTAAAGTCCTCAAATATCTCAAGAAACCTGCCAGGGCATTCTGGTGAGTTTCTAAGCATGGTTCCCTTAGATTCCTCTCAGACCTTGACTTCTCGGCCCCTGCTGCTGTGTCTCCTCCACAGTGACTTGATGCCTGCTCTCTGATGTCCACCAAGATACTAGGGGGTTGACTCATAGCCACATCCAGCACAGGGTCATGCTGCCTTGCAGCTGGGCCACAACTGACATTCTAACACATGCTGTATCAAAGATGGGTAGCAGATGCACAAAAGCCTTGCTGTAGTCTCTTATTAGTGCGGAGACTCCGGTCTCTGAACCTCATGTAACTTTCTTCCCTGGACAGAGGAAAGACAGCGTGGGCTCTCAGCAAACACCTGTCTGCATGGGAAGGATTCACTGGATATGCTTTGTAACTCCACTGAGTTCAACATCTCATTCTTCTCCAGTTGTCCACCTGGGTGTGGGGCCCTAGCCAAACTTGTGTGCCTGATTATCAGTCTCTTCAGTCATGGTCTCATAGATATTTTGGTGTCCCATCACTGGGCATGTCTAGAAACGACGAGAAAGTCTGAAGCCTAGGATGATGACAGTGTAGATTCAAGCTGAAACCCCTTCTGCTCATCAAGGGAAATGAATCAGAATCATACATTAAGTTTGAGTCATCCTAACAGGCTTGTAGCCATCTGCTCTTACTTGTAAGAAAAGAGACAAATTGTGGTTTCAGGCATATGGCTTTTGCTATTAAACCTTATTGTATTCTTTTATTGGTGAAAGCAATACATTATTTAAAACTAAGAAAATGTTATGAAAGTGTTAGTAGCTCAGTTGTGTCTGACTCTTTGCGACCCCATGAACTGTAGACCACCAGGCTCCTCTGTCCATGGGATTCCTAAGAAAATGTTATAGCATGAGACTAAACCTATAATGAAATATTATATATTATATTTATGATTTGATACTAAAACTAAAGGAATGCACATGAAGGCAGAATGGATGGAACATGGGGAGAATTGTGGCCATGGACAAAAACACCAGCTTCTATCTTACTCATCTCTTTTTTTTTTGATTGGGAGTGGCTGTAAGTTGAGAGAGAGACTACCTCGATGGCCATTCTTTGACCTAGTGGTGAGTTAGGGACTACCTCCTCTGTATTTGTCCTTCTCTTCACTTCAAAGATCCCCTGGAGAAGGAAATGGCAACCCACTCCAGTACTCTTGCCTAGAAAACTCCATGGATGGAGGAGCCTGGTGGGCTACAGTCCATGGGGTCGCAAAGAGTCAGACACAACTGAGCGACTTCACTTGTGACTCACTTCAAAGGGATGAAGAGGTTTGGTGACCTCAACTTGACCTAGTCTTTAAGACCTGCTTTGGACACTCATTATGACTTCTCTGCTTCGATTGATTTGAGCTAAAGGAAACACACAGAATTTCATATTAGAGAGTTCCACCTTGACGATGTTAAAGTCTTCCAAAGTCAGTAGAAATAGAAGGGTGGGTGGATCTGAAAAGTGAACTTTAGAAGCTTGCTGTTCTAACTCAAACTCTGCTTTTAGACAGGACTTCCATTCCATCGTTTAGTCTATTCTAATAATATCTCAAAGACAGCCTGTGGTTACATAGTGCCATGGCTCACAAGCATTATTATTTAGAAAAACTTTTGCAACTTTTGAAACATAAGGCATATATTCCCATTCTATCTTCAGTGAAAGTGACAAATCATTATTTAGTCCTTTTGCCTCCAAACTGCATGTGGAATGGGATGTAAAGGGAAAATTTTTTAAACAGCAAAAAATTATTCTTTCACAATTCTGAAGCACAGACATGAAAAATTAAGATGGTGGCAGGGTTGGTACCTTCTGGAAATGCTGAGACAGCATCCATGCCATGTTTCTCTCCTAGTTTGTAGTGGTGGTTGGCAATACTTGGTGTTCCTTGGCTTGTAGTTGCATAACTTCAAGTTTTCTCTTCATCTTTACCTGGACACTATGTCTCCATGTCTTCTCCTTTCTGTCTCTTATATGGAAACTTGTCATTGGATTTAGGGCCCAGTCTAAGTTCAGGATGATCTTATCTTGAGATCCTTAATGGAATTACATCTGCAAAGACTATTTCCAAATAAGATTGCATTCACAACTTCTGGGGGTTAGTACCCGCCATGAGAAATATATAAGCTTTAATGTCAGACAGACTTGAATTTAAATCCTGGCTTCACCACTAACTATCTGTGTGACCTTGGAAAAGTCATTCAACCTCTTGGAATTTCTGCTACTCTAAAGTGGAGCTCCAGTTCCATCTGAGCAGGTAGTTAATATGAATTAAATAAAATGATAGATGTGAACAGGGCTGGCATACATTATGTATTCAAGAAATTCACTTAACCTATTTGTTATTTTCAGATGTGCCCAACATCTAAGTCACTATTTTGTATTGATTTTGCTGCTTATGTAGCAAGTGACGTCAATAAGGAAAGAGTTCATTACAATCAAGGAAGTCTTTAGAAATCTAGTTACAGCCTGAAGATTGGACTGATACCCAGGAGATGGAATTATTTTGCAACCTAAGATTAGTTCAGTGAAAAAGATTAATGAGTCACATTATACAATCGGCTCAAGCTAATGACAAATGAATATGTTCTGGTTTTTAGCTAGAGTTCATTTAATAATATTTGTGCAACAACAGCATTAAATTCAAAAGCTGTTTTAGTGAGTTGACCCTCACCCAGAACTTTCCTCTCAGAGATGAGATCATTTGGGGATAGCCCCTTGTATTCTGCAGGTTCTAGGGTTGTCAAGAACGCCTCTAATCCTCAAAGACCTTGTTCTTTCTTCTTTTTTCCTATGAAGTGTAAACTAATTAAAGCTTTTATCTACCTATTCCCACAAATTACATTATCTGGAAGAATTATAGGCTAAGCCAGAATCAGGCATTGATATCTTCATTGACATTAATTTATCTGGTAACCAGAGCAAATAGTAGAGTCTTGAGGTCATTTGTGTTGGAGAAAAGTAAGTCAGGACAGGATACTCAGACCTTGGGAAGACATGAGTCATTTACAGGGGCTGAGCAACAACTGGTGGGAGGAGGTATTTATCACCCTGACCTATTGGAACTCTGATTATATTTCAATTCATATTTGGGTCAATTATGCCTTGTTTGGAATTGCTGTCTTTGGATTCCTGTCCTTCCCACTAGGTTATATCTTCAAGGGAAGAGAGCTTCCCTTTCATATTTGTGACTTTTCCTCAGAGAGCCTTCCTCATGTGTAGTAGGTATTCAGTAAATGCCTGCTGAATGAATAAGTCAGTCAGTGGAAGTAAAGGAGATATGCAAAGTGGAATGAAATGGCATTGAAGGAAATTTGTGGGTTTTTTTGACTAAGATTGAACTTCGTAATTCTATTTCCATTTGATGCTTCACGTAAACTACCCTTCTTGAGAAGGCTTCTCTATTTTCTGCCCAGTTTTGGGTCTGTCTACCCTTTCTGTGATCTTTATAGCCATTAACTCCAGGACATCTGGGTAGGCTCATCTCCTGTGTGAGACTTGTGATTGTCTCTGCTCTTTCCATCTCACTGAATACCTGGCATCCCTCTGACAATGCTTCGAGTGACCAGGAAGATATCCTCCACTTCACTGTAATGTCTAAGAATTCTGCCTTAGATCACAAAGAATTTCTCCTATTTTTTTCTAAAAGTTTTATAACTTTACATTTAAGTTTGTGATACATTTTGAGTTAATTTTTATGTAAATTATAAGACAGATTGAAGTTTTTCTTTTATTTATTTTTTTGCCTGTGGATATTCAGTTGCTCCAGTACCATTTGTTGAAAAAATTCTTTTTCCATTGAATTGTTTTTGTACCTTTGTCAAAGATCAGCTGGGTGTTATTTGTGAGAGTCTATTTCTGGGTTCTCTATTCTGTACTTGTGATCTATGTGTTGATTCCTTCACCATTATCATGGTTTTGATTACTGTACCTGTATACCACATCCTGTTGGAGAAGGCAATGGCACCCCACTCCAGTACTCTTGCCTAGAAAATCCCATGGACAGAGAGCCTGGTAAGCTGCAGTCCATGGGGTCGCTAAGAGTCGAACACTACTGAGCGACTTCAGTTTCACTTTTCACTTTCATGCATTGGAGAAGGAAATGGCAACCCACTCCAGTGTTCTTGCTTGGAGAATCCCAGGGATGAGGGAGCCTGGTGGGCTGCTGTCTATGGGGTCGCACAGAGTTGGACACGACTGAAGCGACTTAGCAGCAGCAGCAGCATACTACATCCTGTAGGCTGAACACATAGATACCTAAATGAAAAATACAATACCATTCACAATTACTCAAAAAAAAATCCCAAAAACTTAGGTGTGTAAAGCTAACAAAACATGTATGGGACTATATGAAAAAGACTACATAACACTGATGAAAGAAATCAAAGATGTAAATAAGGAGAGAGAGATACTGTGTTCATGGATTAGAAGACTCAACAAAGTAAAGATGTCAGCTCTTCCCAAATTGAAATCAGATTTAACATATATCCTATCAAAATTCCAGTGAATTTTTGCAAACATACATAAGACTATGCCAAAATTTATGTTAAAAGTCAAAGGAGTTCATAGTGAGGCAGGAGGCTGTAAATTCCTCAACTGGAGCCCACCAATTCTTATCTCAAGAAGTACAAGTAGAAGCGTGACTGATTGTAAATTTCCAACCTGGAGCCCATCTATCTCCTACCTCAGGATTTGATGATATAAATATTAAATATTTTCTTAGAGTTCTACAGGTCCCTGAGTCTCTTAATTTTCTCTGTTGTTCAGACTGAATAATTTCTACTGTTCTATCTTCCAGTTCACTAATTCTTTCCTCTTTCCTCTCCATTCTGATATTGAATCCATCCACTGGGCTTTTAATTTCAGTTACTGTGTTTTTCAGTTCTAAAATTACCATTTGGCTTTTCCTTATTATCTGCTAATTCTTCTCTGAGACCAAGAGAACATTTTAGAAATTAGAGATACCAAGAGAACATTTCATGCAAGGATGGGCTCGATAAAGGACAGAAATGGTCTGGACCTAACAGAAGTAACAATTTTTCTGGTTTTCATTTGTTTCAAATGTGCTCATAATTGGTCTTGGAAGCATTTTCATCCTGGCTGCTTTGTAATATTTGTTAGATAGTCCCGAAATCTCTGTCACTTGAGATTTGTATCCATTGATTTTTTTAAATGAAAAATTGGACATTTTCATATTATGTTAGGACAATCTAGGTCTTATGTAAATCTTCTCTTTTAGCTGACAATTTCTGACAGTGCTCTGTCAGGGAAAAGAGACCCTATTACTGTCACAGGAATCTGTGGGTGGTCCAGGGGAGTCTGGGTTGTCCATATTCCCCACTTGGTCTCTGTTGACACCAGAGCAGGGACCATCCCTTAATCTTACCTGGGCAAGAACGTTGGAAGCATTTTCATCCTGGCTGCTTTGTAATATTTGTTAGATAGTCCCGAAATCTCTGTCACTTGAGATTTGTATCCATTGATTTTTTTAAATGAAAAATTGGACATTTTCATATTATGTTAGGACAATCTAGGTCTTATGTAAATCTTCTCTTTTAGCTGACAATTTCTGACAGTGCTCTGTCAGGGAAAAGAGACCCTATTACTGTCACAGGAATCTGTGGGTGGTCCAGGGGAGTCTGGGTTGTCCATATTCCCCACTTGGTCTCTGTTGACACCAGAGCAGGGACCATCCCTTAATCTTACCTGGGCAAGAACGGGAGTTCCAGCTCTCTATAGATACTGCAGTGCAGCTGGCCTCCTTCCCACTGGGCCATAGTGAATATTTTTGACTGTTCACTAAGCCTTCTCTGACATTACCTCAATGGGGTTTTCACGTGTTTAGAAAAATATCTTATATTCACATGTTTTTTTTTTTAATCTTCCTTATATCTAGGAAATGAATGTGACTAAATTTCCACAATGAACTATTTAGTTTTCCATTTCTATCAATTCTCTGTGGCTTAATTCTTTTATTTTCAATAAATATCTTCTCCTTGTCTGATCTGGCAACTGCAAAGATGTTTTTTCCTCATCCATCATATATTTTCTTATATGCAGCTACTATTTTCTCCCATCTTTATTTTTGCTTCTCCTACTGTTTATCACAAGTCATCTTATTCCTTTTGAAGTTGTGTTTGCATTGTGTGTGCTCTTTTTGAGCATTTCACTTTTGAAATAAAGGAGTGCAGTTAAAGTGCTGAGAACGGCGGTTCATGTATCCTGAGCTGAGATTTCTCCTGGTGAGTGAGGTGGGCGCATCTTAAGTTGACTGAGGAAGGGTCAATAGGAGAGACGAGACAGGGATCTGATTTTGAAGACTAAAACCCATTTCCTCTAAGGAAAGGAAAGAGTACAAAACTATTTTGGATCCTATTTCCTTGTCTCAAGCCACTTGGTTGGTATAATGGCAATCAGAAACTATAAATAGATAAGCTTTGCTAGAAGCATCTTAAAGCACCATCCGGAAATGACTGGCCTTAGTCATGATATTTTTAAAAGTAACATGTTCCCAATTGATACCTTTATCTCCAATTTCACTTCTGCAAACATTATTCATGGATATTGTCACCGCTTTGTCAATCTCTGGGATTCTCAGAGGTGTCCTTTTAATTAATGCCCTATCCTCCCTGCTGTACGGACTTTTAGGCTTCTAGATGGCCAAATAGGATTTGAGTGATTGATTAGCAAGTTCTGCTAATGATTTTGATTAGCTTTATTTGTTTTGCATGTAATTATCTTTTCTTGGTAATTAGAGTTTAGTCACACTGTTTATACTTGGTGTAATTTTGGATAGAAAATATCCTAGCTAAACCCAGACATATTTATAATTTCTAAGCAATTGTAGAACAATCTATCCAAATTTACAATAGTTGTATCTTCTGAGGGGAATAGTGTTCCATTGTGTCTTAAAATGTAAAATAGTTTTTGCTTATGAAAAATGACTGATAACATGAATTTATTGGGTTTTTTAAAATGATATTTCCTGGAACCTCCCTGGCAGAACAGTGGTTAAGACTCTGTACTCTAATGCAAGGAATGTGGGTTCAATCCCTGGTAGGGGAACTAAGATTCCATTTGCTGCATAGTAGGGCCAAGAAAAAAATACTTCCTGACAAACTATTTGCTAGATGAAATTGATATTAATCTAGGACATAGTAACCTTTTCTTCAGAGAGGCATTTGAGTGAGTTTGCCTTTTGGATCCATTTGTTAGATTAATCTTTTTTTCAGATCCCAGTTATGCCTTATCTGGTATCTGGAAAAGAAATAGCACAATGTCCTGTCCACTTGTGTTCACAGACCCCAAGAAAACATTCTATTTGTGGACTTAGCATTCAGCTAGTATCTGAGCAGGTCTCCCTTTATTCCCTTAGGGAAAATGAAGTGGTTATCTGGATTTATCCAGGTCAACTGCAGAGCAGGACTGAGCAGAGCTTTAGCTGATCCTTCTCTTAGTCCGTGGGCAGCTGTGTGGCTCTCTGAGCCCTGGCTGAAAAGAGCAGAAGTACCAGGGCACCCAGATGGGGTGCAGCAGTCCTGATTCCTTCCTGGACAATCAGTAAGGCCAATGGGAAGGGAACATTCCTACATTTCTGACAGTGTACATTCCTTCAGCCACGTTCTTCTGTAAGTTTTCTTTTGGAGGCACTAATGATGAGTGTGAACCGCTTCCCACGGCTACTTTAAGGTCATCTTAATTGGCTACTTTTGATTATAAAGCTTTTTGAAGAGACTATATGTACTTTGGCGTAGATGCATATTAATGATATTTCTTTTGGAATTTGATGAAAGCAGCTTCAACTCCAATTTTTGTATGATTTGATAGTAGTTACAGAGTAATCTAAAGTAAAGCTCCCAGCATGTCACAATTCCTGCAGCGATCCAAGGGAATGTTGGCATAGAATAACTCCCAAGCCTATGCTTTGCCGGCCACCTGGCTGTTGTGAATGGCAGCTCACAAAGCAATGTCGGGGTACTCATGAACATTGTTGGCAATGACACTGCCGCCTAAACAATTCAACTCCCTTCAGCTTGGTTTTCCCACAGCACTGCTGACTGTGACTGCTGATAAGCCAAATAAGGCTGGAGGTCAACAATTCCCAGACTGCTCTTAATGATTAAAAGATCAACACATTTTAATGCTCAAGTCCTCTGAACCCAGGGCCAATCAACTGGGTTTCAAAGAGAGTTTTCCCTTCTCTCTCTCTCTCTGTTTTTTTTTTTTTAAGATTTTTTTATGTGGACCATTTTTTAAAGTCTTTATTGAATTTGTTACAATACCATTTCTGTTTTATGTTTTGATTTTTTGGCACAAGGCATGTAGGATCTCAGCTCCCCAACCAGGGATCAAACCAGCACCCCCTGCATTGGAAGCCAGAAGCCCTAACCACCTGACAGTCAAGGAATTCCATTTTTCTCTTTAAATTAGCAAAAACAGACAAAACAATTGTTAAGGGGAGCCAAAGGATTTTCCCTGGTATTCTGATAGTAAATTTGGCACTTAAAACATTGAACAGGGAGCAGCTATTAATTACTCTCCAAACTGAAGCTGCTGTCTTTTTGCCACCTTGATCTACACACTTGGTTAATGGAAACCTGACTTGGTCCCACACCATGGAGCAATGGGACTGAACAGCACACTGGAGCCTTGTGTGACTGCTGTGAATTTAGTGGCTTCTCTTATCCTAAATTAAGCTCCTCAACATGTAATTATCCATCCCACACATTGAACCTATCTCCAAGGTATATGTTTCTGCAAGGCTAATGGCTGATTATAGCACAAAACAAGTGCAAAAAACAAGTCCTACTCTCTCTACCAGCTCCCTGTCACCACCGCCAGGCAAACTGTGCATCCTCCTTCTGTTCTTCAGGCTGGGTTGCTGTAACATTTTTTAAAAATTGAAATATAGTTGATTTACAATATTATGTTAGTTTCAGATGTGCTGTAACATTTTGGTGATTACACAAAGAAAAAGTTAGCCTAAGGAAGTGTTGTTGGTTCTCTCCCCAACCCCTGCCTTTTTCTTTCTCTTCAGAATTTGAGCAAAAGGTGTCAAATTTGTTAGAAAAATAAAGCTGGATTTCATTAAAAACTTAGGAAACCACTCAAATCAAAACAGTTTACAGTTCTGCTAAAGGAGTTAACTGGGTGTGTTATTTCTAAATGGGTATTACTTACAAGATGATAACTATCCTAAATTTGGCTGCAGTGAGTGATCCAAAGTGTCTATTCCAATTCTTAGTAAGATGAGGTTTCAGGGAGTCTGCCTGAGTATTCTGAGTATGTAGCAGCTTCAATATTTAGTGTCCTAGAGTTTACACACTGACAGCAGAAAAGACAACAGAGATAGGCAGTTCACTCTGAAAAAAAGGAATACAGAAAAATGGCCAAAACTTAGAAAAAGGAAAGTTCAGAGTAATTAATGGGCTTCCACGGTGGCTCAGATGGTAAAGAATCTATCTGTAATGCAAGAAACCTAGGTTTGATCCCCGAGTCCAGAAGATCCTCTGGAGAAGGAAATGGCAACCCACTCTAGTATTCTTGCCTGGAGAATCCCATGGACAGAGGAACTGGTGGGCTGCAGTCTATGGTGTCATAAAGAATTGGACATGACTGAGTAACTAAGCATACACAAACCAATTAATAAGCCTACAAATGCAAGTTAAAAAATTTTTTTTTGCCTATCAAATTTGCAAAGATATAAGAAATCATAATACTCAGGATTGGTGAAGGATACGGGAATTTTCTCTAGTCAGATAGACTGGGTTTGCTTCCTAGCTCTTCCTCTTACTAATGAAGGGAACTTGGGCTATTTTTGTCATTTATAAAATGAAGATAATATTAGTAACCACTTCACAGAGTTTTTGAGAGAATTAGTGAAATAAAGTGTTTAATATATTGTTTGGCACATGGTAAATGCCCTATTAATATTAGAATAATTATTATTATTGGAAGCTAAATTCCTGATACACTAAAAGGGGAGTGTAAACTGGTAAAACCTTTAAGAATGAACATTTGACATATATGTTAAAACTTTAATGATATGTATACTTTTGACTTAACTGTTTCACT
The DNA here is from genome assembly GCA_006408695.1 of Aepyceros melampus. Classification (NCBI taxonomy): domain Eukaryota; kingdom Metazoa; phylum Chordata; class Mammalia; order Artiodactyla; family Bovidae; genus Aepyceros; species Aepyceros melampus. The sequence continues at coordinate 101,458 of SJXQ01008336.1, read as the reverse complement.
TCTATAAATTTGTCCTTGGAAACAAGGCACAATGATATATTTATGAGGATATCTTTCATGGTATTTTTATAATGATAAAGATGGAAACAATGAAAATAACTAAAAGCAAGGGAATAGTTAAAAATTATGGTTTGTCCAAAAACACTAAATTGAAAAGATACATGTACCCCAATATTCATAGCAGAATTATTTTTATTTTCAATCTTTAAAGTTTGTGGCGTATAGCTAATTAACCATGTTGTGATCGTTTCAGATGAACAGGAAAGGGACTCAGCCAACATATATGTGCATCCATTCACACCCAAACACCCCTTCTATCCAGACTGGCAGATAACACTGAGTAGAGTTCCATGTACTATACAGTAGACCCTTGTTATTATCCATTTTGAACATAGCACTGTGTACATGACCTTTCCAAACTCCCTAACTCTCCATTCCCCCTGGCAACCATAAGTTCATTTTCTGAGTCTATGAGTCTCTTTCTGTTTTGTAAGTAAGTTCATTTGTACCATTTCTTATTTGATTCCACATATAAGGAATGTCATATGATATTTCCCCTTCTCTGTCTGGCTTACTTCACTCAGTATGACCCTCTTTAGGTCCATCCATGTTGCTACAAATAGTTTATTTTATTCTTTTTAATGGCCGAGTAATATTCCATTGTATATAGGTACCACATCATCTTTATCCATTCCTCTGTCGATGGACATTTAGGTTGCCTCCATGTTTTGGCTACTGTAAGTAGTGCCTAACAACATTATTTATAATTTCCAAAGTTTGGAAGCAACCTAAATGTCTATCAATTGATGAATGGGTACTTGGCATAACCAAGTACCATAAATTGAGTGGATTAGACAACAGAAAAATTTTTTTTCACTTCAGAAATATTTATGAACCCTTTCAATTTCATTAATCTTTCATGTCTTCTGTCTCCTAATTTTTGGCATTCTGTTGCCCTTGGAATAGACTACTCCGTAACAAATATTTTCCTACACAGATAATCTTTAACTGTGTATTTATCCTTTTTAAAATATAAATTTTTTAATTGGAGGCTAATTACTTTACAATATTGTAGTGGTTTTGCCATACATTGACATGGATCCACCATGGGTGTACATGTGTTCCCCATCTTGAACCTCCCTCCCACCTCCCTCCCCATCCCATCCGTCTGGATCATCCCAGTGCACCAGCCCCGAGCACCCTGTCTCATGCATTGAACCTGGACTGTCAATCCATTTCACATATGATAATATACATGTTTCAATGCCATTCTCCCAAATCATTCCACCCTCGCCCTCTCCCACAGAGTCCAAAAGACTGTTCTATACATCTGTGTCTCTTTTGCTATCATGCATATAGGGTTACCATCTTTCTAAATTCCATATATTTGTGTCAGTATACTGTATTGGTGTTTTTCTTTCTGGCTTACTTCACTCTGTATAATAGGCTCCAGTTTCATCCACCTCATTAGAGCTGATTCAAATGTATTCATTTTAATGGCTAATACTCCATTTTGTATATGTACCACAGCTTTCATAGCCATTCATCTGCTGATGGACATCTAGGTTGCTTCCATGTCCTGGCTATTATAAACAGTGCTGCGATGAACATTGGGGTACATGTGTCTCTTTCAGTTCTGGTTTCCTCGGTGTGTATGCCCAGCATTGGGATTGTTGGGTCATATGGCAGTTCTATTTCCAGTTTTTTTAAGGAATCTCCACACTGTTCTTCATAGGGGCTGTACTAGTTTGCATTCCCACCAGCAGTGTAAGAGGGTTCCCTTTTCTCCACATCCTCTCCTGCATTTATTGCTTGTAATGGATAGCAGCCATTCTGACTGGCGTGAAATGGTACCTCATTGTGGTTTTGATTTGCATTTCTCAGATAATGAGTGATGTTGAACATCTTTTCATGTAAACAATGGAAATTTATTTTCTGTCTGTCCTGGAAGCTAGATGGCCAAGATCAAGGTTTCATTCAGGGCTGGTTTCACTCTGAGGTCTCTCTCTTTGCATACAGGTGACTTCTTCTTTTATGTCTTCAATTGGTCTTCCCCTTGTAATGTGTCCAAACTTCCTCTTCTAATAAGGACACCAAGTTGTACTAGATTAGAGCCCTCTCTAGTGAACTCATTTAATTTAATTATATTTTAAATATCCTATCTCCAAACATAGCCACATTCTGAGGTACTAGAGCTTTAGGACTTCAACATATGAATGAGGGGGCATAATTCAGCCCAACAATAGAAATTATTTGACAGTATTTCTCATCTGAGATTGTTCTTCTGAGCCATATGATAAAGAAACTAGGTGTCCCTTCCTTTTCCCTTCAATGGAATATTTTCAGCCCCTTCAAAGAGCCCCTTGAGGAAGACTGAAATGTGTATCTCTCTTTGAAAGTCTGTTCATTGGCCCCAGTGTGGACAGTGGTGGGGTTTTATTTTGGGTAAAGGGGACCTTAGATTGGTAGTCCAAACTCACTTCTGGAAAGCAGTGACGTTCAAGGGTTTTCCTGGCACTTTGAGTCTGCTCCGGTGTTTATTCCCCAGCCCCTATCTCAGCCCAGAACGAAGCATTCCAGGTAGACCTCCCAGGGAGGACTTCCTGAGGGAGAAGGTGGTCTCCCAGCATCTCACCAGTTTCAGAGGCACAGTCTGAAGATGAAATCTTTTTCTAGGCATGTCAGGGGCCACTCAAGGAGAATGAGCCACTGGTGAAGAGCAGTAGTAAAAATGATTCTATAATTCTATCAATCAGAAAGTCCCTTCATTATATAAATCCAACTTACTTTCATTAAAACAGGTTTTAAAGAAGAAAGGATATAGACAATTTTTGTCAACTGGATAGTTTACTACAGTTTAAGATTAAGTTAAGATTAAGCTAGACACATTAAGTTCAACCCTGTGTTAGAAAGGTTGGGAAACTGTTCCTCCAAGACTTTCAGGATTTGCTTCCAATCACACATCCAACGGGGCTTCCCTGATGGCTCAGATGGTTAAGAATCTGCTTGCAATGCAGTAGACCTGGGTTTGATTCCTAGACTGTGAACATCCCCTGGAGAGGGAAATGGCAACTCACTCCAGTATCTTGCCTGGAGAATCCCATGGACAGAGGAGCCTGGTAGGCTGCAGGACATGGTTTTTAAATGTACCCAAAACCTTGATTGCCCATGACCTTTATATTGCCTGTGGTCACTTTCAAATAAATTGCTTTGAAATTTTTTGATTTTTGTGTGCTCTTAGTCAGTATAATTTAGAAATTACTCAGGTTGGTGAGGAAATTTTAAAGATAACTCACCAGTCCAGGTTTGATGCAGGATGCAGGATGCTTGGGACTGATGCACGGGGATAATCCAGAGAGAGGGTGTGGGGCGGAAGGGGGGAGGTGGGGGTCGGGATTGGGAGTTCATGTACACTCGTGGCTGATCCATGTCGATGTGTAGCAAAACGAATACAGTATTGTAAAGCAAAACAAACTAAAAAAATAAAAATTAATTAAAAAAAATAAAGATAACTCAGTCCATATACCAAAGAACAAAACATTACAAAAACTGCCTGCTTCTGAACTGTGGTTCCTTGGCAAAGAAATCTGGCTGAAAAGAACTGACAATTATAGGGTATGACCCCTGCCTCTTGTCTAACTCCTTCCAATCTCTGTTGTGGGCTTCCTGGGACTTACCCCAGCCACCATTGGCCACTGAACCTGAGAAGTGAAGTAAGAGCCACTGAAATGTCCACAGAACAAAGAGTAGATAGGACCCCATTCTGGTCACCTCACGATGCACGCACATCACAATCCAAAGGCAATTCATTAATTTACGGTGAGAAATCACTGTGACAGACACCTGAAATACTTAGAATCTGCATGTCATTCTCCATGTAAACAGACTTACATGAGAAGCCACATAGTAATTATAAAATTTTATATGAGTATGGAATTAGAAAATGGGGAGTTAATAGCATCTGGTTAAAAGAGCTGGAGGTATCTTTTTCCTAAAAGGGATGTTCTTACTAATGGGACTACATTATTTGAAGTCCATTAGCTAATACTCCTTCATCCCTAGATGTGCTTGGATAGGCATTCTAGCATCTACCTCAGTGACTCACCTGTTCTGTTTCCTAACTGACCATTTCCTTTTAATGATTGATGCATTCTTTATTTAGACATGTCAATACACTTAATCATATCATGGTGGAATTAGCCCTACTTAGGAGCCATTCTGTCTCTTTAAAATGATGGCCATTCATCCATCAAATATTTATGGAGTGTTTCCTATGCACCAGGCTCTGTGCCCTGAATTAGGCCTATAGCAGTAAGCGAAACAAACAAGTGATAACAGTCTGGTGGGGGAAATAACAATTTAACAAGCAATCACAGTAATGTGTGATAACAGAATGAAAATAGCAAGGAGCCATAAATCACATCACCCCTAGTCTAGGGGGCTTCTGGGAGAAAGTGATGCCAAATGCGAGAACTGAAGGATGGAGTTGGAAAAGGCAGAGGTGAGAAAAGTATTATTTTTTTTAAAAATTAATTTTTATTGGAGTATAGTTGCTTTACAATGTTGTATTAGTTTCTACTGTATAGCAAAGTGAATCAGCTATATTTATACATATATCCCTTCTTTTTTTGGATTTCCTTCCCATTTAGGTCACCACACAGCACTGAGTAGAGTTTTTTGAGCTATACAGTAGGTTCTCCTTGGTTATCTATTTTAAACATATCAATAGTATATATATGTCGATCCCAATTTCCCAATTCATCCCATTTCTCCCTTCCCCTTTTGTGTCCATATGTTTGTTCTCTACATCTGTGTCTCTGTTTCTGTTTTGCAAATAAGAACATCTATACCATTCTTCTAAATTCCACATACATGTGCTAATGTATAATATTTGTTTTTCTCTTTCTGACTTATTCACTCTGTATGACAGTCTCTAAGGTCCATCCACATCTCTACAATTTCATTCCTTTATATGAAAGAGTAATAATCCATTGTATTGTGTACCATATCTTTTTTATTCATTCCTCTGTTGATCCCATGTCCTGACTTTTATAAATAGTGCTGCAATGAACATTGGGGTGCACGTGTCTTTTTGAATTATGGATTTCTCTGGGTATATGCCCAGTAGGAGATTGCTGGGTCATATGGTAGTTCTATGTTTAATTTTTTAAGGAACTGTTCTCCATAGTGGCGGTAACAATTTACATTCCAAACAACAGTGCAAGAGGTTTCTCTGCTCTCCATATCTTCTTCAGCATTTATTGTTTGTAGATTTTTTAATGATGGCTGCTCTGACAGGTGTGAGGTGATAGTTCATTATAGTTTTGGTTTGCATTTCTTTAATATTTAGTGACGTTGAACATGTTTTCATGAGTTTGTTGGCCATCTATGTGTCTCTTTTGGAGAAATGTCTATTTAGGTCTTCAGCCCATTTTTTGATCGAGTTGTTTGTTTTTTGATACTGGGCTGCATGAGAAGAAAAGTATTATTGGTAAAGGGGACTTCCTATGTGAAGGCTTTGAGGAGAGTACAAGCTACCTGTAAGGCACTGAGGTACTATCATTAGGGCTAAAATATAAGGTGAAGATGATAATGGCTGGTGGTCTTGGTAGGGAACTTCATGAAGGATCTTAGTAGACCTCTTATGGAGACTGAACTGTATCCTGAAAACAATGGGGAAGACTCTGGAGGGTTTTAGCAGAAGAATGATGATTAATTTTGCAGTTTGGAGAGATCACTCTGGCTGTAGCATGGAGAAGGGATTTGCAGGGAGAAAGATGAGAAAGTGTGAAGCCAAAGAGAAGATCATGGCATGACTGCAGGCAAGAATGGATGGGTTACTAGCATGAATCATGGTAGTGACAGTGAGAGAAGGGAGAAAATAGTGTTTTGAGATGTGTTTATGGGGAAGATTGACTTCCCTGGTGGCTCAGTAAAGCAGCTGCCTACAATGCGGGAGACCCAGGTTGAATCCCTGGGTCAGGAAGATCCCCTGGAGAAGGAAATATCAACCCACTCCAGTACTCTTGCCTAGAAAATCCCATGGACGGAGGAGTCTGGTAGACTGCAGTCCATGGGGTCACAAAGAGTTGGACATGACTGAGTGACTCCACTTTGTCACTTTTTTGTCTTTTATGGGGAAGATTAGATAGACTTGATGCCTGGATCAAGTATGTGGATGATGAATTCAGGCCAGAACATATTGAGTCTGAAGTGTTCATGAGTCTGTAATGTGGTTAGATATGTAAATCTGTAGTCTAGGAGAAATGTCAGAGCTGGAGATAAGATTTTAGAATCATCACACCAATATGGTCTTTGAAGCTATGAGAAGAGGTGAGCTCATTTATGGAAAGTATGGAGAATACAGGAAGAGATGAGCATTCAATTTCAGCTGGAAAAAAAAAAAAAAAAAAAAGCAGCCTGAAAGTTAGAGGAGGTAGTTTAGATGGCTGGGCAATTTGAACCTCAAATCCTGTCCTGTGTGTCTGCTTTCCATAACCATTTTTCTATACTGATTCTCTTAACATTGGTTTCTCTGGAAAATCTTCTAAGTCAGTGGTTAATGTTCATGCTTCATATAGTATGTTCAAACCCAGGGTAGCAAGGATGAAGAAAAAGGAAGAGAAGAAAGGAAAATGAGAATCCAAGCAAAATGATGTCAGTGGGGACCAGGTCATGGAGATTATTAGACGTGTTAAAGAAACTGGATTCTATCCATATGTGTTAGTTGCTCAGTTGTGTTTGACTCTTTGCGACGCCATGGACTGTAGCCTGCCAGGCTCCTCTGTCTACAGAATTCTCCAGGCAAGCATACTGGAGTGGGTTACCATGCTTCCTACCATTTCACAATAAACACACCTCCCAAATTGATGAGTTCCAGCAACATATCAGATGACCAGTCCAGCCAGGTCTCCAGCAGAGTGAACACAGTAACAGTGGGACTGTGGTGCACACTTGGGAAGGAGATGAAGGAAAAGAGCTGGCAAAGGAAGAAAAAGTGAAGAAATCCATAGATGGTTCCTGGAGGTTTGGGGACGTGCCCCTTTGTGCTCATTGCATGACAATGTAGCTTGATAATACTAAACTCCCATTTGAGGAGAGCAGATCAGGTTATAAAATTTATAACAGCTTTCTGCACCTTCTGCCGTTTGGCCTTTGGGCTCATTTAATATTAGTGGTCACAACGCTCTTTGTGCCCGTAGGTCAGCAGGAGAATTATCCTCCTACCTCTGATTATAGCATATTATCATTTAAGAGGGGGCTCTTCTAACCTTTCCATGCTGCTCTCCCATCTGTCCCTTCAGTCTGCACTTTTGCCCAAATTCAAGCTAAAAGTCACAGCCAACCCTGTAATGTAAGATGTCTACGGTGCTCAGTGTTAACTCGCTGAATTGAAAGGATCAAACAGGCTAAACTTTTCTAAACAAGAAAAGCCTCTTGGGTTGAAGGCTTCCTGAAAATTTGCATATTTTCATTTCACTGCTTTATAAATTATCATCAGGAAGTTGAATCTCTGTTGTCTATGAACAGTACGATGAAGTGCAATTTTTTTACCTCTAACAGATTTGTTTTTAAAGAAAGGAAAGCTTGGATTCAAATATTTCAAAGATGTTTTCTATGATCCCTTGTTATTTAAAACTCATTCATTAAACATCTGATGAATAGGTCTATTACATTTTTTCAAGCTGATGAAATGCTCGTTTTGGAAGGATAGAATGAATGATCTCACAGTGACTTCACTGCAATACATCTTTGTCAATGTCCAGTGTTATATGGAATTGAGTCACAATTTGCTCTACAAATTGACAGGCTAGCAGTTACTATTTTTCATGTATAAGCAGGAGTCTGTCTTTGATCTTAATCATAGTTTCAGTAGTAGAGGAGATGGAGGTGGTGCAGCATTATTATTTTCCCTGCATAGAAAATTATACCACAAAATAAATCAGGTGCAGGGCTATCATAATGGCCACAGTGGTTATGACAGGAAAAAAGAATAGTTACAGCTACCCTTCAGTACACAGTGAAGTAGTGAACAATTTGTTAAATATCCCTGGAGTCCATTAAACTGGCATATGATCAGTTTGGTGGCTACCCAGCCTCAGTGGGAACCAATTAGAATTCACCAAAAATGAAAATGGATGCATCTGGAAAATCAGTGTTAGATTTACAAGGGAAAGCAAACACATAACATCACGAGCTAAGAATAATCTTGGAAGGCATTCTCTGAAGGCTGTTGGTTACAGAGGATTGTGTAGTGCCATGTTCATAGTTTTTTGACTGTTTTTTCTGCAATATTTTAAGCCATCACTGCAAGGGAATTAAATTAGTCAGATTTAGCCTCCACAACATGAGAGAATCATTCTGCAAATTGCAGCCATTATTAATTTTGTTCCAGAAGCAGCCTTGAGTGAAACAATCACGTGATTTTTCTTTTCTTTTTGCATTTTAACTACAGATAAAGGCTACCAATTGCTCCAGATAAATGCTATGAAAATGCTGGAGACTTTACGGCATTCCTTTTAAAGTCAGGTATTCAACTGTGAAAGATGTTCGAACAATCTCATGATGGATGTTCATTAGTTCAGTGCTCTCAAGACAAGTTACTACTCCGCATCTCTGATACTGATCATGTTTTTGCAGTCATGATTGAGCTATTGAAGAAAAAGCACTCTACAGAGCTCTTTCAACTGTGTCCAAACCAGCACCAACTTGAAATATCATTGGCTTACTCAGCAGCATCAAAACCCACAAAAGCAAATAGGTTAGATCCATCCCAGAGACTTTTCTGCAGCAGTAAATGGATTTGCCCTTTTTAGAGCAGGGAGCACTGTTCCGATACAATTATTCTTATTGGACTAGATGAAGGAATTTACTTAAAATGAGGTTGCTAGTTGTCCTGTGGAAGCTGTGTCAGAATAAATATCCAGCTACTCTTCAGAGGCATAATTTGTTCATTCTCCCATGAAACATGTGCGCCTCATGAACTGTAGATAGCTCACTTTGTTTAGATGGTGGAAAAATTCTTTTATTCTGTTAACACTTGCATTGCTCAGGCAAGGTACCATTTTAATGAAAACACCTTGACATCCAGTTCTTTGCAAAGGGGCCATTTCACATGCCAGATGTCCTGAAGCAATCTTTCTTTGTTACTTGTTCACAATCAATTTTATTAAGGGAAAAATTCCAAGTGACAGATGTCACCAGTGAATGTCCACACAGTTTAAGGAAGAAGTGCTTTGAAATGTATCATTGTCGGGTAACTATTTAAATGCAAAGCCTATACTGCTACAGTTTGACAAGATGTAAAGCTTTTCAGCTGCAGGAAGACAGACACTGCCAGTTACTCCTGTGACAGAGTACATACTTCATCCTTCTCCGAAATCTGAACCTCCCTGAACAGAAGATAGTGCTGGACATAATGGGCACCTCTGTAAGAGGAGATGCTTGACAATGAAAGAGATGATAACTGTGGCCCAGTGCTTTGTATGGGGGTGTTTGATTGACTGAAAGCAAAGACGAGAGTGACTGGTATATGCCATGACCAGTAGGAGTAGGCTGGGATGTGTTTTCAAGAACAAACAAAACTTTTTATGAAAGTGTGAAAATGCATTATTTCTAAAAATATTACATTCCTACTAGGTATAAAATGTTAGGTTGAAATTCTAAGAGATACAAAATCACTGTGGGGTAACTTGGATTTCTTGGTGTGGCTTGGACTGTGAATGGTGACATCTCATTTTTCTACTTTTTAAAAAAAATTAATTTATTTATTTGACTGCACCGAATCCTAGTTGCAGCACACCAAATATTTAGTTGCGGTATTTGAACTCTTAATTGTGGCATGTGGGATCTATTTCCCTGACCAGATTTTGAAGAACGCAGGCCCTGTGCACTGGGAGTGCAGAGACCTAGCCACTGGACCACTAGGGAAATCCTCATTTTTCTGTCATGAAATTTAAGGATTGTCAACATTGGGCCTCCAGTTAATAGAAGATTGGTTTACAATGATCTTGAAATGAGATAGTGAGAACCGTCCCTGAAGCAGAACCCTTTGGGAGAGCTTCTTACACTGGACTGAGAATTAGGCAATAGGAGACCCAGGAATACAGCAAATAACCTTCGGTGTGTTTGTATAGGTCATTCCTAACACCAAGACCACTATGCATGTTGAAAGCAGCCATTGAGTATATTAAGACTTATATCTTATTCCTTCATCCATTGACTCTGGAAACATCAACCTATTTAACCAAGTCCCAGGTAGCCTCCATTTATATATGTCAAGGTGGGACATCCCTCTTATGTTGGCCCCTTAAATGGAATGCTCCTTGTCCTCTAATATCCTGGATGTGACAGATTCCATGTCCTCACTGTAAAGGTGTCATTTAGAAACTGGACTCTTTATCTATTCATATGTCCTGCCCAACTGACAAAGGTGTTCTTATTTTTTCTTTGACAGGGATTAGTTTTTCTCCTTAGACTTTTCTTTTAAATATTTAACATATTAAATCGAGTATTACAGCTGAGCCTGCTCTTTCACTGGTATCAGGGATAATACTGGAGCAGATAGTGTTGGAAATATCCCCATTTCAAAGAGTTTTTTTTTTTCATTTGGCCTCTGATTAAATCAGTGCTTCCGATTTATCATAGCATGTTAGTAACAAAACCAGTCAATTTTTGCCAGGGCCATTCCATCTTCTGGCAAAATCTCCAGGATACAAAGAGTACATTTATCATGAGGGGATTATAAAGGTTCACTTCGACATTTCAAGGGAGACTGATTATATGTATTCTTTTCATGGGATGTTGAAAATCTATTTGTATATCAATTATGCCCAAGAAACTACAGCTCTTGACAGCTTTCCTACCTCCAAAGTTAGGCTTTTGGATCCCACAGTTAGGGGAAATTTATCTTACTATGGACTGAATATTTGTGCTCCCCACTCCCTAAATTCATATATTAAAATCTAACTCCCAAGATGATGGTGTTAAGAGGCGGGACTTTTGGGAGGTGCTTAGGTCATGAGGGTGAGATTAGTGCCCTCATAAAAGAGATCCCAGAGAAATTTTTTAAAAATTAAAACATAAGAAAAACAATGAAAGAGATCCCAGAGAGATATCCCTTCCCAGAGGTCACAGCAAAAAGGCACATCTATAAACCAGGAAGTAGGCTCTTAACACACACCAAATCTGCCAGTACTGTGGTCTTGGATTTCCCACCCTCCAGAACCGTGAGAAATACGTATTTGTTTATAAGTAGGAGAGGCAATGGCACTCCACTCCAGTGTTCTTGCCTGGAGAATCCCATGGGCGGAGGAACCTGGTGGGCTGCAGTCCATGGGGTCGCTAAGAGTCGGAGATGACTGAGTGACTTCACTTTTACTTTTCACTTTCCTGCATTGGAGAAGGAAACGGCAACCCACTCCAGTGTTCTTACCTAGAGAATCCCAGGGACTGGGGGCCCTGGTGGGCTGCCGTCTATGGGGTTACACAGAGTTGGACACTACTGAAGTGACTTAGCAGCAGCAGCAGCAGCAGCAATTTATAGTATTTTTGTTATACCAGCCCAAACTAAGATGTAGCTTAAATATGGTTCCTAGTACGTTGTAAATAAACAGAATTTTTAAACTTTAAGTATATTTATAACATGCAGATAGTTGGGAAAGTAAACAATTTTTACAGTTTTTGTTATGGAAATTTTCAGATACTCAAAAGTAGAAAGTATAGGATAATAAACCCACATGTACCCAACTTTAGCAATTATCAGCATTTTGCTAATTATGCTTCCTTCCTTCCACACATTGTTTTTTGTTGGCAGGATTTTAAAACAAATCCAAGACATCATGTTATTTCATACCAAAAACTTTCATATGCATTTTTAAGTCTTTTCCCTGAGCACCATTTAAAAAAAAGAAACATATCTACTATGCCATTGTCATAGATACTAAAACCAACAATAATTTCATTAATTTCACTTAAACCCAAGACAATATTCAAATTTCCTTAATTGTCTCAAGTGTCTTTCCATGGTTGATTTATTTATTTTTAGATTTCATACAAGGGTCATATGCTGTATTTAATGAACATTAGGAGAAGGCAATGGTACCCCACTCCAGTACTCTTGCCTGGAAAACCCCATGGACAGAGGAGCCTGGAGGCTGCAGTCCATGGGATTGCTAAGAGTCGAACACTACTGAGCGACTTCACTTTCACTTTTTATTTTCATGCGTTGGAGAAGGCAATGGCAACCAACTCCAGTGTTCTTGCCTGGAGAATCCCAGGGATGGGGAGCCTGGTGGGCTGCCATCTATGGGGTCGCACAGAGTTGGACACGACTGAAGCGACTTAGCAGCAGCAGCAGCAGGTCTTTTAAATCTTATAACCACGTACCCCCCCTTTATTTACACCATTAGTTTGTTAGAGAAACAGTCATTTATCCTGTAGAAATGTCCTGCATTGTGAACTTGATAATGCTGTATCATGTAGTTCTTGTCTCGTCCATATTTTCTGTAACTGAAATTTTGTTGTGGTTATTCAGTCACCAAGCTGTGTCTGACTCTTCGTAGCTCCATGGACTGCAGTACGCCAGGCCTCCGTTCATGGATCTCTGTCTTGGAGAAGGGGCTGGCGTAACTTGAAGCTATGAGCCATGCTGTATGGGGCCACCCAAGATGGATGGGGTCATAGTGGAAAGTTCTGACAAAACATGATCCACTGGAGGAGGGAATGGCAAACCACCCTAGTATATTTGCTGTGAGTACCTCATGAACTGTATAAAAAGGCAACTGAAATTTATGTTCAGAAAATTGATCAGATTCAGGGTGAATTTTTTTAAGTGTAAATAGAATTTTTAATAAAAAATGAAGTACATTTTGAACACACCAAAATGGTTAGTTAACAGAAATCTTTATAAAAATGAGTATAATGGTTTCTGCAAAGAAACTTTTTCTGTGCAAGGAGACAACTCATTGGAAAAGAACTAGATATGGAAAAGATTGAAGGCAAAAGGAGAAGAGGGCAGAAGAGAATGATATGGTCAGATAGCATCACTGACTCAGTGCACATGAGTTTGAGCAAACCCTAGGAAATAGTGGAGGAGAGAGGAGCCTGGCATGCTGTGTTTCACGGGGTCTCAAAGAGTTGGACAAGACTTAGGGACAAAACAACAACCTGTGAGTAATTGGAAGTATGCTACCTCATCATGATAAAGAGAAAATGAACAGGTTATAGAAAAATAATCTTAGAAAGCACAGTGTCCAATAGAAGAATGTGCTATGAATTAGGTAGAATGGCAGGGGAAAAGAAGCGATACATTACACAGTGAGACAGGCTGAACTTTTAGACGCAATTCGTTCTCAGGGGCAAGGGGTGCATGGTACTTTGAAAGGCATCATGTCACAGGGTGCTGGTCATACCAGTTATTTTAGTCACTCTGAGGCAAGGCGGGGTGGGCAAGTGGTATCAGGTTAATATCTTCATTATAAAACTTGCCATCGACCTTCCTCCAAATGAACATCTTGTCATTACATGTTCACTGACAATGGATTTAGTGTTAATAAGTCAGGTACTTGAGACTTCGTGACCCAGGCTCTCTTCAATCGAGTCCCTGGTTCCTATGCCACTCCTTATTCCTTGTTTTGACACCAATTTTATGCTTCAAAAAAGGCACTTTAACAGCCAGCATTCTTTACCCTCCTATTCCCCCAAAGTGCTTATACAACCGTTTTTATTATTGGCAGGCACTTTTCTTTACCCTCCCACCCACTCTGCTCTACCCCGCTCCGCCACCATCTTTTGTTGTTGTATTTTAACCAAACAGATTCATCTGTGTGTTTTTTTTTTTTTTTTTAAAGAGGAATGTTCACTCAGGACTGTTCAGTAGTTAACTCTGGAGAAACTGTACAGCTTCATTTCCTATTTACAAATAGAGCTGCTGGCTACTGATACAGACAAAACCCAACCAGGAGAGAGTGAGGCCTCCGTTCCTCCTAGTGTTTCTGTGGTTAGTGTTCTTTTTTTAAAATTTTTATTTTATATTGGAATATAGTTGATTTACAATATTATGTTTCAAGTGTACAGCAAAGTGATTTCTTTTTCAGATTTTTTTTCCCATAGAGGTTATTACAGAGTATTGAGTAGAGTCCCCTGTGCTATACAGTAGGTCCTTGTTGATTATCTATTTTACATATAGTGTGATGTATATGTTAATCCCAACCTCCTAATTTATCCCTGCCCCCAGCTTTCCCCTTTGGTAACCATAAGTTTGTTTTCTAAGTCTGTGGATCTGTTTCTGTTTTGTATATAAGTTCATTTGCATCATATTTTAGGTCCACATATAAGAGATATTATATAATATTTGTCTTAGACTTACTTTACTTAGTATGATAATCTTTAAGTCTATCCACATTGCTGCAAATGACATTATTTCATTCTTTTTATATATTTGTACCACATTGTCTTTATCCATTCATCTGTCCATGGGCATTTAGGCTACTTCCATATCTTGGCCATCAGTGTTTTAGAAACAGATCTTTTAGAAAGTAAGGTCTAGGATGGACTTTAACTCGCACAGTTGCAACTATGGCATCATCTATACAATGGGGCTGCTGGTCCTTCAGTAAGTTCCAGTGGTTTCAAGTAGGCTACTTGGAGTAACTGCTGCAATTTGACAGTGACCTTTGCAACACAGAACTATCTAGAACCTTTCAAGTAGTGAATGCCATTGAATAAAAATTTGAATTTTAAAATTCCCACTGTTCATATCATACAGAAATAGTAAATAATATATATTCTTATATATCCTACAGAATCCAAGTCTTGGGAGCAAGTAATTCCTTTGCATGGGAAGAGTGGGTACAGAAGATATTAGAGAGGATTCAGAAAATGGATTGGAGTAGTAAGAAAGATTCTTTAGGCGAGAATTCAACTGGACAATATTTATTTTTCAGTTTTTCAACTAAACTCTTACATTTCCATGAACCTGTTGCCACCCCTCCTGTTGCCACCCCTCCCAAGAAATAATAGGAACAACTACCATTCTGTGAGTGCTTTACCAGGTGCCAATCATGGGAACAGATTTCACATTCCTGAGGCTCTGAGAGATTATATACCTTGTGCAAAATCACACCGAGAGTAACTGTCAAAATTCTTCCGAAACTAAGGTCTCTTAAATGTGACACTGCATTGCTTTTTTGCTGAAAAGGTCTGAGAAAAGCCACATCTTCTGCAGTTTCTACACTGTGGAGATTTGTGCAGTATTCATTAGCAACAGCAAGAACTCTCAAGACAAAAGACTGTATTCTCAGGGCTAAACTTTGGGCAATCGGAGATAATGAGCTAGAACTCTGCAATACACATTAATGACAATCCCAGAAAGCCACCAAGTCAGTGCTCCCCAGTGAGAAGCACATGATTAAAGAATGAAAATTGAGGATGGAGAGGCAGGAATAGAAAATAAAATAGGGACAGTAAAATGTTGACTCTGTCTGTACTGCTCTCGGCCAAAGTCTTCACCAAGAGAGAATTGATGGGTGGATGATCCCATACCCAGGCTGGACTTCAGTCATTTCAGTTCAGTTCAGTCGCTCAGTCGTGTCCGACTCCTTGCGACCCCATGAATTGCAGCACGCCAGGCCTCCCTGTCCATCACCAACTCCCGGAGTTCACTCAGACTCACGCCCATCGAGTCAATGATGCCATCCAGCCATCTCATCCTTGGTTGTCCCTTTTTCCTCCTGCCCCCAATCCCTCCCAGTATCAGAGTCTTCTCCAATGAGTCAACTCTTCGCATGAGGTGGCCAAAGTACTAGAGCTTCAGCTTCAGCATCATTCCTTCCAAAGAAATCCCAGGGCCGATCTCCTTCAGAATGGACTGGTTGGATCTCCTTGCAGTCCAAGGGATTCTCAAAAGTCTTCTCCAACACCACAGTTCAAAAGCATCAATTCTTTGGCTGGACTTGGGCTTGCATTATTTGTAACTTGCTGCCTCTATTAGTGATTCAAATCATTAAGTTGATTTATTCTCAACCAAAGCTTATTGGTTTTCAATACAGTTTCAAATTTGAAGACTCTCTTCTGTTATTTTAAGAGGCAGCATCTGGACCAGGTGGACTGGACCCATAGATGTAGTGATCCTCAGCTCAGTTCAGTTCAGCTCAGTCAGTCATGTCCAACTCTTTGCGACCCCATGGACTGCAGTGTGCCAAGCCTTCCTGTCTATCACCAACTCCTGGGGTTTACTCAAACTCATGTCCCTTGAGTTGGTGATGCCATCCAACTATCTCATCCTCTGTTGTCCCCTTCTCCTCCCACCTTCAATCTTTCCCAGCCTCAGGGTCTTTTCCAATGAGTCAGTTCTTCGCATCAGGTGGCCATGATTAGTTGTTTGTCAGTTGCTTCATTTGCTATTATTTTCTCCCATTCAGAAGGCTTGTCTTTTCACCTTGCTTATAGTTTCCTTTGTTGTGCAGAAGCTTTTCATTTTAATTAGATCCCATTTGTTTATTTTTGCTTTTATTTCCAGTAAGGAATAGCTTTTTTCAATAAATGGCCTTGGGACCTCTGATTATCCACGTGCACAAGAATAAACCTGGCTTTTTACATTAGACCATACAGAAAAATTACCTCAAATGGGTCACTGATCTGTGTCAAAGAGCTAAAATTATAAGATTTTAGAAGAAAACAGGAGTTAATCTTTATAAGCTTAACAGAGCCTTTTTGGATATGACATCAAGAACACAAATGACAAAAGAAAAAATTGATAAATTGGGCTTCATTAAAACTAAAAACTTGTACATCAAGAAAAAAGAAAGATAGCCCATGGAACAAAAAATATTTTCAAATCATGTATCCAATAAGGGACTTGTATCCAGAATGTATAAATAATCTTTATAGCTCAATAATAAAAAGATAAATAACCCAATTTTTAAATGGGCAAAGGATTTAAATAGACCTTTCTCTGAAGACAATATACAAATGTCCAAAATCATGAAAAGATGCTTACCATCTTTAATAATTATGCTTAACATCATTAATAATATTCAAAGCCACAACAACATACCGCTTCACATCCACTAGAACTGCTATAATCAAAAAGACAGGCAGTAAAAGCTGGTGAGGTTGTAGAGGAATTGGAACACTCATACACTGCTGGCGGGAATGCGAAACAGTGAAAACACTTTGGAAAACAATTTGACGGTTCCTCACAATGTTAACTTAAACACAGAGCACCACACCAGCGAGCAGACGCACTTCAGATATACACCCAAGAGAAATGAGAACAAACATCCACCAAAATCTTCCACCTGAACATTCGTAGCAACATTATTCAAAACAGCTACAGTGGAAACAACCCTAACATCAGTGGATAAACAGTGTGGTCTGTCCATATAATGCAATGCAATGCTGCTGCTAAGTTGCTTCAGTCGTGTCCGACTCTGTGCGACCCCATAGATGGCAGCCCACCAGGCTCCTCCATCCATGGGATTCTCCAGGCAAGAGTACTGGAGTGGGGTGCCATTGCCTTCTCCAATAATGCAATATTATTCGCGATAAAAAAGAATGAAGTACTGATACATACTATAATATGGATGAACCTTAAAAATATTGAGTGAAAAAAAAGCCAGTCACAAAGGACCACACATTATATGATTCCCTTTATGTGAAATGCCCAGAATAGGCAAATTAGAATTAAAATAGCAGTTGCCTAGGGTTGGGGCAGGGCAGGGAGGAATGGGAAGTGACCGCTAATGGTTATAGAGTTTCTTAAGGGTGACATAAATTGTTATGAAATTAGATTGTGGTGATGGGTACACAACTCTGTGAATGTATTAGAAAAACATTGGCTTGTGTCCTTTTAAATCTGTACATTGTGTGTTGGCAAATTAACATATATCCAAATAAAGCTGTTTTTAAAAAATCAGGTGGTCAGAGAAGGCCTCCCTGAGAAAGTCACACTAGAATTTTCAGCAGAGAAAGGAAACATTTTCTTAATAAAAATATTTTATAAGTACATTATGGAGGAAAGTGAAAACTTCACATAAATTTTAATAATAAAACATGACATGTTAAAGAATCTTTAGGTCCACACGAGTCCCTTCAAGCCCAGGCCTCACAGTAGTGAGGTACTTGGGAGAATGTTTGGGAAGGAGAGAGCTCAAGAGCTCAAGGAAGAGGAAGTGTCAGAGTTGGTTCTTGAACAGATCAGGATAGAAAAAAGACTGCAGTGGACGTGGAGCCTACATCCTCCAGAAGGGAGGAACATTCCTGAGCACTGTGCTCAGGCCTCGCCTATGCAACTCTTCTCCCCACTTCATAGACGGGAAACGGAGACTTGGAGGGACTGAAAATGATAAAGTTCACAGTCGCCTGGCGGCAAACTGACCTGAGGGTGAGACCGTTTCCATGGTGGTCTGAGGGGCAAGGAGTGAGGGGAGAAGGGGGCAGATGCCAGAGACCAGTGAGGATGTCGGGTGGAACTTATCGCCTGACCAGTTGTGGGCAGTAAGGTTGAGGGAAGAGTCAAGGACGTGTCCAGTTTCTGGCTGGGTCAACAGTGGAGCCATTTGCTACATGGGAATGCTGCCAGTCAGAAGATGGCATATTTGGTTGGGTTGGAGGTGCCTGTGGGACATCCCAGGGGTGGAAGTGGGCCAGTGGTCCAGTCACATATTGGTCTGGAGATCAAAAAAGAGAAGAGAGGTCTGTGATAGCAACAGGGAAACTAGGAGATCAGGGATCCTAAACTCATGTCTTCAGGAGCTTGCAGACGGCACCCCAGTGTGGCAGACCAGCAGCAGGAGAATTACAGGTGGAGACTGTGGAGAACCAGCAAGTATGTTCCCATCTGGAGAGAGCACAGCTTCCTCAGCTTGAGACCATGACTGGACATAGAGATTGGGAAGAGGGGGTTATTAAGAACACAGAAATTGGAACCAGACTGCCTGGGTTCAAATTTTAGCTCTCTCAAGTTTTCTTCATTTCCTGTACCTTGGGTTCCTTATCTGTAAAATTGGGATGATAATAGTACCTTCATCCTGGGCCAGGGAGGAAATACATATGTGTGTGTGTGTGTGTGTGTGTATATATACACACACATATATATATCATCTAGAACTACAGTGCCTGGCACATAGTAAGTCTACAAAAGTGTCATCTATCTTTATTATATGAGACTTCACATCCATATGTCAGAGGGCTACCAATCTCTACTGTTATGTGAAATTTTCTAATCTGAAGTTGGTAACTGATTAAAAATTTATTTAAGTAGTCCCAGATCCAAACACAATGCAGATGGCTGAGGTCTGCATATGGCTCTTGGGCTGCCAATTTGAGACCTCCGACAGCCATAGTAAATTAAAGCGAGGATGGAGTAGTGGTTGTGCTTAGAGAAGAGGGAAATGAGAAGAGCTGGCCCTGGGAGAGGTGGCAGAGAAGAGGGTGCCTGCCTCATGATGTCCCATGCCCTGCAGGGTCCCGGAAGGAGAGGCAGGTATACAGCAAGGCCGTGAAGAAGCTGTTCAGTGTGGAAGCCTCTGCAAGGAGGGCCTGGGTCCGCAGAGGGGGCAGCCGTAGACTCTGGCGTGATGACCTCTGGAGCCTGCCACCAAACCCAGCATCACCGGCAAGTTCAAGGTGCTGGAGCCACCCGTGCTGGGCCATGACCTGAAGCTGGCCCTGTGCTTGACCAGCCTCACCTCCCGGGCCCAGCGGGTCCAAGTCAACTTGAGTGGTGCCACCATCCTTTACACTCGCAGGCCAGTGGCAGAGATCCTGCGCGAATCCCACACAGTAAAGCTAGGACCAGAAGAAGGTAAGAACGCCCCAGCTGGATGGGACCTGGTCGGCCCAGCCTCTTCTCCCAGGAGAGAAGGGGATATTTCTGAGCATTTGCAGATGAGAAAATTTAGGTTCAGAGGGACTGAATAATAAGGATAAAAATAAAAGTGCGCAATCATCTAGTGGCAAGCATGTAATGCTCAAGTGTTCCCACTCCGTTTGAACACTTAGCAATGAAGAAATACCCCCTGGGAGCATTTCATAACATGTGGAATATGTCTTATGTTACCTTTTTAAAATCCAACAAATTTTGGAGCTCATCTGGCTCCAGTGTTTCTCAAGAGACCAGTAAGAGGTGTTTATTAATTGCCTACATATGTGAGACCCTGTCCTGAGAATTCTGCAGGCATCAGCCACAACCTACAACCACCCTGAATCCTCTCCCCTCTCCTCTCGTCCCATATATTCTCCCTGTCTCTCTCTCTCTCTCATACACTTTCTGAACCCCAAGGATTCAATCAAAGAGATTGTTCTCTGAACCACTTTTCCAGTAAGTGAAGCTTGTGTTTTTTGACAAGGTGTGAAAATATGTGAAGGTGGTGTCCCATATTTTTAGCTTTTCGCTCACTTACTTTTCACAAAATCTAAATCACAAAATAACACTGCACAAGGACTTATTAATTAACATACACTTTTTTTTACTTTTTTTCTTATTAAAAGTATGCATATTCATTAAAGATTTAGCACAAGGGAAAGATCACCTATGATCCTGCCACCCACCTACAAATTGTTAACATGTTTTCCTTCCAAATTTTTAAAGCCTGTTGCGTTTTGAAAACAGTTCTAATGATATCACAAACATTCATTAGTGCTCTGCTCTTTTCATATTACACTGTAATTTAAATATTTTTATAAGCTCTTCACTCACATCATTTTAATAGATGTATAATCTGTAAATAAATATATGGTGATTTATTTTATCTGTTACCTTCTTTGAGGTAGTTATTATCTATTGCTATTTTTTAATTAATGCATTTATTTTAATTGAAGGCTAATTACTTCACAACATTGTAGTGGGTTTTGCCATACATTGACATGAATCAGCCATGAGTGTACTTATGCCCCCCATCCTGCTATTTTTTAAAAAAGACTAAAGTAAGCACTCTGGTGAAAAAAAATTCCTATATTCTGGTGTAGATTTTTGGACTGCTTTTTTTCAGAATAGATTCACCAAAATGGAATTACTAAGCCAAATGGTGTAACTATTAATATATGTAATTTATTAAAAATTTATAATTTTTAAATTAACAGACTTTTTAAAGCAGTTTTTGTTCCATAAAAATGATCAGAAAGTCCCAAGTTTCCATATATTCCCTCACGACCTCCCATCTTCCCGTGTTACTAACATCTTGCAAGAGTGTGGTACATTTGTTACAATTGACTGATACTGGTAGATTATTACTATTAACTAAAGTCCATAGTCTACATTAGGGCTCATTCTGTATTGTACATTCCGTGGTTGTGACAAATGATGACGTATATCTAACATTAGAATAAGACACAGGATAGTTTCACTGCCCGAAAATTCCCTGCTCTTCATGTATTTACTTCTCCCTCCCTTGCCTCAAATCTCTGGCAACCACTGATCTGTTAACTGTCACCACAGTTTTGCTTTTCCCAAATGTCATATCACTGAAATCATATAGTGTGTAGCCATTTCTGATTGGATTCTTTCACTTAGGAATGTATATTTAAGATTCCTCCATTGCTTTTTATGGCTTGACAGCTCATTTCTTGTTATCACTGAATTTCCTTTATATGGATATATCACAGTTGACTGACCCACTCACCTACTGAAAATATCTTGATTGCTTCCAGGTCTTGGCAATCATAGATCAAGCTGCTATAAACACCCATGTGCAGGTTTTTGTGTGAAGATAAGTTTTCAGCTTATATGGGTAAATACTGAGGTGTATGATTGCTAACGGTATGATAAGAACATGTTCAGTTTTCTAAGAAGCTGCCAAAGTTATCTTCCAACGTGGCTGTAACAACACTTTGCATTCCCACCATTAATGAATGAGAGTTCATGAATGAAGAGCTCCTCAGCCTTTCCAGCATTTAGTGCTGTCGGTGTTTTGGATTCTTGCCATTCTCATAGATATGTGGTACTATCTCATTGTTTCAGTTTGAAATTTCACAATGATGTATGATGTGAGCATCTTTTCTTGTGCATGTATACATCTTTGGTGAGTCATCTGTATAGATTTTTTGCTCATCTTTTAATCATGCTCATTTTCTTATTGTTGAAGTTTGAGTTCTTTGTATATTTTGCATAATAGTCCTTTATCAGATGTGTATTTCGCAGACATTTTCTCCCAGTTTGTGGCTTGTCTTCTCATTTTCTTAACAGTCCTTCCACAGCGCAGGAGTTTTTAATTTTAATCAAGTGCAACTTATCAATTTTTTCTTTCATGGATCACGCCTTTGGTGTTGTATCTAAAAAATTAGTCATCATCGTCATCCCCAAGATTATCTAGGTTTTCTCATTTGTTATTGTCTGGACATGTTATAGTTTCACAGTTTGCATTTAGGCTTAAGATCGATGTTGATTTCATTTTCATAAAGTGTGTAAGGTACATGCCTAAAATCTTTTTTGTAAATGTGGATGTCTAGCTGTTCCAGCTCCATATATTAAAAACACTATCTTTTCTCCATTTTATTTGCATTGCTCCTTTGTCAAAGATCAGTTGGCTGTATTTGTGTGGATCTACTTCTGAGCTCTATTTTGTTCCACTGATTTATTTGTCTATTCTTTCATTAATATGACACTGTTTTGATTACTGTAGTTTTATACTAAGTCTTGAAGTCAGGTAATGTGATCTTCTGATGTTCTTCTTTTCCTTCAATATGATGTTGACTATTCTGGGTCTTTTGCCTCTTCACATAAATCAGTTTAGAATCAGTTTGTTGAAATACATTAAATAACTTGCTGAGATTCTGATGGGTTTACCTTGTCTGTAGATCAAGTGGGGAAGAACTGACATCTTGATAGTATTGAGTCTTCCTATCCATGAACATGGAATATCTCTCCATTAACTAATTTAGTCTTTGATTTCTTTCATCAGTTTTTTTGTTTGTTTGGTTTTCCTCATATATGTATATCTTTGACATATTTTTGTTAGATTAATGCCTGAGTTTTTCATTTTGGTGCTGCTAATATAAGTGGCATTTTTAACTTCAAATTCCACTAGTTTATTGCTGGCATTTTTAAAAAGTGATTGAATTTTGCATGTTAACCTTATATCTTGTGTCCTTGCTATAATTGCTGCTAAGTCACTTCAGTCATGTCCGACTCTGTGCGACCCCATAGACGGCAGCCCACCAGGTTCCCCCATCCCTGGGACTCTCCAGGCAAGAACACTGGAGTGGGTTCCCATTTCCTTCTCCAATGCATGAAAGTGAAAAGTGAAAGTGAAGTCTCTCAGTCGTGTCTGACTCTTCGCAACCCCATGGGCTGCAGCCTACCAGGCTCCTCCATCCATGGGATTTTCCAGGCAAGAGTACTGGAGTAGGGTACCATTGCCTTCTCCACTTGCTATAATTAGTAATTAGTATAATTACTTCAAGGATTTTTTTGTTGTTGATTCTTTCAGATTTTTTACATAGATGATCATGTCATCTGTGAACAAAGACAGTTTCGTTTCTCTCTTCCAAATACACATACCTTTTATTTCCTTTTCCTGTATTTTTGTCTTAGCTGGCACTTCTAGTCCATTTTTGAAAAGGAGTGGTGAGAGAGACATCCATGCCTTGTTCCTTCTTAGTAGGAAAGCTTTGAGTTTCTCACTATTAAGTATATTAGTTGTAGGTTTTTGTAGGGTGTTTTTTTTTTTTTTTTTGAGTAATAGTTATGTAGATGTTCTTTGTCAAGTTGAAAACTTCCTCAACTATTCCTAGTTTTCTGAGAATTTTAGTCATGAAATGGTGCTAGATTTTGTCAAATTCTTCCTCTGCATATACTGATATGTTCATGTGACTTTTCTTCTTTAGTCTATTGATCTGATAGGTTACATTAGTTGACTTTGGAATGTTGAGCCAACCTCATATACCTGTAATAAATCCCACTTGGTCGAGATATATAATTCATTTTATACATTGTTGGATTCAATTTGCTGACATTTTGCTGAGGATTTTGCATCAGTGTTCATGAGAAATATTGGTCTGTAATTTCCTTTTCCTATAATGTCTTTGGTTTTGGTATTAGAGTAATGCTACCCTCATAGAATGGGTTAGGAAGTATTCCTTCTGCTTCCATCTTCTGGAAGAGTTTGTAGAGAATTGATGGCATTTCTTCCTTAAATGCTTGGAAGGATTCACCAGTGAACTCATCTGGGCACAGTGTTTTCTGTTTTAGAAGGTTATTCACTATTGATTCTTTGATTCGCTATTGATTTCTTAAATAAAAATAGACCTGTTCAAGATTGTATATTTCTTCTTCTGTGACTTTTGGCATATAAATGTATTCAAAGAATTGGTACATTTCATCTAGGTTATAAAATTTGTGGGCATGTAGTTCTTCATAATATTAATTATCCTTTTGATGTCCATGGGATCTATAGTGATATCACCTCTTTCATTTCTGTTGTTAGTAATTTGTGTCTTCTCTCTCTTTTTTTCTTATTTAATTTAATAAAACGTCAGTTTTATTGATCATTTCCTAAGAAAACAGCTTTTGGTTTTATTGATTTTCTCTTTTGATTTCTTGCTTTCGATTTTATTGATTTCTGATTTAAATTTTTTCTAAATTTTATTTCTCTTTTTTTTTTTTGCTTACTTTGGATTTAATTTGCTCTTCTTTTTCTAATTTCTTAAGATGAAAATTTAAGATTTGTTTATTTTAGGTCTTTCTTTTTTTTAATATTGTATTCAGTGCTACAAATTTCCACATAAGCAGTGCTTTACTGCATTCCACATATTGTTATATTTTCATTTAGTTCAAAATGTTTTTAAATTTTTTGATGTATGTTCCTTGACCTAAGTGTCATTTAGAAGTGTGTGGCTTAATCTCCAAATATTTTGGAGTCATCCAGCTATCTTTCTGTTACTGATATCAAGTTTAATTCTACTGTGGTCTGAGAGGATACACTGTATAATTTTTATTCTTTAAAATTTGTTCATGTGTTATTCATAGCCCACAGTGTGATCATTCTTGGGGAACATTCAGTATGAACTTGAGAAGGATGTATACTCTGCTTTTGCTGCATGAAGTAGACTATAGTTATTAGTTGATGGGACTGTTGAGAACATTTGTTAATGAAAAGAGTCTCAGCTTTTATTAGATTGTCAATGGAGTTCATGACCCAGAGAACTTAATGAAGCTCTGTTCTGAATACTATATGGAGCAGTCTTTCTCTTCCCTTCTTCCATGGTCTGAACTAATATCCAAAGCTCTCTTCATGTGCATAATTGGGAGCATCTGGTGATTCTTTACTCTGGAGCCATAAAATTTGCACTTCTAATAAGTTCTCTAGAGATGCTGATGCTGCTGGCCCCGGGACCACACTTTGAGAACCACTCATCTCCTACCGTACAAGGAACAAATGATATAACATATATAAAGTATTTCTCACAATTCGTACCACTAAAGAACATTTAATTTATGGTAGTGATCATCAGTACTGTTGATGTTATTATAAGATGGAGATAATAATACTTGCTCATGCAACTGTTGTGAGGATTAAATGAGATAATCCTTGAATGTGCTTGCAAGTCCCTAGCACACTTTAATCTCTCAGTAAAATTTAGCTTTTAAAATTATTAATTATTATTATTGTTGCAGTAAAGGTTCTCTTGGTAGAACGTGCTAGACTTAGAGAACCTGTTAAGGTAGAACTTTGACTCGTGGATCATTCAAGGAGCATATATTATATGCAACAGAGAGTTGAAACATTTATGGATCTTTTCCACAGGGTGAATACTCAGATGCCTTTGGGGACAGGAAGGAAACAGAAATAAAGGAAGCAGTGGGAATAGAACAGTCGGGGAAGGTAGAGCTTAGGCCAACTGTAAAGAATGTGTTTTACCTTAAAGAAAAAATATACAGTGATCAGAGATATATATATATGACTTACAGTCACCTAAGGCCTGTGTGACACATGCTCAAAAGAAGAGATTACATAAGCAGGGAGTTTGTGGCTTCTGAGAAAGAGAGAGAAATGGTCAGAACCATAGGCACTCCGAAGGCAGAGGGCACAAGATCATTGCGTAAGTGCATCAGTGAAGGCTTTCCGCAGCTGGTGGGCTGGAACTGGGCCTTAATGGGGAGAGAGGATTTAGAGAAGCTGTAAGGAATTAGCCTCCTCATTGAGTAGGAAGCTTGAGGGAGGCCTTTGGCCTCCTTCTTCTCTGCACCTGGGACACAGTAGGTACTCATTGAACAGTGAGTGAATTCCTGATGGATGAATCATTGATGGACTGTGATATTTCCATCTGAAATGATTGGGGGAATTTTAAACACATCTCCAGAAGCTCTTAGAGAGACAGTCTGGTGTCACGGTAGCTGACTGGCCTGAATTTGAATCCTACCTTATCCTGGCCCCTTGATGTACTTGCTATGCGACACTAGACAAGAAATTACTCTTTTTGAGCCTTAGGTTTCTTAATCTGTGAGCTGATGATAATAATGACTGTCTCACATTGGTTGCACGATTCATAGAGTTCCTCTTCTGGGTTCTTTGAAAAAGAACACTGGACTCCCAACTCCCGCCTCTGCTTTCCCTTCCAGAAAAAAAGATCCCAATTGCAATATCTTATTCTCAATATAAGGAAGACCTGACAGAGGACAAGAAGATCCTGTTGGCTGCCATGTGCCTTGTGACCAAAGGAGAGAAGCTCCTGGTGGAAAAGGACATTACTCTGGAGGACTTCATTACCATCAAGGTGACTACTGTCTGAATCTGCCACCTTTCCTGGCAGGCCCCCTTCAGATCTGAAGGAGGGCATCAGAGGCTGGGGATTTGTGCTTTCAGCTCTAGCTTCAGCTCTCAAGAGTGGGGACAAGTGGTGCAAATGGAGGGGGCTGGATATAATGATAGGTCTCAGTGATGGGGTAGGTAGAAGCAAAGGATAGCCAAGTTTAGCTCCCCACTCCCTGACACAGCCAGGATCATGGGTTTTCTGGGAGAATGCGGAGGAGGGAGTATGACTTATGGCTATTGTCCCTCTAGGTGCTTGGCCCAGCCGTGGTGGGGGTGGCAGTCGCAGTAGAAGTGATGGTGCTTAACCCTCTCTCGGAGAGAGTGGAAGACTGCATGCTAATGGTGGAGGGCAGTGGCCTTCTGCAGGGACAGCTCAGCATCGAGTAAGTGTCAGCCTGGGGTGGGAGGGCCGCCTTCTGTGTAAAATGGGCCATAAAAACACTGCCAACAAGGGTAGGAGGGAGAAACCAGCCCACTGCCTAGACACATTAGTGTTTCATTTCTTCATTTATTTATTTAATCATTTAACTTATTCAGTCATGTGACTCATCCACTCATCCACATTCATATTTTCTCATTTACCCATTTATTTATTCATTTACTCCTCTTATTCATTTACTCTCTCCTTCACTCACTCACTCACTCTTCTATTCACGTTTTCACTCATTCATTCATTCATCTGCTCAACTCAGTTTTCACTGGTTCATTCATCTATATTATTTCTTTAATTTGCTCACTTATTTACCTATTCATTCACACTCATTCATTCATTTATACATTCATTCACTCATTCACACATATTTGAATTATCCATGTAGTCACTTATTTGCTTATCCATTCTCAGTCATTCATTCACTCATTCATTCGCTCAGTCACACTCATATGGTCCTGTACCCTGACTCATGTGTCGACTGCTGGAAACACCAAGATGAACAGATGGAGTTCTGCCTGGAGAAGGACTCTAGCAACATATGGCCCTTCAAATGAAGACAGTGTGATTTGTGCAAAAGATGGATTCTCCAAAATCTAGAGGCTCAGAGGCAGCCATTGAGTGGGAGTGGGGTGGGACCAGGAGAAAGCCTCAGTGGAACTGATATTTAAACTGGGCTTTAAATGATGACTTGGGGAGCTTTTCCGCTATCAAGAAGGGTGGAGACCTTCCCAGTCAAAGGTCTCTATGGCTGGTATTGTCAAGGAAAGTCTCCTGGAAGAAGAAAAAGTTAATCTGGGCCTTGGATGTAATTGGAATGGGAGGGGCACCCTAGGTAGGAGGAACAATTCATCCAAAAGCCTATAGGAGGGTAAGTGTAAGGTATGTTCAGGGCACAGGGAGGAGACTAGCCTGACTGGCTGAAATAAGTGAGAAGTAGTGGAAGGGATGACTAAGCTGAAAGCATATTGAAAGGCTTGAATGTCAAGTCACAAAGTATGACCTTGATCCTGAGGGCTCTGGAGTGCCATGGACTGGCAGACCAGGCTCAGGAAGGAGACATGACTGATGATGGTCTGCCTTTCTTCCATCTTCTTTCCCCAGTGTGCCCAGCCTGGAGCCCCAAGAGAAGGCCTCAGTCCAATTCAAGATCACTCCCTTCAAGAGCGGCCCACGGCAGCTGCAGGTAGACTTCGTCAGCCCCCACTTCCCGGACATCAAGGGCTTTGTGGTCATCCACGTGGCCACAACTAAGTGACAGGCATGAAGGGCTGAGAAGGGAGCAGAAGGTCCCTGTTCCTCTCCTGTCCACTGCTCTGCCCTTCCCATATGGGAGTCAGGAGGCCTGGATTCCAGGCCCACTTCAGCTTTTGCCCTACTCTGTGAACTTGGGCAAGTCCCTCCTTTCCTGAGTCTCAGTTTCCTCATCTGTAAAATGAGGTGTTAGACTCAGTAACCCTTAAACTTTGGGTCTCCCATCTCCATCTCATCACCCTCGCTGCTGGGAGACTGATGAATTGAGTGTCACAGTAACCTTGGCCCACCCAGCTGTGCCTCCTCCTGCCAGTTCACCATCACTCTGGCTGATCCCTGTGCTCACCTGCTCATCTCTCAACTCTTCAATGCTCTGACCACAGCCAGATCAAGAAACTCCTCCTAGCTCTGACAGAGAACCCAAAAGTGTTGGCACTGACACCTAAACCTTCCTCAACACTTCCATCCAACACAGAGGAGAGAACCTTGCTTATGACCATGGAGTGAGCTAGAGGCAGATCTGGGGCCCATGTACATGCCATTTACACCAGCAAAATTATATCCCAAAGTCATGTTCCTGAAAAGCACTGGGCTTAAAGTGATGTGAGAATTTCCCCCAGTGAAAACACAGGCCTAGCAGCTGGGGGCTGGGGGGAGGGTTACTGCTGCCTGAAAGAAGCTGAAGATAGAGGAGGGATCATCGAGTGTTGGGAGATAGAGCCCCAAATCTAATCTAGCTATGGTCACATACGACCAGCTCAGTACACCAAGTGTTTGTTTACTTCTTAGAAACTAGAGTAGTGTTGACTTTGAACAATCTCCCCAACAGCTTACCCTACATACACTTATACACTCTCTTAGTGTCAAAGCAGAAAAGGAACTACTAGGATGAGGACTAGAGAGGACACCACAAGGCCCTGAAGATGACTGCATCAGACATGGAAATCGGCTCCAAAATGCTCTGGATGGCCAAGGAATTGTAACTAAGCATATAATTTAAGTAATCTGAGCAACAACAAAACAGGCACATCTGCAGTGAGACACCTCCTGGACACGATTCGGGTGAGAACAATTCAGGCAGTGGGTCTTTGCAAAAAGGTAGTCAGACAAACACATAAAGTCTCTGATGGGTGATCTTAGTGACCAAAGCCTCATGAAGACGTCTCTCTGATGATTCCACACAACACGGGGACAGCTTGGAGAATCCAGATGAGTGGGTACATTTAATGAATCAGGTCCTCAGTTCCAGGACCCCCCTCCAAACCATCCAGAGGTTTTGAATGCTGATCCATAGAGTGACTCAATGGTAAAGAATCCACCTACAACACAGGAGACATGAATTCTATCCCTAGGTCAAGAAGATCCCCTGGGGAGGAAATGGCAACCCTCTCCAGTATTCTTGCCTGGGAAATCCCATGGACAGAGCAGCCTGGCGGGCTACAGTCCATGGGGTTGCAAAAGAGTCAGACACAACTTAGCAACTAAATAACAACCCATATAAGAGGAGGCAGCCATTTCCTTAAGATTGAGCAACAGAAAGGGGCCTTAGGAGCTGGGGGCCCTAGATACTTCATTCTGCCTGAAAACACCAACTGTCTGTCTTCCTTAAGTTCAGTGGTCACACATTGAGCTTCCCAGGAAACTGACTCTGAGATGGGGCTTAGGATGCTGGGTGTTGACTGAAGGGTGACCTTGGGATCGACCCTCATGGAAGGGAAGGGGAGGAAGGAGAAGGGAGATATCAACCCATGATACAGGCCCAGTGACCTCCTGGTTGGACCCACAGGCAGCTCTGGAGCTAGCATGGCCTGTCAGAGTATGTGTGTTTGAAGAAGGGAAAGTAGCTGAAGGTGATGGGAGTACCTGCCAGGTAGTCATGTCTCTAGTTTGACCCCTTTGCACTCTCAGCTGGGCCAACATAGTGCTTCACTGGGACAAAACTGACCAGGTCCTTCCAGCTCCAACTGAAAGCAGAAGACACCCCAGCAGCCAATGAGAGCACCATGGTCAGAGGTTGGATATGTGGGGACATTGAGAGAAGATGGCCCAAGGGAGAGTGTGGATGGAAATGCTACTTTGGAAGCTGCAAAGAAAAATGCACGGGTAGGGATTACCTGTCAGGTGGTAGGGTAACACCCTGACAGTGCCCTTCATGGAGAAAGACCAAACGAGGATTTCAAGACTGCAAAACCTTAGTCAGCTGGCTGTGGGGAGCATGGCTCAGGCCTCCATGGTCCTTTGAGTGGTCTCTTAAACATCGCCATAACCTTTAGGGAGGCTCTCAACACTGAGTTAGGGCATGATCTGGCTTTCTCATGAGGCCTCCAAGCCTTTAGATCAGGAGTTGGCAAGCTTTTACTGTCAAGGACCAGATAGTGAATATCTGGGACTTGCAGGCCATTCGATCTCTGTTCCAACTACTTCACTCTGCTGTCACAGCGTGCAAGCAGACGTAAGCAAGAGGTAGACAAATCAGTGTGGATGTGTTGCAATAAAGCTGTATTTATAAAAACAGGTGACATGCTAAGTTTGGCCCACAGGTTGTGATTTGCTGACTCTTCTGCAGAACAACAGGCTGGCTTACCTGCTTGCTCCAGGATTGAGTCCTGATGCCAGGCTACACGCAGCCTAAGATCAAGCCCCTACATGGACTAAGGCAGAGCCCTGAGCAGGCCTCACAAGGAACTCAGATGAGGTTCCAGCTTGTGCTCATGACCTTAACTGGAACCATCGCTAGTCATGATTGATTACACTGGGTTAGGCCCTGATGCTAGAATGAGTCCTAGGTCTTGGCCTCACATTGAGTCCTGGCTCCTACCACAGCTAAACCAGGACTTGATTAACCCTAGCTCAAACTCTGACCTAGCCCCAGACAATCCTAGTCCCAGACAGCTCTAATCTTGACCTGTGATTAACTCCTGAACCCAGGCTGAATCCTCGTCCCACACAGAGCTCCGATCCCACATTAAGCCCTGATCCAGCCTCAAGTCCTGACCTCCGTCAGACCCCAGCCAGATTGAGCTCTAGGCCTTGGCTTTGGATTTCTCATCAAGATCCAAGCTTCTCAAATGGGGACCCATACACCTCTTCAATATATTTGGGTTTGAGTTCACCTTCCTTTTCCTTTGAGGTACTTGGGAAGAAATATTTGAGAAGCATGGTGAAGTCCTGGATCCTTCCAGCTCTGTTGTTCTGTGAGAGTGTGCACTCACAGCCCACTTCTCCAGGAATAAATAGAAAAGCCTGGCAGCTGACCAGGGCTCTCTCCTCCACCCTGTGCATTCACTTCTCTTACATGTTTGCCAAGAACAGAAGGAGCTCTGCTGAACACCTGCCACCAGGGCAGAATATCATCTCCCACTCTTATTACAAAAGACACTCCTGTCAGCAGGGAGGCTCCATGTGCCATGCAAGTGGTCTCATCTTATGGGTGCCCCAGATACTTCAATCTCCCTGCAAACACCAACTACCCATCTCCCTTAAGCTCAGCTGTCCTAGACTGAGCTTCCCAGGCAGCTGACTCTGAGATAGAACTTAGGGTGCAGGGCGTTGGCTGAGGGGTGACCTAGGGATCAACCTCATGAAAGGAGGTTGGAAGGAGGAGAAGGGACCAGAGGAGAAATCAACCCATGATGCAGGCCTAGTGACAGCCTGGGTACAGTCATGGGCAGCTCTAGAGCTAGAATGACCTGTCAGCGTTATCCCAGCTTTAGCTGAGATGGCTGGGCCTTTTTATCTGCCATCATCTGCCACCAATTTGGCCCAAAATGAGCATGACTTTGGGCAGCTCTACAGCTAAGGCCATCTCTGAAAGTGGCCGACAGCCGAGGGTGGTCTGCAGACACCACTTCTAGCATTTGGGGAAAGAAGTCCTCCACTAATGGATGGTCTGGATAGCACATCTGCCTGTCTACCACCCTGCAGTCTGCTCAACCCAAGGACAGAGTGGTGAGATCCCAAGTTCCTTGCCCTAAGGGGATTGCCTTCCAGCTGGTATACAGAGGTATTCAATCACATTTTTTAAAGTATAAAAAGTAAAGTGAGAGACACAGGTAAATAAGTAAGCAAGTTTTTAAGTAAATAAGCTAATTAAATTTAGTGACACATGACAAAAAACAAGTAAATAAAACTGAAGGCCATCTGTCCCCAGATGGTGAGGAGATAATGGCATCAGAGAAAGATTCTCTGAGGTAGTGACGTTTAAGCTAAAATTTTGATAATAAAAATAATGATCAAAATCTAAATGAGTGTGTTTCCTAGAGAGTTCCTTACATGCCAGAAACTGTTTCAAGTACTTTACACATCAGTTCAGTTCAGTTCAGTCGCGCAGTCGTGTCCGACTCTTTGCGACCCCATGAATCGCAGTACGCCAGGCCTCCCTGTCCATCACCAACTCCCGGAGTTCACTCAGACTCACGTCCATTGAGTCTGTGATGCATCCAGCCATCTCATCCTCGGTCGTCCCTTTCTCCTCCTGCCCCCAATCCCTCCCAGCATCAGGGTCTTTTCCAATGAGTCAACTCTTCACATAAGGTGCCCAAAGTACTGGAGCTTCAGTTTTAGCATCATTCCTTCCAAAGAAATCCCAGGGTTGATCTCCTTCAGAATGGACTGGTTGGATCTCCTTGCAGTCCAAGGGACTCTCAAGAGTCTTCTCCAACACCACAGTTCAAAAGCATCAATTCTTCTGCGCTCAGCCTTCTTCACAGTCCAACTCTCACATCCATACATGACCACAGGAAAAACCATAGCCTTGACTAGACGGACCTTAGTCGGCAAAGTAATGTCTCTGCTTTTGAATATACTATCTAGGTTGGTCATAACTTTTCTTCCAAGGAGTAAGCGCCTTTTAATTTCATGGCTGCAGTCACCATCTGCAGTGATTTTGGAGCCCAAAAAAACAAAGTCTGACACTGTTTCTACTGTTTCCCCATCTATTTCCCATGAAGTGATGGGGCCAGATGCCATGATCTTCAAGTCCAACTCTCACATCCATACATGACCACAGGAAAAACCATAGCCTTGCCTAGACGGACCTTAGTCGGCAAAGTAATGTCTCTGCTTTTGAATATACTATCTACTTTACACATACTAACTTATTTAATGGTGGTAGACTCATTGGAAAAGACTTTGATGCTGGGAGGGATTGAGGGCAGGAGGAGAAGGGGACGACCGAGGATGAGACGGCTGGATGGCATCACAGACTCAATGGACGTGAGTCTGAGTGAACTCCGGGAGATGGTGATAGACAGGGAGGCCTGGCGTGCTGCGATTCATGGGATCGCAAAGAGTCAGACACGACTGAGTGACTGAACTGAACTGAGAGCCCTGGGCAGTGTCGTAACCATGTGATTTATGCTATGACATGGTTGTGAATGTTCTTGTTACCAGTCACTGTGTAACAAACCAACCTATAAAGGCTTAAAATAATGACCATAATTATTTTTCTCATGGGCATGTATGGATGTGAGAGTTGGACTGTGAAGAAAGCTGAGTGCCAAAGAATTGATGCTTTTGAACTGTGGTATTGGAGAAGACTCTTGAGAGTCCCTTGGACTGCAAGGAGATCCAACCAGTCCATTCTGAAGGAGATCAACCCTGGGATTTCTTTGGAAGGAATGATGCTAAAACTGAAGCTCCAGTACTTTGGATTCTTGTTACCAGTCACTGTGTAACAAACCAACCTATAAAGGCTTAAAATAATGACCATAATTATTTTTCTCATGGGCATGT
This sequence comes from Aepyceros melampus, assembly GCA_006408695.1. Taxonomy (NCBI): domain Eukaryota; kingdom Metazoa; phylum Chordata; class Mammalia; order Artiodactyla; family Bovidae; genus Aepyceros; species Aepyceros melampus. Next base: position 67,288 of record SJXQ01008336.1, on the reverse strand, counting down.
ATGGATGTGAGAGTTGGACTGTGAAGAAAGCTGAGTGCCAAAGAATTGATGCTTTTGAACTGTGGTATTGGAGAAGACTGCTGAGAGTCCCTTGGACTGCTAGGAGATTCAACCAGTCCATTTTGAAGGAGATCAGTCCTGGGTGTTCTTTGGAAGGAATGATGCTAAAGCTGAAATTTCAGTACTTTGGCCACCTCATGTGAAAGAGTTGACTCATTGGAAAAGACTCTGATGCTGGGAGGGATTGAGGGCAGGAGGAAAAGGGGGATGACAGAGGATGCAATGGCTGGATGGCATCGCTGACTTGATGGACGTGAGTTTGAGTGAACTCTGGGAGTTGGTGATGGACAGGGAGGCCTGGCGTGCTGCGATTCATGGGGTCGCAGAGTCAGACATGACTGAGCGACTGAACTGGCTGAACTGGTAGAGATAGCCACCTCTGCTCAACCTAATGAAGCTGGGGCTGCTCAAAAACTAGGTCTGGGATCATTTGAAGGCTCGTTTACTCACATTTCTGGTGGTCAGTGCTGGCTGTTGGCTGACCCTAGGCTGCAGATATGGGCCAAAATATGTACCTAGTACCTTTCCACATAGCCTGGGCTTCCTCACAACTGGTGGTTGGATTTCAAGGGGAGTATCTCATGAAAGAGTCAGATGGAAGCCATATTGCCCTTATGACCTAGGATTGGGGGTTAACAGTGTCACTCTGCCACATTCTATTCATCAAAGAAGTTGCAAAGTTACTCTTGGTTCAAGGGGAGGAGAAGTAGAGCCAATTCATGATAAGAAGTGGAAAGATTCTGGAAGAGCTTATAGGGTTGGAAATACTGCTGTAGATATTTTTGGAAATATATAGTCTGCCATACTGTTACCTGCTGCCTGCTTTTTAATTCTGTGGTACTCATGGAATCCCATATTTCCCTATGTCTGGCCTGTTAGCATCCTTTCTTATCTATACATAATTTCGACTCCATCACCTCTTGCCTAAGTCAACAAGAGTCAGTTTTGTTTTTGTTTTTATTGGTTGCAACCAAGAACCTTGACTCACCCAGGCAGTGAGGTAGAGGTAGAAATAAGCAGGATGTGTCCAAGGGACAAAGTGAAAGGCAATGCACCCAAAGTGTCATGGAGCTCAATACCTTCCTTCTAACATTGGTCAGTGGCCCTGATCTTCAGTTCCTGTATAGCAACCAACAAGAGGGGATTCAGAGGCCAGTACCTTGAACCTGACCACTCAATAACTTCTCATTTTTGTCATCTTTTCAGTAGGCCTAAAAGGCTGTCCCTCTGAAAGACCCTTGGCATTCTATCTATTGGTCTGGCCGAGTGGGTTATCAGACTCTTTTTTTTTTATCTCCCCCAAATTGTTACATGCCCCTCTGTAGTCAGTCCCTTCCCTCCAATTTATGACTCTCTCTTAAATTGAGGCAAAAAAGGCAGAGGGTGATTGTGGTAGTGGTGATGCTCTTGTTAGTCAGGGTTCTCTACAGAAACAGAATCAATAGGATATATATATATATATAGGATTTGTCAGCCTCCATAGTTGTGTGAACCAATTCCTTAATCAAATGCATTTCTATGTACCATCAATGACTAATTCAAACTAAAATTTAAAATATATTTATAATCACTAAAAAAATTTAGATGTAAAGTTAGCAAAACATATGTATTTATATGCTGAAAACTGTAAAATGTTGGTGAAAGAAATCAAAGAAGACCCAAACAAATGGAGAGACATACCATGTTCATAAATTGAAAGCTTCAACATAATTAAAAAGTCAGTTCTACTCAAACTGATATACAGGTTTAATGCAATTTCTATCAAAATTCCAAGAAGAAAAACTGATAAATTAGACTTCATCAAACATTTGCTCTGCAAAAAGATTCTGTTAAGAGAATGAAAAGGCAAGCTACACACTGGAGAAAATGTTTGCAAACCACATATCTGACAGAGAACTGGCATTTAGAATTTGTAAAGAACAGCATAAAAGTTCTCTAAGACAACCTGAAAATCTATAAACTTTTCCTTGAGTAGATAGAGATGGCAAACAAGCACATGAAAAGATGTTAATGTTATTAGACATTCAGTTCAGTCGCTCAGTCATGTCCGACTCTGCGACCCCATGAATTGCAGCATGCCAGGCCTCCCTGTCCATCACCAACTCCCAGAGTTCACTCAGACTCACGTCCATTGAGTTGGTGATGCCATCCAGCCATCTCATCCTCTGTCATCTCCTTCTCCTCCTGCCTCCAATCCCTCCCAGCATCAGAGTCTTTTCCAATGAGTCAACTCTTCACATGAGGTGGCCAAAGTACTGGAGTTTCAGCTTCAACATCATTCCTTCCAAAGAACACCCAGGGTTGATCTCCTTCAGAATGGACTGACTGGATCTCCTTGCAGTCCAAGGGACTCTCAGGAGTCTTTTCCAACACCACAGTTCAAAAGCACCAATTCTTTGGCGCTCAGCTTTCTTCACAGTCCAACTCTCACATCCATACATGACCACTGGAGAAACCATAGCCTTGACTAGATGGACCTTTGTTGGCAAAGTAATGTCTCTGCTTTTCAATATGCTATCTAGGTTGGTCATAACTTTTCTTTCAAGGAGTATTAGACATTAGGAAATTACAAATTAAAACCACAATGAGATAGCACTACATACCAACAAATTGGCTTTAAAAATAGTGACAATGCCAAATGCTGGCAAGGATACTGAGGAACATGATAACTCTTTACATTGCTGGGGTAAATGAAATGTTACAGCTACTTTGTAAAATAGTTTGGCAACAAAAAAAGAAACACAAAAAAAACTTTTTAAAAAACATGCAACTAACATAACCCAACAATTGTACTCTTGGCACTTATTCCAAGAAATGAAAAATGTGATCACATAAAAACCTGTACATAAATATTTATTGCAGCTTGATTTGTAGTAGACGCAATGGAAAGCAACCTAGATGTCTTTCAGCTGGTGAGTAGTTAAACTGTGGTACATCCATATTGTGGAATACTATTTAGCAATAAAAAAGGAACAGACTTGATACATGCAACACCTGGAAGAATCTCCTAGAACCATGCTGAGTGAAAAAGGTCAATTCTAAAATGTCACCTGCTATCTGATCCCATGTACAATCATCCCTCAGTATCTATAGGGACTGGTTCCAGGACCCTCTCAGACACCAGAATCCAAGGATACTCAAGTCCCTTATACAAAACGACACAGTACTGTCAACTGTGTTTATCCAGAGATTTTGCATCCATGAATCCAGCCAGTTGCAGAATGTCAGTCTATGGTTGTTTGAATCCAAGAAAGTGGAACCCATAGATGCAGAGAGCCAACTGTATGCAACATTCTTGACGTGACAAAGTGGTAGAAATAGAGAACAGATGAGTGGCTGCCAGAGGTTAAGGAGGTAGTTGAAGGTGAAAGAGTGTGGGTATAAAAGGGCTTAACAAAGATCTTTGTGCTGAGATATTCTCTCTCTTGACTGCATCGTTAATATCCTGGTTGTGATACCATACAAGATGTTTTGCCAGATGTTACCACTAGGGGAAACTAGGTAAAGGATATGTGGGATCTCTCCATATTGCTTCTTACAGATGCATGTGAACCTATACTTATCTCAAAATAAAAAGTTTAATCTGAAAAATAATTGATTGAGGCTCCTTTCGTTGTCTGGCATTTAGTCTGTCCTTGAGAACGTTCCATGTGTGCTTGAGGAGAATGTGTGTTCTCTTGTTGCTGGGTGTTCTACAGATTTGTTAGGTCAACATAATGGTAATAGCTGCTTTGAATTCTTGTTCTGCTAAGTCTAACATCTGGGCCCCCAAAGAGATTGTGTTATTGCCTGCTTTCTTCTCTGTAGGAGTCACACTTTCCTGGGTGTGGGTATGTGTGTACATGTGTGTTGCATGTCTTATACTTTCTGTTGAAGATTGGACATTTTATGTATCATTACAACTTGAATTTTAATCCCACCAGGAGGGATGATTGTTAATAGTGTTTTTTTGTGTGTGTCCTGGATTTGTTTGCCTGGATTAATTCCATTAAGTCTATTTCCCTCACATTGTGTGCTGATGTCTTTACTTAGGGTTCTTTTTTATTCTTGCTTTTACTTTTAACCCTGACTTCCTAGAGGTCACTCTTGGCCAACATATGATTAATCAGAGGTTGTGCTGAAACCACCTTGAGCCAGTAAGACACCCATTCTTTGCTGATGGATCTGTGAGTGGTTTAGAGAATGCATTTAAAGTTCAAGCAACTTTCAAGTGAGGTCCACATTTTATGTTCTGTGTTTATAGTACCTCACCTTCAACAAGAAAGGAGTAGCTGGCTGGTGTCCTCTCTGGTCTCTACTTAGGCGCTCACAGCCTTGAGCGTGAGCACAGCCTTTCAGACCACCAGGAATTAAACAGAGATCTTACAAAGATCCAGTCTGGTTGACTCCTACCTAGATCTCCCTTGTTAAATTTTTGACTGGTTTCTCTGTCTGTTGCTTGCCCCAGCCATTACAGAGACCTCAGGTTAGCTGTGCTGTTGGCCTTCTCTAATTATTTGCCACTGATGTCACTGTTGATTTTTACAGCCACCCTGGCAAGTGGTTCTGAACTCTTCTCCCATGAAGTCTGTCCCTTTCATTAGCCCTCATGGCCTACCAGGTCCTCGTAGGACTACAGAGGTGGGGGTGGTGGGTAGTGGGAGAGCAGCTAATATGCCATGGATTCCCATTGTTCATATCGAGGCTTAATAGATGTTCTTCAATAAATGTTTCTCAATTTGTTGTTTCTAACATAACATATCCAAACTGAATCTCTGACTCCTGTCCTTTCCCACTGTTAGTGGGACCTCCTTCTTTCCAGCTTTTCAGATCAAAAACCTTGGAATTATTCAAAATGTGGCCAAGATCATGGAGTAGGAAGACTCTGAGATTGCCTTGTCCTGTGAGCACACCAAAATTACAACTATTTATTCTTTACGAGAATGACTGAAAAATAGCAGAAAAGACTTTCTGTAACGAGACACAAAGAAGAAACTACAATTAGAAGGGAAGGAGGGGGTGGAGATGCAGTATAGTCAAGACCCACCCACCTGGGTAGGTAACCTCAAACAGAAGGATAACCACAATTGGAGAGGTTTCCCCCAAGGAACAAGGGGTGTGAGGCCCACATCAACCTCCCTAGTCTGGAGGTCCTGAAGCAGAAAGATGAGCTCCCAGAAGCCTGGATTTGAAGACCAATGGGGCTTGAGTATGGGAAAGCAAGGGCTGTAGGAACCAGAGACGTCATTCAAAATCTTGCACACAAATCTGAGGCCCAACTCAGAAAGAGTAATGTGAGGATCCTAGGTCAGACCCATTTGCTGATCTTGGAAAGCCTCCTGGAGAGTCAGGAGGCAACTGGGACTCCTCTTGGGGAAAGGGATGTTCATGATGACCATTTTGAGAGTTTGTTCTACTATAAGGACAGTACTGTTGGCTGGTGCCATTTTGGAGTCCTCCCTATAGGGTCCATCCCTCTAAATGATGAAAGGAAGAAACCTATAAGCATGAATACTCTATCCAGAAAGGCTATCATTCAGACTTTATAGTTTTACAGACTAGCAAAGCTAAAAGAGTTTAGCAACACTACACCAGCTTCACAAGAAATATTAAAGGGACTTCTCTAAGTAGAAAAGAAAATACCACAATCAGAAAAAATGAAAATTACAAAAGGAAAATCTCATTCATAAAGGCAAACATACAGTAAAGGTAGTAGATCAACCAATTATAAATTTAGTAGGAAAGTTACAAGACAAAATCAGTGAAACCACCTATATCAACAATAGGTAGTTAAGGGATACACACAAAAATATGATGTAAAATATGATGCCAAAAACACTAACTATGGGGAGAGTAAAAATGCAAGATTGTAAGAATGCATTCAAACTGAAAAGAACATCAACTTAAAATAGTCACATATATGTATGTGTGTTATGAACCCAAAACCTATAATGGATACACATCAAAGAAAGAAGATTCCAAAATAACACCATCAAAATAACCATCAAATCACAAATGAAGAGAGCAAAAGAAGAAAGGAACAAAAAACTGTCAATACAGAAACAACCAAAAAATACTAAACAACATAGCAGTAAGAACATTTGTTGTTCCGTCACTCAGTTGTGTCTGACTCTTTGTGACACACGGACTATAGTATGCCAAGTTTCCCTGTCCTTCACCATCTCCCGGAGCTTGCTCAAACTCATGTCCATTGAGTCAGTGATGCCATCCAACCATCTCATCCTCTGTAATTCCCTTCTCCTCCTGCCTTCAATCTTTCCCACCATCAGGGACTTTTCTAACAAGTCAGCTCTTTCTATCAGGTGGCCAAAGCATTGAAGCTTCAGCTTCAGCATGTCCTTCCAATGAATATTCAGGGTTGATTCCCTTTAGGATTGACAGGTTTGATCTCCATGCTGTCCAAGAGACTCTCAGGAGTCTTCTCCAACATCACAGTTCAAAAGCATCAATTCTTCTGCGCTCAGCCTTCTTTATGGTTCAACTCTTACATTCATATGTGACTACTGGAAAAACCATAGCTTTGACTATACAGACCTTTGTTGGCAAAGTAATGTCTCTGTTTTTTAATACATTGTTTCGGTTGGTCATAACTTTTCTTCCAAGGAGCAAGCGTCTTTTAATTTCATGGCTGCATTCTCCATCTACAGTGATTTTGGAGACCAAGAAAATAAAGTCTATCACTGTTTCCATTGTTTCCCCATCTATTTGCCATGAAGTGTTGGGACCAGGTGCCATGATCTTAGTTTTTTGAATGTTGAGTTTTAAACCAGTTTTTTCACCTCTTTCACCTTCATCAGGAGGCTGCCATAAGGGTGGTGTCATCTGCATATTGGAGATTATTAATATAAGAACATACCTGTCAATAATTACATTGTAAGCGGCTATTGTAAACAGTGCTGCAGTGAACATTGGGGTGCATATATCTTTTCAGGCCACATTTCTCTGGATATATGTGCAAGAGTGGGGTTGCGGATCATATGATAACACTATTTTTAGTTTTTAAGGAACCTCCATACTGTTCTCTACAATGGCTGTACCAATTTACATTCCCACCGACAGTGTAGGAGGGCTCCCTTCTCTCCACGTCTTCTCCAGCATTTACTATTTTTTGATGATATCCATTCTGACTGTGAGGTGATATCTCACTGTAGTTTTGATTTGCATCATTTTCATGTGCCTGTCAGCCATCTGTATGTCTTCCTTGGAGAAATGTCTGTTTAGGTCTTCTGCCCATTTTTTGTTGGGTGTTTTCTTATGATATTAAACCACATGAGTTGTTTGTAAATTTTGGAGACTAGTCCGTTATAAGTTGCATCATTTGCAAATATTTTCTCTCATTCTGTGCATTATCTTTTCATATTGTATATGGTTGACTTTGCTGGGCAAAAGCCTTTAAGTCTCATTTATTTTTGTTTTTATTATCATTACTCAGAGAGATGGATTGAAAAAGATATCACTACAATTTTTGTCAGAGAGAAGCAAACTAAATGTCTACCAACAGAATAATGGATGAAGATATGGTACATAAATACAATATAATATTACTCAGCCACAAAAAGGAATGAATTTGAGTCAATTCTATTAAGGTGGATGAACCTAGAGCCTGTTATACAGAGTGAAGTAAGTCAGAAAGAGAAAAACAAATATTGTATATAATGCATATATATGGAATCTAGCAGAGAAGGCAATGGCACCCTACTCCAGTGCTCTTGCCTGGAAAATCCCATGGACAGAGGACCCTGGTAGGCTGCGGTCCATGGGGTTGCAAAGAGTCAGACACGACTGAGCGACTTCACTTTCACTCTTCACTTTCATGCATTGAAGAAGGAAATGGCAGCCCACTCCAGTGTTCTTGCCTGGAGAATCCCAGGGACGGGGAGCCTGGTGGGCTGCCGTTTATGGGGTCACACAGAGTCAGACACGACTGAAGTGACTTAGCTGCAGCATGAAATCTAGAAAAATGGTACTGATGAACCTATTTGCAGGGCAGGATAGAGACACAGACATAGAGAACAGGCTTGTGGTCACAGCAGGGGAAGGAGAGGGCGGGACAAACAGAGAGTAGAACTGAAACATATACATTACCACAGGTGAAACAGACGGTCAATGGGAAGTTGCTATATAACACAAGGAGCTCAACCTCATACTCCATGGCAACCTAGAGGGGTGGGATGGGGTGAGGGTTTCAGGGAGGTTTAAGAGGAGGGTAAATATGTATACTTATGGCTGATTCATGCTGTTGTATGACAGAAACAAACACAACATTGTAAGGCAATTATCCTCCAATTAAAAATAAATTTTTTTAAAAAGTCACTTTCCCTGGAGAAATCCTCTAGAGCACAGCAGAACCAGGACAGAAAGCCCTCTTTTCCTGCAATGTCTCTTTAAGTATCCTCCACTGACAAAGCTTAACAACTGAAATCAACTGATAAGTGGCCTGTGACCTTCTTGATGCTGCTGCTGCTGCTAAGTCACTTCAGTTGTGTCCGACTCTGTGTGACCCCATAGACGGCAGCCCACCATGCTCCTCTGTCCCTGGGATTCTCAAGGCAAGAACATTGGAGTGGATTGCCATTTCCTTCTCCAATGCATGAGGGTGAAAAGTGAAAGTGAAGTCGCTCAGTCGTGTCCGACTCTTAGCGACCCCATGGACTGTAGCCCACCAGGCTCCTCCATCCATGGGATTTTCCAGGCAAGAGTACTGGAGCGGGGTGCCATTGCCTTCTCCAACCTTCTTGATAGTCTCTGAAAAACTCACTCCCACCTAGTGCCTTTGCAGTTGCTGTGCCCTCCATCTGGAATCCTTCTTCTCGATCCTCAATCTTTTCTGCATGACTTGCTCCCTTACATCCAACAGGTTTCTGTTCAAATTGCTCTTTATGAGTAGGGCCTTTCTAACCAACTTCATTAAATAGCACCATACTCACAGCACTCTGCAACTCAGACCTCATCCTTTTCTCCAAAGCAGTTATTTACTTGGGTATTTATTATTTATTATCCTTCTCCACATTCAAGATGTTAGCTCATCAAGTACAAAGAATTCTATTAATATTTTGTTCCTTTCAGATTTTCTCCTATGAGGACTTTTTTTTAGGGGCTTAACAAAGACACAGAAATGCATTTGTATGTGAAACTTTCCGAATTTTCACAAACTGAACCCCCTAGGTAACCAGCACTCAGATCAAAAAAATAGAACACTACCGAGTACGCTAAAGGTACCAAGTACCCTTTGTGCCCCCCTTAAGGGTAAACATTATCCTAGACTGCAGAATCAAAGATTAGTTTTTATCCTTCATATGAGTGGAATTACACAATATGTATTTTGTGATTGGTCTTTGGTTTCGGTCACTTGACATTTTTATAGAAGATTCATCCATATTTCGTTGTTTTACTGTGTATCTTTCATACTCCTTGATGTGCAACATTCCAATGTGTGAATATACAACAAGTTTATTTATGTACTGTCAATGAATCTTTGGGTACTTCCCAGTTTTGGCTGTTATGAATAGAGTCACTATGCACTTTCCTGTACATGTCTTCTTGTGAGCATATGTCAGAGTTTCTGTTGGGTGTTTATCTAGGAGCAGATATACCATATTCAGATTTATCAACCAGCTTCTCCAGCCAATACCACAGGGATATTCTCTTTCATTCATGTCAAATACATTCCCTGATATGAGATATATGAAGCCCTCAGCATTAGGCTGGGTTCAATATGAGGATTCTGGAAACAGGCATTTTCTTTCTTAGACTCCATGCAAAGCACTGTACCTGGTTCAGTGGGATGAAACAAAGACTCAAAGTAAGTATGGTTCAAAGTAAGCCATATGATATGTAAGAAGATTTGTCAATATTGTCACTATAGATCTCACTCTATAATGAGATCTACAGTGACAGCAGATCAGTAGAAAAAAAATTCTAAGGTTATATTCAAAATGAAAAAACAAGGGAAAAAAACTTCTTACAAAGCTACAATTGAAAGACTCAAGAATAACAATAATAATGACAAATACTTATTGACCATTTTCCTCTACGGAAGCTTATTGTGTATATTACCTCATCTAATCTTCAGTGATATAAGGCATGCTACAGTCCATGGAGTCAATGTCGGATACAACTTAATGACTAAACAACAAGAGATAACGTTCTGTCATACCAAGGCCCACTTCATTTTTGCCGTTTGACTGCTGACAGCTTCAAAGCTCATAAGAAAACTCTGGGCACCCTCCCTTGGCACCTGCAGGATGTCCGAGCCATACATGCCCTGGCCCTTTTATGGGACCTCACCACAGCATCCCCTACCCCAACAGCCACAGTGAAATGGGAGCATTGCCCCACCCTGCTCTCCCAAAACATTTTCAGACCTGTTTGGGACCCTGCCCTGCCTCCCCAGAAAGCCTCATTATGTCTATAATAAATCGTTTCAAACACTTGTGGTGCACAGATAGATTAGTCTCAGATATCCAAATCAAAGCTGGTGAAGGGCACAGTGCTGCCCCTCCATGAGACAAGAAGAAGACACAGTAGATGAGGAAAGTGAGCTTAGAAAAGTTACTCATCATTAATTCATTCAACAGCATGTGATCAGTGCACAAAGTAGGAAACAACATGGACTGATTTCCAGCCCTTGGTAGAGCGAAGGAAGTAGTTTACTGAAAAATAAATGTAAGTTACCTTTAAATATATGAAAATATAACTAGTGTCCCTTTAGCTAAACACATAGTAATTAAAACAAGGAGCTATTTTTAACTTAAACTGAACAAGATGTAACAAACTACACACTATCAGCACCTGAGTACACCACTGTGGGTGGTGTAGGGTAATACCACTGGAGGGATACCTGGCAGGTCTATCAACTTTTTAAATGTAGCCCCACTCTCCCTCAGTAACTCTACTTTCAGGAGTTTATACATACAGACATAGCTATAAAGGGGCAGGGTTTGACACTTCCTTCTTTCCTTAAGTGTATTTTATTTCTGTATGGGTCTTTGTAAAAAATTAGAAAATACAGAGTATTAGGGAGGAAAAAAAAAAAAAACAAACCCACAATCCCAGCATCATGAATAAGATTGAGCTCACTTATCTGCTGCTTCCTTCCTCCTGACAAGAGCATGGATGCCTCCTGGTGGATTTACTTTTTTAAGTATATTCATTATTTTACAATTTTGAACTTTTAAAATGCACTTAATTTTTTAAACTAGGTAATGAACTCACACTGTTAAATATTTTAAGTTCTAAACGGTATAGAGTAGAAACTCTCCTATCCATTTGTTTCCCTTGAACTAGGTTTCTTTTCCCACAGGCAACTGAACTGGTATATATAAACATAGACATATAGATACAGATAGGGGCTCCTCTAGTGGCTCAGATGGTAAAGAATTTGCCTGCAATAGAGGAGACCTAGGTTCGATCCCTGGGTCGAGAAATCCCCTGGAGAAGGGAATAGCAACCTGCTCTAGTATTCTTGCCTGGAGAATTCCATGGACAGAAGAGGCTGGCAGGCTACAGTCCATGGGGTCCCAAAGAGTTAGCCACAACTGAGGAACTAACACTTTCATACAGATACACCTACAGATGTGATATATATAGTATACATATATATCATATGCATGTGTATATAAAGGAATACTATTCAGACATAGAAAAGAAGGAATTTTTGCCATTTGCAACAAAATGAATGGATTTGGAGGTCATAAGAGTTGGACACGACTGAGCGACTTCACTTTTCACTTTCATGCATTGGAGAAGGAAATGGCAACCCATTCCAGTGTTCTTGCCTGGAGAATCCCAGGGACAGGGGAGCCTGATGAGCTGCCGTCTATGGGGTCACACAGAGTCGGACACGACTGAAGCAACTTAGCAGCAGCAGCATGCTAAGTGAGAAACCTATATGCAGGTCAGGAAACAACAGTTAGAACTGGACATGGAACAACAGACTGGTTCCAAATAGGAAAATGAGTACGTCAAGGCTGTATATTGTCACCCTGCTTATTTAATTTCTATGCAGAGTACATCATGAGAAACACTGGGCTGGAAGAAGCACAAGCTGGAATCAAGATTGTTGGGAGAAATATCAATAACTCCGATATGCAGATGACACCACCCTGATGGCAGAAAGTGAAGAGGAACTAAAAAGCCTCTTGATGAAAGTGAAAGAGGAGAGTGAAAAAGTTGGCTTAAAGATCAATATTTCAGAAAACTAAGATCATGGCATTTGGTCCCATCACTTCATGGGAAATAGATGGGGAAACAGTGGAAACGGTGTCAGACTTTATGTTTTGGGGCTCCAAGGTCACTGCAGATGGTGACTGCAGCCATGAAATTAAAAGACGCTTACTCCTTGGAAGGAAAGTTATGACCAACCTAGATAGCATATTCAAAAGCAGAGACATTACTTTGCCAACAAAAGTCCGTCTAGTCAAGGCTATGGTTTTTCCAGTAGTCATGTATGGATGTGAAAGCTGGACTGTGAAGAAATTTGAGCGCTGAAGAATTGATGATTTTGAACTGTAGTGTTGGAGAAGACTCCTGAGAGTCCCTTGGACTGCAAGGAGATCCAACCAGTCCATCCTAAAGATCAGTCCTTGGTGTTCTTTGGAAGGACTGATGCTGAAGCTGAAACTCTGATATTTTGGCCACCTCATGCAAAGAGCTGACTCACTGGGAAAGACCCTGGTGCTGGGAAGGATTGGGGGTAGGAGGAGAAGGGGACGACAGAGAAAGAGATGGCTGGATGGCATCACTGACTTGATGGACATGAGTTTGAGTGAACTCCGGGAGTTGGTGATGGACAGGGAGGCCTGGTGAGCTGCGATTCACAGGGTTCCAAACAGTCGGACACGAATGAGCAATTGAACTGATGCTAAGTGAAATAAATCAGATAAAGACAAATTCTGTATGATATCATTTGTGTGTGGAATCTTAAAAACTCCAACAAACTAGTGAACATAACAAAAAGAAACAGACTCACTCTCTCAGAGAGCAAATTCATGGTTACCAACACAGAGAAGAAAGAGGTGATGGCAATAAAGGGATAACAATTTAAGAGGTACATAAGACTGTCAGTTATCATTCCAACCCCAAAGAAGGGCAATACCAAAGATGTTCAAACTACTGTACAATTGCACACATTTCACATGCTAGCAAAGTAATGTTCAAAATTCTTCAAGCTAGTGTTCAATAGTATGTGAATGGAGAACTTCCAGATGTACAAGCTGGATTTACAAAAGGCAGAGGAACCAGAGACCAAATTGCCAACATTCACTGGATCATAGAAAAAGTGAGACAATTCCAGAGCAACAGCTACTTCTGCTTCACTTACTACACTAAAGCCTTTCACTGTGTGGATTAGAACAAATTGTGGGAAATTCTTAAAGAGATGGGAATACCAGACCACCTTACCTGTCTTCTGAGAAACCTGTATGGAGGACAAGCAGCAAGTTAGAATCAGACATGGGACAATGGGCTGGTTCAAAATTGGGAAAGGAATACACCAAGGCTGTATTGTCACCCTGCTTATTTACCTTCTATGCAGAGTATACAAGCTAGATGAATCACAAGCTGTAACCAAGATTCCTGGGAGATATATCAAAAACCTTAGATATGCAGGTGGCACCACCCTAATGCCAGAAAATGAAGAGGAACTAAAGAGCCTCCTGATGAGTGTGAAAGAGTAAAGTGATAAAGCTGGCTTTGAAATTCACCATTCAAAAAACAAAGATGATGGCATCTGGTTCCATCACTTCATAGCAAATAGATGGGGGAAAAAATGGAAAGAGTGGCAGATTTTCTTGGGCTCCAAAATCACTTCGGATGGTGACTGCAATCATAAAATTAAAATATGATTGCTATTTGGAAGAAAAACTATGAAAAACCTAGACAGCGTATTAAAAAGCAGACATCATTTTGCCAACAAAGGTACATATAGTCAAAGCTATGGTTTCTCCAGTAGTCATGTATGGATGTGAGAGTTGGACCATAAAGAAGGCTGAGTACCAAAGAATTGATGCTTTCGAATTGTGGTGCTGGAGAAGACTCTTGAGAGTCCCTGGGACAGCAAGATCAAATCAGTCAGTCCTAAAGGAAGTCAACCCTGAATATTCATTGGAAGGACTAATGCTGAAGCGATACTCCAATATTTTGGCCATCTGATGTGAAGAACCAACTCACTGGAAAAGACCCTGATGCTGGGAAGGATTGAGGGCAGGAAGGGAAGGGGGTGAGAGAGGATGAGATGGTTTGATGACATCACCAACTCAATGGACATGAGTTTGAGCAAACTCTAGGAGATAGTGAAGGAAGGGAAGCCTGGTGTGCTACAGTTCATGGGGTCACAAAGAGTTGGACGTGATTTAGTGACTGAACAAAAACTACAACAACAAATATCTCAATTTAAAAAAAGAACATGCAAACTAAAAACAAAAAGGAGCCATATATGCCTTGCTGGGTCTAGTTTTGAGGGAAGAGATAAACAGGCCCCTGCACTAGACAGATGGTGCTTGTTAAGTGGAGTAAAATTGGAGCTTTGTTCTCACCCAGACACTCTAAGGACAAAGCTAGTGGCAGAAGCTGAGCTCTGCTAAAGTGGAGATAAGATGACCACTCCTGAGGTCAAGGGAAACTTCCCTGTCTGCACATGCAGAGGAAGGCTCCTTGGGGGTCAGAAAGGGAAGAAGGGCTACCCTGGTGGCTTAGTGATAAAAAATACACCTGCCAGTGCAGGAGACACAAGTCAATCCCAGATCCAGGATGATCCCACATGCCACAGAGCATCTGAGCCTGTGCTCGAGTCTAGGAACCACACCTCTGAGCTCATGCACCCTAGAGCCTGTGCTCTGCAACAAGAGAAACCACCACAATGAGAAGCCTGTGCACTGCAGCTAGAGAGTAGCCCCTGCTCACTGCAACTAGAGAAAAGTCTGGCAGCAATGAAGACCCAAGAAAGCCAAAAAAAAGAAGAAACACCAGGACAAGTAGAGGGAGGATCAAGGAGGGAGAGGCAGTGGGAAAAAAAAAAGAAAAGCTTAAAAAAGTGGGGGTGGGGGGTGGGGGTAGGGAGCAACACCTCCCCGTAAGTGTAGACATGTACCTACAAGTCTCTGTGGTGGAATCCATCTTAGAAATATGTTGCATAGGCATCTAGGGGAAGTCCAAGGACTAGTTTGAAAGAAACAAGATAATTGGCCAAATGTAAACAAAGACATGGAAGGAATGTCTTATATGAGTGACTTCAATCACTTCTTTGTGTGGATCACAACCAAATGTGGAAAATTCTTAAGGAGATGGGAATACCAGACCACCTTACCTGTCTCCTGAGAAATCTGTATGCAGGTCAAGAAACAACAGTTAGAACCAGACATGGAACAACAGATTGGTTCCAAATAGGGAAAGGAGTATGTCAAGGCTATATTGTCATCCTGCTTATTTAACGTCTATGCAGAGTACATCATGCTAAATGTCATGCTGGATGAATCACAAGCTGGAATCAAGAGTGCTGGGAGAAATATCAATAACCTGAGATATGCAGATGACACCCCCTTATGGCAGAAAGTGAAAAGGAACTAAACAGCCTCTTGATGAAGATCAAAGAGGAGAGTGAAAAAGCCAGCTTAAAACTCAACATTCAAAAAATGAAGATCATGGCATCTGATCCCATCACTTCATGGCAAATAGATGGGGAAACACAATGGAAAAACTGACTTTATTTTCTTGGGCTCCAAAATCACTGCAGATGGTGACTGCAGCCATGAAATTAAAGATGCTCCTTGGAAGAAAAGCTATGACAAACCTAGACAGTGTATTAAGTAGCAGAGACATTACTTTGCCAACAAACATCTGTATAGTCAAAGCTATTGTTTTTCCAGTAGTCATGTATGGATGACTTGAACCATAGAGTTGAACCATAAAGGCTGAGCGCCAAAGAATTGATGCTTTTGAACTGTGATGTTGGAGACTCTTGAGAGTCCCCTGGATAGCAAGATCAAACCAGTCAATCCTAAAGGAAATCAACCCTGAATATTCATTGGAAGGTCTGATGCTGAAGTTGAAGCTCCAGTACTTTGGCCACTTGATGCGAAGAGCTGACTCATTAGAAAAGACCTTGATGTTGGGAAAGATTGAAGGCAGAATGGGACAACAAAGGATGAGATGGTTAAATGGCATCACTGACCAATGGACATGAGTTTGAGCAAGCTTCAGGACATGAAGCTGGCGTGCTGCAGTCCATGGGGTTACAGAGTCGGACATGACTGATCGACTGAACAACAAATCACCTCTAATCTGTGTCCTGCCTCAGTAGAGGGTGCCTATACTCTCTAGCTGTGTATCTCTGGCTTGCTTCAGGTTTTTTTGTTTTTGCAGTATCCTTTTTTTAACGCCATACAGTATATGTAACTTTTTAAAAAAATCTTACAATGCTGTGTTGGTTTCTGCCATACCATGCAATTCAACCATAATTATACATACAACCCTTCCCTTCTCTCCCCTAATCCCACCCCTCCAGGCCATCACAGAGCACCAGAATTGGCTCCCTGCGCTACGCAGCAACTTCTCACCAGCTATCCATCTTACACCTGATAGTATACATATATATATGCTGATGCTACTTTCTCTGTCCCCCTTTCCCTCCCCCACTGCATCCACAAGTCCATTCTCTACACCTGCATCTCCATTCCTTCCTTGCAAATAGCTTCATCAATATCATTTTTCTAGATTCCATATATGTGTTAATACATTATTTTTCTGACTTACTTCACTCTGTATAACATGCTCTAGATTCGTCCACCTGTCTTAAACAAATTGTTTCTCTGTTGTGCTCTCCCACATCTCATGCTGTCTCAAATAATAAACTTCCCACCTGTTTTCAGTTTCTGCCTCTTTGAAACATTGTTTCAAAAGGTAAGAGAGAAACTTTGCTTCTAACCTCTAGTCCCTGGTGGCCTAGTAGCTAGGATTTCTGCTTTTCATCCAGGCTGCTGCTGCTGCTGCTAAGTCGCTTCAGTTGTGTCCGATTCTTTGCAACCCTATGGACTGTGTAGCCCACCAGGCTCCTCTGTCCATGGGATTCTCCAGGCAAGAATACTGGAGTGGGTTGCCATGCCCTCCTCCAGGGGATCGAACCCACATCTCTTTATGTCTCCTGCATTAGCAGATGGGTTCTTTACCACTAGTGCCACCTGGGAAGCCCCTTCACCAGGCTACCCATGTTCAATTTCTGGGCAGGGAAGTAAGATCCCTCTTCAGGGCTGCTCACTGCTGTCTCTCTGAGATAAATTTTTTTTACTTAGCAGAATATTCTCAAGGTTCATCCAAGTAGTAGCAGGATCAATATTTCATTCCTTTTACAGCTGAATAATATTCCATTGAATGTACAGCCCACAATTTACCTATCAATCCACTGATGGACAGTTGGGCTGTTTCCACCTTTTGCCTGTTATGAATTCTACCACAAACATTCCTATACAAGTTTCTGTGTAGACATATATTTTCATTTCTCTTGAATACATACTTTAAGTAGAATCATATTGTAATTCATCTTTTTGAGGAACCACCAAATCATTTTTTACAGTCACTGCAACATTTTACATTCTTACCAGTAACGCAGTATTTCTCCAGATCCTTGCCAGCTTTTTTCCCCCATTAAAGTTATCCTAGTGGGTTGAAGTGATATTTCATTGTGGGTTTGATTTAATGACCAATGATGAAGTATTTCATGTGTTGTCCATTTGTATATCTTCTTTGAAGAAATGTGTATTCCTCTGTTGACTTTTTAATTGGGCTGTTTATAGTTGAGTTTTGAAAGTTCTTTATATACAATTAGTAGTCTGGATTTTAAACACAAAAAGATATGTGCTTTGCAAATATTTTCTTCCATTCTGTAAGTTACATTTTCACATTTTTGATAATGTCTTTTGATGCAATTTCTAAATTTGATGAAATCCATTTCTTTTTTTGTTTTTCCTTGAGCTTTTAGTGTCAAATAAAGAATGTAACCCAAGGTCATCAAGACTTATTTTCTTCTGGTAATTTAGTTTTAGTTCTTATAAACTGTTAATCCATTTGAGTTAATGAGTGATATACGAAGTGAGGCAGGTGACCAACTTCATTCTTCTCTGTGTGGTTTTCCAATTGTCTTAGCACCACCTGTTCAACAGACTATCCTTTTCCCAGTGAAAGGTGTTGATACTTTTGTGGTCAAATATGCAACGGCTTTTTCTGGGTTCTCAATTCTATGCCATTGGTCTGTATCTATCCTTATGCCAATTTGATTACTCAAGCTTTGTAGTTAAGTTTTGAAATTAAGAAGTGAGATATCAAGATTATTCTTACTATTTAGTGTCCCTTGCAACTTCATAGAATTTGAGGATGAGCTTCTTCATTTCTGCAAAAAGATCTCTTGGAATTTTGTTAGATTGCATCTAATCTATATTTCTTTGGGAAATACAGCCATTTTAATACTGTCTTTCAATCCATAAATATGGTAGGTATTTCCATTGGTTCTTTCAGGATGTTCTTAATTTTCAGCATACAAATCTTCTACAACCTTGGTTAAATTGATTCCTAAGTATATTATTCTCCTGGATGCTGTTGTAAATGGACTTTACCTTTTTTAAGATTATAGACAGTATATAGAAATACAATTCATATGCCCTCTCATAACTTGCAATTTTGCTGAATTCAATTATCACATCTAGGAGCTTTCTTATGGATTCTTTGTGATTTTCCACATACAGAATTGTATCTATACAATCTTCCTTTCCAATTTGGCCTTTTCTTCCTTAATTACTCTGGGTAGACCTTCCAGTATAATTTTAAATAGCAGTGGTTGAAGTGGGGACACTTATTTCTGATCTTAAGAGTAAAGTTTTCAACCTTTCATTATGTTAGCTGTTTTTCTTTTCATAAAAAAAAAAAAAAAACCTGTATCATGTTTACAAATTTCCCTTCTATTCCTAATGTGTTAGAATTTTACCCAAGGTCTTCTTACTGAGATCACCATACAGCTTTTTCCTTATCCTGTTAACTTGGTATGTTTGATTGTTTTTATACTGAACCACTTTTATTTCCCTGGACACACACCTTCATTCTACAACAGTAGTCTCTCCTTTTCCACTAAGTTCTCTTTTATATTTAGGATGGTCCTCCATCCCATGCAGTAATTCTATTTACTTTATTTCTGTAGCCTTTTTAAGCTTGATGTACTAATAGAGTACTGTTTAGTGACCTATCAAACAGATTTGGGTGGAAGAAATTGATACCCCACAACTCAAAAATCAGATTATATACATGCATATGACCCCAGAAGAAAGTTAAACCAAAATTGTTCCTCTTCCAATAGGATTCATTTCCATTTTTATTACTTCATACTTTTTTTATTTTGGCTGCGATGGGTCTTCTTGGCAGTGCACAGGCTTCTCTTGTGGCATGCAGGCTCTAAGGCATGCAGGCTCAATAGTTGAGGCACATGGGCTTAGGTGCTCCAAGGCCTATGAGGTTTTAGTTCTCCAACCAGGAATTGTCCCCTGCTTTGAAAGGCGGACTCTTAGCCACTGGATCAGGGACGTCTCAGTATTTGCTTCATAGTTTATTGTAGAAAAATGACAAAGTACCGCTCAACCACAACAGACACTGACATTGTGAACAATGTAGGGGAGGCTTGTACCAACTCGAAAGCTGAATACAACCAGTGGTTCAATCACTGGTTTGCCAGTAATTTCCTCAAGAGGGATGGCTCCAGGGACCCATGCACTGGCCTCTTCAAGTGCTACCAGCATTGTGTTTAGAGAGCAATGAAGGAGGAGATTCCTATTGAAGGACTGGGGTTCTTGGGCCATGGCAAAGAAAAACCTGAAAGTGCTTCTTGATCTTGACAGTTACTTTGAAAATGGACTCCTCAAATCAGGAAATTGAGGACTCTCAGTCATATCAAAGACATGAAGATAGCCATCAATTTGACAAACTTAGGAAGAAGTTTCCTTTCCTTCTTGCTTTTTTCTTACTTGTAAAAGATGAACCATCATTCTTTGCTTCTAGCTAGCTCTGGCAACTCAGTAGGAACTTCATGTGCTAAATAATGGAATTATTTGGGGTTATGGTTGCAATACTTGGTCTGGGATCAGTTTTAGATATATCTTGTATGTAAATGCCATTCAGTTTGTCAGGATGACCAAGGATTCTTGACCTTTTGAGTTATGCTTCAAAGGACATTACATTACATACACCGAACTAGGGTTACTGTCCGTAGAAGCAACTGGTTAGATCTCTCTTTTCTCTCAGGGAGTGAATGCTCTGGAAAGGATTCCCAGCATAACAGTTTCAAGCAATGCTTGAGAGTAGTTTTGTTTTTAAATAGTAAATTAATTGTTAACATTGCTGGTGGACTGCGTTAGCCAAGTGGAAGACAGCTTTTAACAGTTCCCTTCATGAACAAAAGGTGTCAGATCTCACATTAAGATGTGAAAACTTCCAGAATGGTGTGGGAATACCATTTCAGAGCTTATGGTGTAGTTTAGGAATTAAGATCTTTAGATCTTAAGCTATGGAGGAAGATCCTAAATTGTAAACACTTGTTGCCAACTTTCAACTTTAAGATGGAATTATAAATTTAGTTTCTAAAGAAAATAAAGTGCTACATAAGACATTATCTTGATTAGTGCCTTCCAAAGAGGATATATCAATTCACAATCCTCACCAATACAGTATTAAAGTTAACAAAATGATTTTTCCCAGTATAACAGGCGAAAATGTCTGCTTACAGTTCAATTTTGTAATTCTCTTGAATGAGACTGTGCATCCCTGCAAATGAATACAGTATTTTACAAGGGAAACAGCTAAGGATTAGGGCTAGTTTTTCCAAGGCAACCCTTCTTGATTCTTATCAAGCACCCAATACATCAACAGTTTTTCTGAAAATAAACAAACATACTAGGTGCATTTTTAATATTCTCTTAAAGAGTTTATTATAAACTAGTGTCACAGGCCACAAGGAAGTAAAAGGACTATGTACAGCCTTACGGGAAACAGGCAGGGAGCTGAGGAGGGCCAAGATGAGCCTAGGGCCTTGGTGGGCGCATTCCCGGGGGAGGGGGCCCTGTAAGGGAAATCAGACAATCCGGTGAGACTCCGCGAACAACGGCTTAACAAACAAACAGGTGTGGTAACGTGGCCCTGGAGAATCGGGCCCAAGCCTCTGTGGAGCTACTTCCATAACTCTGTGGCCAAGGTCAAAGAAGGCCTGAAGTAAGAGTAAGAAGTTTAGTCAGTGCCTGATCTGCAACTCAATCCCCACCCTACCCCAGCCTCCCACACCCACAGTTACCAAATGATCAGAGGGGTACTTCTCTGGGGCCATGGGCTCCTAAGCTTACAAAGCTCAGTAATGGAAAACTATAAATACAGTGATCAGCCAGTTTGGCCATGGGTTAACTTATAGGCCACTATGGCTTCATGAAAAGAACGCTGGCCTGGATACTGAACTCTCTATGGGCCTGTTTCTCACCTATAAAACAAGAGAACTGATCTACGTCAGCATTTCTCAAACTGGAGTTAAACAGATAATCCATAATAAATAGTACACTAAAGCCCAGAGTCCCTCCTTAATTACTAGCCACTCCCAAACCAAAGGGCCTAAGACCTTTCTCGGTCATGCAACAAAATGCACTATTTTACAGTGACCAGAGAATACTGCCTTAGACACTGGAAGTACTATGTACAGGGAGGTTCTCACTATTCTAAGAGGGAGGTAAGGTCCATTTAAGAAATGCTTGTTCCCTCTTTCCTTTCTGAACAAAGCTGTCCTCTAAGTGTTCACTTCCCTAAACTTAAGGCATAAAAGCCAAGAAAGTATGGTCAAAATCCAACCTTCTCTCCAATTCCTAACCCAACACAGCTCTAGGCAATCAACACCACTGCTACAGGCACTTACCTCGCATCCCTGGGGGAGGAGGGCGCATCCCCGGTGGCGGCATGCCCATAGGAGTTCCTCGTCCAGGTGGGATCCCCATTGGGGGACCCATAGGAGGCCTCATACCAGGAGGTGGGCCCATCATGCCTGTAAGAGAAAAATCCCACGAATACAGCTCAAGTATCCGTCACAGCAGGAAAAGTACAAAACTGTTCACCGCATTCTAAGACAGAGGGACCATTCCACCCTTCCAGTTCTTCCTAGCACTAGGACTTGAGCCAGAGATAGAGCGCTTGTCTGGCTAGTTCCAAAATAAGTCAACCAAGCTGGATCTCAGAGTAATCCTGCTTAATAACACAAACTCATCATTAGTTTCAGTCAAGGTTATGTCTCATCATAATCCAGCTAAGGCATCTTCTATCAATTAACAATGGACTCCTCCTGGGCTCCTCACCTGGAGGGGGTGCCCCTCGGCCCATAGGTGGTGGAGGGCCTGCACGGCCAGGTGGGTACTGGGTTGGGGCCCCTGCAATACTGGCTGTGGCAGCAGCTGCAGCTGCTGCAACAGTACCTCTTCCTTGTGGGGTCATCACCTAGGAAGACACAGGAAAGAAGTTAGGCAGAACAGTACAGTGCAATGCAGTGCCTGTCTTTCCTCTCCAACCTCGTAAAGAAAGAGCAGACACTAAATCCGCTAAGCTACAACTCAAAGCATCAGACTTCCTATCATAACCTATGATGCCAGAGGAGATTAAGCGTGATCTTAAGTTCAATTCCTGTTTTCCAGGCCTAAGTTAAGGATGCCCAATCCAAATTAGATAAGGCATTTGCATGCTCAAACAGGACTGACAATAGGTTGTAAAAGCTATAGTACAGCTGATCCTTGAACATGGTTTCAATCTGCCAAGGTCCACTTATAGGCATTCTTCTCCCTAAATACATACTACAGTACTGTGCACAATCTTGGCTTGAATCCATGGACATAATGAGGCAACTGTAAATTTATATACAAATTTTCACCTGCAGAGTTGGCATTCCTAACCCCCATATTGTTCAAGGGTCAAGATTCAAATGCTGTCATGGAAATACTTTAATACAGTTGGTCAGAAACTTTTCATGCATCTCTTACAGCATGAACATAATGCATAATAGCAAGCTTTCCTTTTTGCTTGACTCTCCAACCGTGTATGAAGCACAGTGAAATACTGATAGCTTGACAATCACAGCTTAATTGGTCATTCTGGACTCAGATCATCACTCTATCCTTTATTTTAACTACAGAAGCTAGTGCCCCTTCCTCCAACTCCTCACCTGCTGGGATGGACCACCAACCCCACGGACTGGCCCAGCAAGTCCTGCAGGAGCCTGAGGCATAGGAACCCCAGCTGGGATTCCTCTACCAGCAGCTCTGCCAATCCCTGGCCTCCAGCAGCTCCAGCAAGTGGCACTCGGGCAATGCCAGTCTGAAAAATAAATATATATGTTAATATGCTTGTGGCCTAGAGAATAAGAAGTACACTTTGGAATATCACTGCCAAGAGAACCCCTCAGACATACAGGGCATCAAAACACCTTCTTATAAACACTATCCATTCCTGTTAACACCGTTCTTCCTCCATCCAAGATTATATGCCTAGCAGGCTAAAAGAACTTAAGGGTTTTAAGTCAAGAGAAACACGTACAACTCAACCAATATGCATTCCTATGAAAATTAAATAAACAAACAGCCAAGCCTCCACCCAAAAGGGTGTCTATGTTAGATTAGTGTTTTGACCCAACAAAGAGATATGAGGTCGTCCCAGCTCTGATTCTCACTTGGTGGGTAATAGTGGGGATAGGGGGCAAGTAACGCCACCATTCTAGTACTGCTTCCTCATCTGCCAATGAAGAGGTTTTAACAAAACTGGTGGTGGTCCTGAAGGTTTACAATTGGCTACATTAGAGTAGCAAATTCTACTGGAAATAGATACCAAAGCTATGAATAGGTACCTAGGCCTTGAATCAGAAACATGGTAACGTCCTTTGCATATAAGAGTCTAAACAGAAGGAAATAACTAGGATAAACTACTCTGTACTCACTTGAAAGTATCTTTAAGTCATTAACATGACTTTAGAATACAGCAACTGGAAAAATGTTTACAATGTTAAGTTAAAAAGCAGAATGATATATACCTATTACAAGCAAAAAAAAAACAAAACCCAACATATATATGTGGACAAAAATTAAAACAAGGTAACAAGATTATTCCTTTAACAAACAGTACCTTAAAAGGAAAAAGGAGAAAAAAATTTGGTTAGATTCTCTAAAGCCTTCTAAAGGGAGGCTGATGTTAATGAACCAATCCTGCTTGGAATCAAACGACAGTTTCACCACTTTCCAGCTGTGCCACCTTGTGCAGGGTACTAAATTTCAATTTGCATTATCTATAAAGTGGGAACAATCATCTCAAAAGACTGTTACTTGGATTAAATACTGAAGGGCGTGGCAAATAGCAGATGCTTAATTAAATATTAACTATTATTCCATAACTATACAAAAAATATACATGTATTCTATTGTTTGGAGTTACAATTTTTTATGGTCCAACTAGACTGTCATCACATTAAGAACTGATCCAGGAGGCCTTAAGTGCCTCTTCTATTGACTAGGTACATCAACTAAGGAAAAGAGGGCTTTAAAGTTACAAACCCTCAAATCCTAGTTCCTTACTTCTGACTTGCAAAGTAACCTCTTTAAGATTCTGGTTTATTATCTGTATAAGGGAAACAGAAACCAGAAGATACCTGTGAGTACTGCAGTAAAACAGAGAACCCCACACAGGGCCCAGCTCAGGGTGGCACCTCCCTTGCACAAGGTTCCTGGCCTTGCACTGGCTCTCAGATCTGACTTACATCTTTTGGAGGTGGTCCCTCTACTGTCATTGAGACCAGGTTCTCCCCTCGAAGTAGTACGAGACCAAGGACTCGCTTCTCTTCTCTCTCTGCTTGTTTTGAGTTCTTTGGTCTAAAGAAGGTTTAGGAGAAGAAACAAAACAGCATTAGAAAAAGGGTAAAGTTCATGTTCACCTACCTAGCGGCCCTCCGAGACTTGTTTTACACTAAATCTACTAACAGGCTAAACTTGTAACCTCCCCCCATTAGATGGTTGTGTCCCATGCCAAGAGAATGCACAGACCAAGAGACAGGACAAGATTCAAGAAAGCCCAGCCCTGGCTCACTCACAAAGCCACTGTGAAAGCCTTCCCTCAGTCAACTCTTTGTTGCCATTACCCTTTTTCTTCCTTCAGCTTAAGGCCTTAACAATGTCAGGAAGGCAGTCGAAACAATTCCTCAAGTCAACTGAATCCCATTCACTCTACTTACATGCAGTATCCTTCTAGTATTAATTCAACCCCACAGAACTATAACTCTGTCTCTCACCTCATATTAGAAATAGAAGCCATAACGGAAAAGGTTAAGAGATTACTACATAGAAATTACACTTCTATCCTCAAAGAACAAAAACAAATCTCCAAATATCCACAAGCAGAAAAGGATGAGCAAAATATAAACGACACAGGCTGGGGAAAAGTAACTGCAACAAGATAGGGAAAGGAAAGTCAAAGCCAATATCCTAAAATTAAAGGAAATACAAAATACCTTGATTTTTAAAAATTACTTAAAGGTTTTATTTTAATGATATTTTATATAAATTTTCTCTGGGTGGTCATTTTTTCCTCTTCTTTAAAACTTATCTATAGTTTTTATTTTTTAAAAAAAGCATGTACTGCCCTTTCACAATTAAAAAAAAAAATTCTTCCTAGGTATCTTAAGTTTTTTCTCATATACTTCTATGTACTTTTACAAAATATTTTCTAATGGGCACATTTTCATTACCAGAATAAAGTTAGTCTCATTTAAAAATGTTGGCCACTGTCTAATGTGTACCTGGCACTCAGCCATCAGTACCATTTTCTGTCCTATACTTCTTGACCTCATGCCACAAAGAAAACAAAAGTCCCAAAGAGAATCAAAGGGAACTGACAGCCACTGGCAACACACTATGGACACTCCAGTGGCAAAAGAGCTGGATGGTCAAGGAAATTACATAACTTCTTTGGGCCTCAAGATGCCTTTACTGTAAAACAGAATAAAACACTAGACCACATCTTTTACTAGGCTAGAAGCTTAAGATCTGTGAGTCCTAAGACAAGGGAATTATCTAACAAATTATGGGATTGTATTCTCCCAATTGTTTCTGTAAATAACAAAAATCACTGGCCCCAAACCCACAAGGGGAGTTGAGCACTTACCCTGAAGAGGGTCAGAGGCTTCTTAAAGCAGTTTCAGACCAGGCTGCACTGTGAGAGCCCTTTAGGCTACAGCTTTACAAATAGGCAATGAGGCCAGAAAATCAAGCTCTCCCCCCTTACACACCTGTGGGGAGAACATGAGAGCCCTTTACCCCAGTACCCCCGGGCACACAGAATCAGAGAAATAAAAAGCCTGCAGCCCTACTTACAACTTGTACTCTGCTAGAAGTAAAGAGCAAGACTAAGGAAAGAGATTTAAGAAACTCTCCATTTTAATCTGCCCTGTAAAACAGGAGAGCAAACTGAGAAGAACCAGCCAGCTAGTCATCACCTATCACTTGGCCCACCCACCCAATCTACTCCCCATCCACTCAACCCCTCCCTCCACAGCCCACTCCTTACTTGATCTTCCTGAACTCATCACAGTCACAGAGGATCAAATTCATATGTTTGTCAAAAGCTTTAAAGGTGCCAATGAAGATACGGCCATCTTGCAGGATACACCTCATCCTGTAGTCAATGTGTTGCAGCATCTTGCTGCTCTTGCCCACCGTCTGCAAGAAATCAGCAGGAATGAGACTCAGCTCTTTTGGACCCACAAAATGTTGTCTTTCCTTAAAACTTCTGCTGCAGCCTTCATTTCTGTTTGTCTTTCTCAGTATTCTCAGTTCTATCTTTCAACCACAGCCATTTCCTAGGAATTCTCTCACCTGTTTTCAAACCTGACCTGTTATTGTCCCTTCTCGTAAAATCATTTTTCATATAACAATTGCCTTTGTCTATGTTGTATATCTTTGCTGTAGTCACGTATGGATGTGAGAGCTGGACTATAAAAAAAGCTTGAGCGCAGAAGAATTGATGCTTTTGTACTGTGGTGTTGGAGAAGACTCTTGAGAGTCCCTTGGACTGCAAGGAGATCCAACCAGTCCATCCTAAAGGAGATCAGTCCTGAATATTCATTGGAAGGACTGATGTTGAAGCTGAAACTCCAATACTTTGGCCACCTGATGCGAAGAACTGACTCATTAGAAAAGACCCTGATGCTGGGAAAGATTAAAGGTGGGAGAAGGGGATGACAGAGGATGAGATGGTTGCATGGCATCACCAACTCAATGGACATGAGTTTGAGTAAACTCCGGGAGTTGGTGATGGACAGGGAGGCCTGGTGTGCTGCAGTCCATGGGGTCAAAGAGTTGGACACATCTGAGGGACTGAACGGATTGAATGTTGTATATGTTTCAGAAGTGAGAGGTTAAGATGGCTCCAAACTACTGAAACCCATGCATATTAGAGATTAGTGGCCATCTGCCACTGTGCAGATTACAGGTGACTCCAGTGCTGTGGAACACCACCATCCCATTAAAAAGACTGAGTTTAAAACAAAAAGACCGAGTAGAAGAGCTGGAATGGGACTGACACTAAGAACCCAATCGACGAAGAGCTTGTTATCAGAAAGGAGATGAACAGCTTAGAAGAGGAGAATGGAACCCCCCATATCAGTGATTTGTTAGTGTGTCTCCAAGACTACATTCAGAAACGTTAAAACTTCCTAGTAGTCAGAGTGCTAATGAGTTTGAACACATAATGAGAATATATAAGCTGCTATACTCCTTAACCCAACAACCTTTTCTCCTTCACAGCCTGGCTTCAAATGTAGTTGTGCTAAAACAGAGTATATAGACCTCACAAGAGTACTGTCAAGTGCCCTTGGCAGTTACATTTCTATGAATAAACCACCTGGCATTTGTTATATCAGCCTCCCATTAGTCTGACCAGTCTTAACTCATCCAAGAGCCTTTGAGGTACCAGGCACTGTGCTTGCTATTCATCTCTTTGAGGTTGAACACACACAGGTTTTCTGAACCTACAAATGCATGGATCAGAATCTCGACTCCTGTCACCCTGGAGATTCAAGCTGTGTGGTGCAGTTTCTTTTACATGACCATTTTAACCAAACTGTAATCACAGCTTCTAACCACTCGGGTCTGAACCTTTACAGTAACCTCTACTGCTCCATTTGTCTTCTACAGCTAATTCGCACTGAGCACTCACTCGCAGGCACTGCCACAAGCACTACTTATCTCATTTAATCCTTAAAATCAGACTTTACAGATGAGGTCACGAGGCTGTAAGAGGTTAAGCTGTGCTGAAAGCTAGTCAGCCTGAATCCAGTGCCTACTTTTCTAACCAACTCTCTAAACAACATCCTGCTTCCGGTTCAGAAATATGTAACAGCTACTAACAGTTATCTTTCTGAACACAAATAAGGACGTGTCCTTTTGCTTGTTAAAAATCCTTCAATGGCATCCTTTACCACTAACAAAATTAAATAGCACGTAAAGCCTTTAATAATCAGATTCCCGCCAATTCCTCCCACCCCTATTCTTCCCTTTCCCCTCTAAGAACTTTCAACAATGCTACCCTTCACGCTTTGTTCTTGCAGTCCTCCGGATCTATACCATTCTTTCCCATTTTCGCTGGGGGAAAGTCTGAGTCTTAGGACTCTGACAGGGGTCACCGAGTCTAGAAAATATTCTTATCCCGCTCCCCGACGTTACTTTTACTTAACGCTGAATTACCACTCCGAATTGTGACCCGTGTCTCCAAATTAAGAGAGAACGCGGTGAAGAAAGTAAACACTTCACCGTGTAGCCCCAGGGCCTGAAAAGTCAGGCATACTCAAGCATAAATGCTGAACAAAAGAGTTGAACTTTTCCTCCCTTCACTCATCCTCCGTTCCCTCCTCCCCATCTACCAGAATCAAGACTGTTTCCGGCCGCAACTCCTCGGACCCTCACCCTTCCCAAGTCTGAGCCTCTCACCGGGTCTTACTCCGTCCTTCTATGGCGCTAGTGCCTGCTCAGAAGCCCCCCCACACATGTACGCCGCCAAGTTTACTCAGCGCCTATGGGAACCCACAGCGGCTTGGAGAGCCCCAGCGCTAACCTCGCGCGCACCAAGCGACTCTGGCCTCGGTCCCTTATGTCCAGCCTTCTCGCCTCCCACCCCCCCGGCCAGTCCACCGAGGGACGACGGTGAGTCTTTCCCGCGCGGACGGAGGCGCCGCGGCCTGGGCCTTCACCCCCTGAGCGGCCAGCCCATGACCTCCTTCCCGGTTAATCGCGATGCCCACCCCACAAGAGACTCAGGAGCTCTCGTGCTGCTGGTGTGCGCCTCCTCACCATGGTGGCGGTTCTGATGGCTCGGATTCCCGCGAGATTCCCCTTCGCGGAGGCCTTGAAGTCGGCAAGTTAACCCGCTCCCGCCTCCACTACCGGAAACGAAACCACGGTTAACGTGCAACAGGCGATCTGGTAGAAAGGTGCTTCCGGTCCCGGAGTTGGGCCTTGAGTTCCGGCGGAGGCGCAGTTTCGATCGTAGAGCTGGGCGGAGCTTTGGGCGGAGCTGTCTTCGGATCCTCTTTGTTGCACAGCTTCCTAGCTTCAGGCGGTGCTTCAGAGCTGCTCCTCTTCACTCTCACCACCCATCCCCACCACCCATTCCCCCGCGTCCCAGCCCGTTAACTTTCGGTCCTCATCTCCCAGCACGTTATCCCGGCTCTCTTGTCTACAGGACTCTCGTGGTAGTTCAGCTGGTAGAGAATCTGCCTGTAATGCAGGAGACCGCTGTTGGATTCCTGGGTCGGGAAGATCCCCTGGAGAAGGCATGGGCTACTCACTCCGATATTCCGGCCTGGAGAATTCCATGGACTGTATTCATTCCATGGGGTCGCAGAGTCAGACACCACTGAGCGACTTTCACTTTCATCTCTTGTCTACAGCCACAGTCCCTGCTTTTCCGTGAACTTACTCGGCCTGCTTCTGCACAGCACCTTTGCATGTGCTGTCGCCTCTGCCTAGAGGCGCCTAGTCGTCCATGTATGTGCACGTCTGACAGCCTCACCTTCATGAATTAAGTTCAAGTAACGTTTTCCCACTGAGGGCTTTCCTGGCCGTCTTTTTCTAAAACTGAAACCTTCCCACCCATCCCTGTTTCATTAACACCTTTCTCCTTAACATTGATTGCTAGCATACTGTATGTGTGTTATTTTATTATCCCTCCGCGTTAGAATGTGAGTTCAAAGGATATGAATTGTTCTTTGTGCATTGTTCATTGCTGTAGTGCCTAGAGAACACTGCTTAGCACAAAACAAGGGCTTAATAAATATTTGAATGAATGAGTTTATCAGTCAATCCCATCCAGTCCCATGACTTTTTCTTTTCAATAATAACCTTTACTAAAATGTCCTAACACACACACACAAAATGTATTTCCAATGCATTCAGAAAATATGACCATTCAGGTAAAGACATAAAAAAGAAAATTAATGTTTTTTTTTAATATTTTGAATTTCCATAATTTTTTTTTGTATTTTTGAGATTTGGACAAAATTTGTACTTTAGTTAATAATACTGTATCACATGCTAATTTTCTTGTTTTTTGGCAACATAATATTTCTTTATATATTCAGAATTGAATTAGAAGTGTCAAGCCTAATTCAAATTTTTTTAATCACTAAGATAATAAACTTTTTACTAGATGCCAAAATACATGGACATATTTCAGAATTTTAAGTGAATATAAATTAGAAGTCTAGCACTCTATTCAGATTAAGTTAAACAAGTGGAATCAAAATGTCAAATTTTTTATTTAGGCAAAAATTCACAAGTTTTCTATAATATGTATATATTATACATACTATTTATGTATAAAAGCTTTTCTACTATGCTTGGTAAAGACTTGAGAAAGAACGTCAAAAAAAAAAAAAAGAGAGAAATTGGAAAACATAAACTAAAAGAAATGGGAGCACCAAATATGAAATAGAAAAAGTGAAACAAACTAGATAAAAGTAAAAAATAATCATATAGTCTACTTTTTTTAAACATGGCTACTCATTAGAAACACATCTGGAGCTTTGAATGAAAAAGAGCAATACCTGGGCATTTGTATTTTTCAAAAAATTCCAAGAAAATTGTGATATGCATCTGGATTTTAAAAAGTGACTACAGGTTTTTCTATTAAATGGTAGCTTTACTGATACAGAATTCTACTATTTTCTGTTGACTAAACATGATACAATTATTGTATTAAGCAAAAGTCACAATAGTAGAACACATTTATCAGTTTTCACAATCAGTAGCCAAAAAATAAAAGATTATTGCAATTATAAGCCATAATGGAAACATGATTAACCTAATACCAAATAATTACATCCAGTTTGGAGGGTTAGGTAGAGTGATGTGGGATTGTATATTTGTGTCATACATGTATTTCTGAGTAAGTCTGTACATATAAAATTTACTTATACTTAATGAACCTTATATATTTCATTTATAAATGGGGGAGTGATTTTGAGCTTGATTTCACATACATTGACTAATTTAGACCAGCTATACTCTAACTCTTAGCAAGGAGAGATAAGAAAGCCTCCCTCAGCAATCAATGCAAAGAAATAGAGGAAAACAATAGAATGGGAAAGACTAGAGATCTCTTCAAGAAAATCAGAGTTACCAAGGGAACATTTCATGCAAAGATGGGTTCGAAGGACAGAAGGACAGAAATGGTATGGACCTAACAGAAGCAGAAGATATTAAGAAGAGGTGGCAAGAATACACAGAAGAACTGTACAAAAAAAATCTTCACGACCCAGATAATCACGATGGTGTGATCACTTACCTAGAGCCAGACATCCTGGAATGTGAAGTCAAGTGGGTCTTGGAGAGCATCACTACGAACAAAGCTAGTGGAGGTGATGGAATTCCAGTGGAGCT
This sequence comes from Aepyceros melampus, assembly GCA_006408695.1. Lineage (NCBI taxonomy): Eukaryota > Metazoa > Chordata > Mammalia > Artiodactyla > Bovidae > Aepyceros > Aepyceros melampus. The sequence continues at coordinate 35,264 of SJXQ01008336.1, read as the reverse complement.
ATTTCAAATCCTGGAAGATGATGCTGTGAAAGTGCTGCACTCAATATGCCAGCAAATTTGGAAAACTCAACAGTGGCCACAGGACTGGAAAAGGTCAGTTTTCATTCCAATCCCAAAGAAAGGCAATGCCAAAGAATGCTCAAACTACTACACAATTGCACTCATCTCACATGCTAGTAAAGTAATGCTCAAAATTCTCCAAGCCAGGCTTCAGCAATACATGAACCGTAAACTTCCAGATGTTCAAGCTGGTTTTAGAAAAGGCAGAGGAACCAGAGATCAAAGTGCCAACATCTGCTGGATCATGGAAAAAGCAAGAGAGTTCCAGAAAAACATCTATTTCTGCTTTATTGACTATGCCAAAGCCTTTGACTGTGTGGATCACAAGAAACTGTGGAAAATTCTGAAAGAGATGGGAATACCAGACCACCTGACCTGCCTCTTGAGAAATCTGTATGCAGGTCAGGAAGCAACAGTTAGAACTGGACATGGAACAACAGACTGGTTCCAAATAGGAAAAGGAGTACATCAAGGCTGTATATTGTCACCCTGCTTATTTAACTTATATGCAGAGTACATCATGAGAAACGCTGCGCTGAAAGAAGAACAAGCTGGAATCAAGATTGCCGGGAGAAATATCAATAACCTCAGATATGCAGATGACACCACCCTTATGGCAGAAAGTGAAGAGGAGCTAAAAAGCCTCTTGATGAAAGTGAAAGAAGAGAGTGAAAAAGTTGGCCTAAAGCTCAACATTCAGAAAACGAAGATTATGGCATCTGGTCCCATCACTTCATGGGAAATAGATGGGGAAACTGTGTTAGACTTTATTTTTTTGGGCTCCCAAATCACTGCAGATGGTGACTGCAGCCATGAAATTAAAAGACACTTACTCCTTGGAAGAAAAGTTATGACCAACCTAGATAGCATATTCAAAAGCAGAGACATTACTTTGCCAACAGAGGTCCGTCTAGTCAAGGCTATGGTTTTTCCTGTGGTCATGTATGGATGCGAGAGTTGGACTGTGAAGAAAGCTGAGTGCCGAAGCATTGATGCTTTTGAACTGTGGTGTTGGAGAAGACTCTTGAGAGTCCCTTGGACTGCAAGGAGATCCAACCAGTCCATTCTGAAGATCAGTCCTGGGTGTTCTTTGGGAGGACTGATGTTGAAGCTGAAATTCCAATACATTGGCCACCTCATGCGAAGAGTTGACTCATTGGAAAAGACTCTGTTGCTGGGAGGGATTGGAGGCAGGAGGAGAAGGAGACGACAGAGGATGAGGTGGCTGAATGGCATCACCAACTCAATGGACATGAGTTTGGGTAGACTGCAGGAGTTGGTGATGGACAGGGAGGCCTGGTGTGCTGCAATTCGTGGGGTCGCAAAAAGACACGACTGAGCAACTGAACTGATCTGAATACTCTAACTGCCTAAGTTACTCTTGAAAACAATGTCTGATCCTGAGCTTGTATTTATTAATATGTTGCTTAATTTTGACTAAATACACTCTAACTCACCTTAAGGAGAAGGGAACTGGGAAGATTACTGATTGGCTCTGGTTCCAGTAGTTTTGTTGGCACCCCGTTAAAAGTACTTGTGAATGTAAGAACTTGTCTTCTGCAGGGAAAGTAGCAACTTAAGACTATGGGACAGGGGCACATATATAGCAGAATATGGGGACAGTCACTAGCAGCACAAGTTGACACTAGACTCTGGATCTGAAATGGGGACTCAGCATCTGGAAGAGGGACAGGGACTCAGGCCAGCAGTGAGTTCTCATCCTCTGGAGAGGAAGCAGGGGCGCCGCCTCTCAGGTGAGAGCTAGGGACTGCTTGTGGAGCCGAAGTCCAGACTCAGCCTCTAGAAGGAGGAGTGTGGACCTAACCTCTAATGAGAGCCCTGAGGACCTAGCTTCTGGATGGAGAAGCAGAGACCGACTCAGATGAGAAGCAGGATGTAGTCTCTGTGGCATTAGGTGACCTCTGCAGCCAAAACTGGGGTTCAGCCTCTGTAAGGGGATGTGTGGACCTAGCCAGTAGGGCATGTGGTGGGAACCTAGCCTCTAGATGGAGAAGTGGGGTCTTTAACTTCTGGTGTGGGGAGTGGGGTCTTAGCTTCTGAATTGGGAGAGTAGGTCTTAGTTTCTGGAGCTGAAATATGGACTCAGCCTCTGGAGGAGGACAGAGAGCTGAGATTTTGGCAACAGTCAAATCAGCTTCTGTCTGTCATGAGGAAGAGTGGCCTTTGTGCCAGGCCTGAGGAGCTCCCCCTGGTGACTGAGGGAAGCAGGAAATTTTGAGATGAATGTGTTTTCTGAGCTTGTTTGCATCCATAAAATTTACAAAGTACTTCTGAAGCTGTTTGAAATGAATGAATGATTTTTTATCTTGATTTCACATAAACTCTTAGATACACTCCAAGTTATCCCAAGAAAGTCCTTTTGATTACACTTGAGTCTGTACTTGTTTTTAATATATCAACTGTTACATATGAACATCTTTAAGGAGCAATAAGAAATTTCATTTGAAATGAATGAGTGATTTTGAGCTTGATTTCACCTAAAATGCTTAGAATTGACTATATTTACTGATTCCTCACAAGGTAAATTAAAAAATAATGACATATTCCCTAATACTGCTTAGATTTCTCTAATTAGTTCTAACTCATTCTTATTTGCTCTCTCTCACCATTAGAAATTTCCTTAGAGGGCAATGTCTGATTCTTAGATTGTTTATAAACATACTGTTTATTTGTACACATAGTGTAGTTTTATCTTTATTTTCACTAACTCAACATAATAAGGTACTTTTTATTTACTTTATAAGTAAAAGTGTATGATTAACACACTACTTAATCTACTTAATTTGCTATAAATTAATCTTAATTTGCTTTAATTTGCACAAAAATAGTACTTTTGAGGTGATGGTGTGTTTCTGAACTTATTTGCACATAAAAAGTTTTTTTCTTAATTTTTTCTCAATATATATTTTTTTAATTGAAGTACAGCTGGCTTACAGTGTTTCAGATGCACAAGATGATTCCATTATACATATACACATATATTATTTTTGAAATTATTTTCCATTACAGCTTATTATAAGATATTGGCTATGGTTCCCTTTGTTATACAGTAAACCTTTTTTGTTGTTGCATATCTATTTTTAGTTAGAAATCTAGCATTCTATTCATATTAAGCCAAACAAGTGGAATCAAAATGTCATAAATTTTTTTGGTTAGGCAAAAATTTATAAATTTTCTAATATTATTATACATATTATTTATATATATGTATACAAAAGCTTTTCTACTACACTTGATAAAGGCTTAAGAAATAACACTTTAAAAAAAGAAGAGATGGAAAAAATGAAAAACAAACTAAATGAAATGGAAGCACTGAATATGAAATAGAAAAAGCGAAACAAACTAGATAAAAGTAAAAGATCAGCATATAGTCCAATTGTTTTTAAACATGACTGCTCATTACAACCATATTTGAAGCTCTGGTGGAAAAAAAAGCAATATCTGGGCATTTGTAGTTTTTAAAAAATTCCAAGATAATTGTGATATGCATCTGGATTTTAAAAAGTGACTACAGGATTTTCTTTTAAATGGTAATTTTTATGATATAGGGTTCTATTATTTTTCTGTTGACTAATCATGATATAATGGTATAAGTGAATAATAGTTACATAATCACAATATAAAAGATGTTTATCTGTTTTCGCAATCCATAACCAGACAAAAAATAAAAGATAATTACAATTGCAAGCCATAATGGGAACATGATTAACCTAACAATATAAAATAATTACATACAGTTTGGTGGGGCAAGCACAGTGATGTGGTAAGTACATATATTCACAGGTTTTCGCCTGCCCAGCCAGTCTGTGTCTTTTGATTGGTGAATTTAATCCGTTTGCATTTAAGGTAATTATTGATATGTGTGATCCTATCACCGTTTTCTTACTTGTTTTGTGTTTATTTTCTGTAGATCTTTTCCTTCTCTTGCATTTTCTGCTTAGAAAATTTCCTTTAGCACGTAAAGCTGGTTTGGTGGTACTAGATTCTCTTAACTTTTGCTTGTCAGGAAAACTTTTGATTTCTCTATCAAATATGAATTAAGAGTCTTACTGGGTAGAGTATTCTTTGTTGTAGGTTCTTCCCTTTCATCACTTTAAATATATTGTGCCATTCCTTTCTGGCTTGTAAAGTTTCTGTTGATAAATCAGCTGATAGCTTTATGGAAGTTCCCTTGTATGTTATTTGTTTTGTTTTGTTTTTTTTTCTTGTTGTTTTTAATATTTTATCTTGGTCTTTAATTTTTGTCAGTTTGATTACACTATCTCTTTGTGTTCCTTCTTGTTTTTATTCTGCCTGGGACTCTCTGTGCTTCCTGGACTTTTTTGACTATTTCCTTTTCCAGATTAGGGAAGTTTTCAGCTATTATCTCTTCAAATATTTTCTCAGGTCCTTTCTTTCTTCTCCTTCTGGGACCCCTATCATTTGATTGTTGGTGCATTTAATGTCCCAGAGGTTTCTTAGGCTGCCTTCATTCCTTTTCATTCTTTTTTCTGTATTCTGTTCTGCAGCAGTGATTTCCACCATTCTGTTTTCCAGGTCACTTATCCATTCTTCTGCCTCACTTATTCTGCTATTGATTCCTTCTAGTGTATTATTCATCTCTGTTTGTTCTTAGTTCTTCTAGGTCTTTGGTAAACAATTCTTGCATCTTCTCCATTGTTTTCCTGAGATCTTAGACCATCTTCACCATCATTATTCTGAATTCTTTTTCTGGAAGGTTGTTTATCTCCACTTCATTTAGTTGTTTTTCTGGAGTTTTATCTTGTTCCTTCATCTGGGACATAACTTTCTGCTTTTTCATCCTGACTGACTTTCTATGATGTGGTTTTTGTTACAGCCTGTGGGACTGTGGTTCTTCTTGCTTCTTCTCTTTGCTCTCATGGAGGAGGCTAAGAGACTTGTGTCAGCTTCCTGATAGGAGGGACTGGTAGTGGGAAAAACTGAGTCTTACTCTGATGGCAGGGTCTTGCTCAGTAAAAGTGAAATTCACTCAGTTGTGTCCAACTCTTTGCTACCCCATGGACTATAGCCTGCCAGGTTCCTCTTCTATAGAATTCTCCAGGCCAGAATACTGGAGTGGGTAGACTTTCCCTTCTCCAGGGGATCTTCCCAACCCAAGGATCAAACCCAGGTCTCCTGCATTGCAGGCAGATTCTTTAATGTCTGAGCCACCAGGGAAGCCAAAACCTTAATCCAGTTATCTGCTGCTGGATGGGGTTGTGCTCCTCCCTGGTAGTTGTCTGGCTCGAGGCAACCCACCCTGGGGTCTATGGGCTGTATGGTACAGTTAATGGTGACTTCCAAGAGGGCCTATGCCAAAGGGGATCTTCCTGGACTGCTGCTGCCAGTGCCCCGTCCCTGTGGTGAGCTGCTGTCAACCCACGCCTCCAGAGGAGACCCTCCCACACTAGCAGGTGGTTTTGGTTCAGTCTCCTGTGGGGTGACTGCTCTTTGGTCTTGTGGGGTGACAGTCTCTTGTGAGGTGATGGCTCCTTGACTGCTCTTGGTGTGCGCAAGTGTCCTCCAAGAGTGGTGTCTCTGTTTCCCCCAGTCCTGTAGAAGTCCTGTAGTCAAATCCCCCTGGCCTTCAAGGTCAGATTCCTTGGGGATTCCCAGTCCCTTTGTTGGATCCCCAGCTGGGAAGCTTGATGAAGAGTTCAAAACCTTCACAACAGTGGGAGAACTTCTTTGGTATTGTTATTCTCCAGTTTGTGGGTCACCCACCCAGCGGGTGTGGGATTTGATTTCATCATGGTTACGCCCCTCCTACCATCTCACTGCAACTTCTTCTTTGTCTTTGGACGTTGGGTATCTCTTTTTGGTGAGTTCCAGCATACTCCTATCTATGGTTATTCAACAGCGAGTTGCAATTTTGGCTCTCTCACAGGAGATGAGCGCATGCCCTTCTACTCTGCCATCTTGAACCAGAAACCAAAAATTTTATATAGCACTTTAAAGATAAAACATTTTATTTTAAATGAGTGGTTTTAAGTTTGATAAATAGAAAATTTGTTCCAAATTTTCCATGCCAAATTTGGTTTAGGAATACTTCTTAGATGTATGTTAATTTGCTCTAACTTGTTAAAAGATCTTTAGTTTGAGATGTGTGTTTCTGAGCTAATTTGCCTTTCTGAGCTAATGTGCTATAACTCACTATAAGAAATCAAAGAAATCACTATAGCTTAGTTTTCATTTCAACATAAATTGCTTGGTTACATTTGTATGTGCTCTAATTCACAAGAAGTTACTTTTGAGATCAAAGATCTGCGCTGCTTCTAATTATACTGCTTAGATTCATGTGAAGTTTCTCTCATTCACAACACATTCTTACTTTGGCAAGGTACAAATGTTAATTTGTTTTCACCAGTGTACAAACACTGGTGGAATCTCCAGCCGCCAAGGCCCAGAGAGGCTGCGTGGCACCTGGAGAAGCTATTTCTGGTTCTGGCTTGTTTGTCGCCCCCGCGTCGCCGCGGAGGCAAAGCCCCGGCTTGGCCGACAGGGGGCGTCTGACCGACGGCCAGGACCCAAGCGCAATTTCTCCGGTCCCCTTGGGGCAGGAGAGCAGCTGGAACCACAGGGGAAGCCAGGGAGCCTTCACATAGGATGTGGGACCTTTCAGTCCGGCGGCTTGCTTTCCCCAGGGCCGTGGGCCAGGACCTCCCTCACCTGGTCCCTTCCTGACCCCTTCTAAGGATGGAGAGCACTGAGTCTGACCTGCAAACCTCCGGGGGAGTCCACACCGCTCACAGGGCCTTCTAGGGGACACCCTCGCAAGCTGGTCCCAGAGGCCAAGTTTCCTGATTCCAACTTAGACACCGAGTCTCCCTCCCAAAGTCCACCTGAATCCCCAGTGACCACTCCCAATGCCTAGTCCCCACTCCCCCTCCACTGGCTAGGGTCCCCCTGTTCCCTCAGTACTCTCTAATTTTTCACCCCTTAACCTGAATTCAGAACTTTTAATCCAAGGTCTAAGTCCTGACCTTCTGCTCCAGAGACTAAGATGCATGTCACCCTCCTCATACCCCACCACCAGAGGCTAAGTGCCAGTGGCCACCAACCTAGTCCCCACTTTTTGCCCAGAGGCAAGGTCCCACTTCTTTTTACCTTGGTGTCTTCCTTGTCACAATTTTTACAAGCCTCTATAGGGAAGCGCCCGACCAAACAGCCAGGAAAGGACCAGATGGCTGTGAACTCCGGCCCTGCACCAAGTGCAGAGCAGATGAGGGTGAGCCATGTTCCTGAACCAAGAGGAGAGGAAGCCCCAGACAAGGCTCACCCTTCCCACACACCAGCCAGCTCTGCTCCCTGTCTTCTTTTGGACTTGGGGCACGGGGGCCTAACAGAACTTTCACCAGGAAAGTGTTTCCATCTTTCCACAGGAAAGGGAAAGTATTAACTATGATCACAGTCAGCATCAATTTGAAAAAGAATAATGAAAACCAGAGACAAATCTGTGAATGTACTAAGACCCACTGAACTGTACACTTTAAAAGGGTAAATTTTTTGGTAAAGCTGTTATTTTAAAACAGTGTTCAGTTCAGTTCAGTCGCTCAGTCATGTCTGACTCTTTGCGACCCCATGAATCACAGCACACCAGTCCTCCCTGTCCATCACCAACTCCCGGAGTTCACTCAGACTCACGTCCATCGAGTCAGTGATGCCATCCAGCCACCTCACCTCTGTCGTCCCCTTCTCCTCCTGCCCCCAATCCCTCCCAGCATCAGAGTCTTTTCCAATGAGTCAACTCTTAGCATGAGGTGGCCAAAGTACTGGAGCTTCAGCTTTAGCATCATTCCTTCCAAACAAATCCCGGGGCTGATCTCCTTCAGAATGGACTGATTGGATCTCCTTGCAGTCCAAGGGACTCTCAAGAGTCTTCTCCAACACCACAGTTCAAAAGCATCAATGCTTCGGCGCTCAGCCTTCTTCACAGTCCAACTCTCACATCCATACATGACCACAGGAAAAACAATAGCCTTGACTAGACAGACCTTTGTTGGCAAAGTAATGTCTCTGCTTTTGAATATGCTATCTAGGTTGGTCATAACTTTCCTTCCAAGGAGTAAGCGTCTTTTACTTTCATGGCTGCAGTCACCATCTTAGATCCCTGCAAAAGATTCAGCATTGATTGGAGAGGCTGACACAGAGGGGAGCTCTGGACTGAGAGCAAGCCAAAGCACCACAGAGAGGGCAGATTGGAGTGACAAACCACATGCTGAAGAGTGGGATTCCCAGCCTCCTCTTCCTCAGCTTCCCACACTGGCAGCCAAAGTTATCTTCCTCAGGCAGGAGATGGGAAGATTTCTCTCTGGGAAAGAAAAGGTGCACGGACACTGAATGGGTGTCTCTTATCCCTGCCTCATCATTCTAGAACAGCAACTCTCAACCCCATGGCACTTTTGCCCCCAGCAGACACTTGGCAATCTCTGGAGACCCTGTTGGTTGTCTTACCTGAGGTGGGGGTGGGAGTTAATAAGTATCTAATGGGACTCTGCTTAACATCTTCAAGTCACTGGACAGCTCCCACATAAAGAATTATCTGGTCCTAAATGTCAATAATGTGCAGGTTAAGTAACCCTGTCCTAAAGTGAGCGCCACCCCCTCCAATCAGCAGGGCCCACCCATGGGCAGAAAGCTTCCCTGGGCTTCTTAGTACCTCAAGGTTAAATATAAACAGATAGCCAAGAACCTCTAGATGTTGAAAAAAAAAAAACATCAAAAAGAGTGAGGACTCATGAGACCTTACCCATGAGTTTACCCATAAGTCCTCACTCAATTATCACTGAGGCAGACACCTGCATCCCAACAAGTGAAGTCCCCTTGTACCCCTCCCAGTTCCTTTCCATGGTCCCTGCTCACCAAGCAAGCAGCATTCCAACCACACGACTTGTAGTTTCCCAGGAATCGTAAGCCATGGGGAGTCTACAGCTCAGTAAAGGGCTTTTTCTCCACCCCAATGTGTGCATGATCAACTTGGTCATCAAGTTTATCCGATGAGAGGCATCTTGCTAGGAAGACTGAGCTCTGGAAACCAAGTGGCAGGTAGCACTGAAACACTTGGGAAGGGAGGAGAGCACAAGCAGCCAAGAAAATTTGAGCTGTTGAGTTGTCCCTGTTTGAGACTTCCTGTCCTGGGCTCTGCTACTGCCACACCTGGTTATCTGCAAGCTGCTGATGACAGGCAATACATCCTGGGCTTAGTGCTGCTCTGTGGGTTGGAGGAGAAGCTGCTCACCCACCTAGCCCTGCCCCCGCCAGAGCCACATGGGCACAGGCAAGCACAGCAGAGGCCAGAGGTGAGCAGGAGCAGAGTATATTTAATCCCTCTCTGCCTTGGTGAAGAGCATCGAGGCAGGTGCATGGAGGAGCAGAGGAAAAGGCCTGGTCCATGCTCTCCTAAAAGTGAGGCTGTGAGCAAGAGAACCCCTCTGAACACCTCAGGGCTTCAGGGTGTTCCTGTTAATAGCCACATTATGCTCTCTACCCCCAAAGCACCCTTGTAGGACTCGTAGCAAAATTACCTCCACTAAACAGATGAAGAAATCAAGTATCTTGCTTATGTCCTGTATTTAATGGGGGCTGAAGAGGGATTTGTCACCTGTTTGATCCAGGTGACATCTGTAATCAGCTAGCTTGTAGGGAACATTCCAGTTATTAATTGTCCTTATCCCCTATGGGCAGAAGTAACAAGGCCTCAGAATCCTGGTTCCCAGCTCTCTTGCCTGACTGCCTCCTGAGGAGGAGGGGAAAGAAGCAGGTGCATAAAACCCATGGCCCCAGATACCACCTGGCTGCAGTTTTCTTCATGGATTGTGAATTATGCCCAGCCAGATCTCTTCATCTGCCCAGCTAATATCTGGTCAGAATCATCCCCTCCCTGGGAGTAGTGCGCCCTGAGGTTCCAAATACCAGATGTGGCTCTCCCTTCCTAACAGGGGCCAGAATGGCAGGCAGATCCTTGTAAATACCTTCAGTGCTCTGCCCCACCCTTTTCCTACTGATCCAGCAAAGTCAAAACTAAGAGCCTGTACAAAGGAGCCTTAGAATCAGCTGTTCATATTACAGTCTGCAAAACTTGCAGGGACACGTGGCTGCCATCCAGATCTCCATGGCCCCGTGGCTGCCCTGCCCCCGCAAACTTCCCTGTAGGAAGCTCTCTGGTGCAGCTTGTAGGTGGAGGGGAAGAGCCCAGCCATCACACCAGCTCACCTTATCCAGAGAAGGCATTCCCTCCTGTCACTGGAGCCTCTCCATTGTGCTGGTTTACAACATTCTGTGAGCGATACTGGATGTTTGTAAGAAGATACCCATAGCTAATTATATATAGAGAGATGTTTTTTTAATTGGGGAGTTAAACTAACAAGGTGATCCAAGAAGTTCCCAATTAACGAGGGGTTTTGAGACAAAATCACCACCAGATTTGGATGCCCAGGGACTTTTGGTTGAAATTGCACATGTCATCTTGTTGTTGTTGTTGTATTGGGTTTTAGGGTTTTCTCAGATCAAGCCACACTCATGAAAGAGAATTACTATAGAGCTTACCACCTGTAACCTTAGCAATAGAAATATTCACCATCATGGTAAAATACTATTCCAATTGATAAGGTCAGAGTAAAAGAACAAAGTAGGTTATTAAATAGTTAATTCCTCTAGGGGATTGTAGGAAAAGAAAAAAGTATAGGAGACTCTGTAAGTTAATGATCACTCTAGAAACCACCACAAAATCGAACAGGCTTATTTAGAACAAAACCATGCAAGAGAGGCCCCAAGACAATAAAACAATGTGGGAATGAGACCCACCTGCTGCCCAGTGAGCTAAGGAAGTTAATGACCCTTAGAACATGCTCTGTGCATACATGAAAAACAATAGTTTATGGGAAGGTAAAAGGTCTTTCAAAGTGAAAGACCCTCATCGTACTGAGACCTGAAATGATTTTTCCATAGTGCCATGACAGTCCTGACTTGACCCTAGAGGGACAAGAAAACTTCCCCACCCCACATGGAGGTGGAACAGATGGTTGAAGTGTGACATCTATTCAGGAATGAGGAAGGAGATGGTCTTTTCCCTCTCCCCTCTTTTCCTTTGATTATAACACTGTAACCAATAAGTTCTTGCTTGAGGCA
>SJXQ01008336.1:0-23892 GCA_006408695.1 Aepyceros melampus | reverse complement strand
TCCCACCCACTTGTAAGGTTCACAAGCATCCTATTCTTATTAAATCACTTCTTATCTATCACTTTGCCTCCCACTGAATTCTTTCTGTGCTGAGACATGAAGTACTGGAGCTCCTTAGAGCTGCCCCCAAAATACCATCTAGCAGTTTCACAGCATTATTACTCTTCAGAGCAATGTTTATTTATGTTGAGTTGACTGTCCAATAAATGCAACTCAAGTATTAATTAGCTAAAGCCTGTGTTGAGCAGAACGAAAAATAAGAATATTTATGAAAAGTTAAAAGGTATGTTTTGGCACCACTTGTTTTGGTCTTACTGTCTACAAAGTAGATTGTTTTTCTGAAAACTTGCAAATATGTGAAATCAAGAGATTTCACCTTATAGTCATGGTGAAATCACCACAAAGAAAAGGCAAATATTGAGCCAAAACTCAAGGGCAAAGGGGAGAAGGAATCTTCCCAGATGCTCAAAGGATCTTAGACACCAGCCGCCATGTGATGAGTCAGGATGCCGTTCCTTCCCGTGGATGGAGTGTTGACTTCTGCCTTGCAGCATCTCCCCAAGTAAAGAGCAGAAGTTCTTACAGAACTTCTCAAGATGGTATCAGGTACACCATTTTCCCATCCGCTGAAAGAAACCTGCCACCTATCCCAGCAGAGCTGTGTGTCTGAGTGCTCATGTACCCACCAGCCTGGAACAGTGGCAATGATACAAGAAGGATATAAGCCAGAATCAGACATTTGGCAAAGTGCTGACCATTCCAAGTAGACCTGGAAGCTCCACAGGAAAGAAATATAAGGATGTGGACACAGTGTAACTGTAATACCCACGCTGCCACCCAGAGAGCTCTTCCAAAGCCCTGGCTGTCCCACCTGCCCTGCAACCACCAAGCAGGATGCCTGTTCTCTCCCGCTGGTTCCTGGGGTTGGGTATTGTTTTCTGATATTCCATATCCCATGGATGGATTGCCTCAAGGACAGCAAAACCTTTGGAACTCCATGAGTCAGTATCACAGACATTATGCTCACCTGCTTCTAACCATTCTCTGTTTGTTTGAGATTCTTGTGCCCTTGATCAAAACCCTTCAGTGTTCTGTATCCTTGAAAGATGATTTTAGGTCTCCTTCACCGTCTGCCCAGTCTGCCTGTCAGCCTCACCCTCCTCCTGGCCTCACCTCCCACTGACCCAGCAGCACCACCAAAGGACACATACTGGACTCCTTGCCCTGACCTAGCCATTACCTCTGCCCAAGATATTCTCCCTTTGCCTCACATTAAAACTCAACTCAGCACACTGCTTCCTGGGGGTCTCCAATCCCTCCCCACAAACAGGACAAGCTACCTCGTTTTCCCGGCATTGTGGAGGGTTAAGAACTGCCTCACACTTGAGGGAACATGGAGGAGGAAGATTCAAGTTGTCAAATGTGGTCAGTGCAATCAAAGAGTTGTGGGAAGTGGGTTATGGGCTGGCATAGGCATTATGGATGCAAGCGACCAAAACGCGTGTGTGGCTGATCCCTTGGGAAAGAGTACACCAGGTGCTTCTGATGGTTAGCCCTCTGTGTTTGTGAAGCTTTCATAAATAGGCCCCAGAGTGAATTCTTCCCCAAACCAGTGTGGGCTTTGGTGAAAAGAACAGTTTAAAGAGGGAGTAAGTTCTTCATCCTGAGGTATTGGACTCCTGCCCACAAGAACCCCACTGTCCTCCAGCAGGAGGAAGATAAGGAGAAACCAACATGGAAGGATGTGAAGCCCTTCCAGCAGGAACAGCGGGAGATAGACTGCAGGTGATCCTGAGACTCCCTGATATGGCTTCTCCTGTTCTAACAAAGTTCTTCTCTGGTTGGAAGGATGTTACTCGAAGTCTAAGAAATTCACTTCAAAGTGGAGAATCCACTCTAGCTGGGCTTGGCTACAGTTTTTAGGAGAAGCTGTTCTTGGATTCTGGCTTGGGTTGAGTTGAAGTGCTTGCCTACTGACGGCGAGCAGAGTTTCTTGGCTGATCCAGCACCAGCCTTGGGATCTTCCTGTGACAAGTAAGAGACACCCTCTTTGCCCTGCTGCCAAGGGCACAGAGGGGCATGAACAGAGAATATGGAGTGAGGGGAGATAAATGAGGCCCCATAGGGCTCAGAGCATGAAGCAAGCACCTCCCATAAGTGGGAGTGGGGCATGCTCTTCATTTACTGGAATTCTGGCTTGTGCAGGTTCCTTTACCTGCCTTCATCCATCTGTCCCTCACAAGTCCCAGAAGGAGCCCTCTTAACCCCATTTTCCAGACAAAGAAACAGAGGCTCAGGAAGGATAAATAACATGCATAAGGTCATACAGGACTGAACTGCCTGATATCCCAGCACATGCTCTAAATCACCTTCATACACTGCCCTTGTTCAGCACTCAAAAATTCTGTGGGGAAATATCATTCCAAGACTTACTTTTAAATGTTGAATGACTGGTGTGCCCAGGGCTCTGCCACGAGTCCTGATGGCAGCATCCTTCAGAGCTGTATCCTCAGCTGAGAGGAAGCAAAGCAAAGGAAGATAATAGCACTGGGAGTAAAGAGCCAATTGCATTTTTAAGGTGGAAAGCTGGCTTGAAATGGAGAGGCGGAGGAGGCTGGAGAGTTCTTAGGGGCCTTGCTTGGCACAGTAAGGAGTCTGAGTTTTATCCCCAGGCCGTGAGGTTTTAGGGCAGAGCTTTAAGCAGAGGAAAGATGCAGTCAGATTTCTGCTCTAGAGGCCTCCCAAGTGGGAGGCAAAGGCAGGGTCCTTTGAAAGGGAGGATGTGGTGTGACCCAGATTTTTCCTGAGAGGTCAGAGAGTGTAGGGAATAAAAGCTTGTGCCCTGGAGTAAGAGCAGCCTCCAGGGACTGAAGGACACTTACTATCTCAGCCTCAATTTCCTATCAGTTTGCCAAAAAAAAAAAAAAAGATAATGAGACTGCCCACCTCAAATGGTGGTTGTAGTAATTGAATAGGGACTTCCCTGGTGGCTCAGATGGTAAAGCGTCTGCCTACAATGCGGGAGACCTGGGTTCAATCCCTGGGTCAGGAAGATCTCCTAGAGGAGAAATTGGAACCCACTCCAGTACTCTTGCCTGGAAAATCCCATGGACAGAAGAGCCTGATAGGCTACAGTCCATGGGGTCACAAGTCCTTGAGATTGTATTGCTATAAACTTCCCTCTTAGAACTGCTTTCGTTTCGTCTCACACGTTTTGGATCATTGTGCTTTTATTTTCGTTTTTCTCTAGGTAGCTTTTCTTAATTTCCTCTTTGATTTCTTCAGTGATTCATTTGTTGTTTAGTAGCAGATTGTTTAGCCTCCCCTGTTTGTGTTTTTTTATAGTTTTTTCTTGTAGTTTACTTCTAATCTCATAGCTTTGTGATCAGAAAAGCTGCTTGATAAGATTTGAGTTCTCTGAAATTTACCAAGGCTCACCCTGTGGCCCAGGATGTGGTCACTCCTGGAGAATGTTCCGTGTGTACTTGAGAAGAACGTGTATTCTGCTGCTTTTGGATGGAATGCTCTACAAATATCAAGTCCATCCAGTCTAATGTGTCATTCAAGGCCTGTGTTTCCTTAATTTTCTGTCTAGAGGATCTGTCCATTGAAAGTGGGGTGTTAAATTCCCCCACTATTACTGTGTTACTGTTGACTTCTCCATTTACGTCTGTTAGTACTTGCCTTATGTATTGAGGTGCTCCTATGTTGGGTGCCTGGCATGCTACAGTCCTTGGGGTCACAAAGAGTTGGATATAACCTACCGACTGAACAACAAATGTTGGGTGCATATATATTTATAATTGTTATATCTTCTTCTTGGATTGACCCCTTGATCATTATGTAGTGTCTTTCTTTGTCTCTTATAACAGTCTTTATTTTAAAGTCTATTTTGTCTGATATGAGTATTGCTACTCCAGTTTTCTTTTGATTTCCATTTACACTTTCAGTCTTTATGTTTCCCTGGGTCTGAGGTATGTCTCTTGTAAACAGTATATATACAGGTCTTGTTTTCAAATCTCCCCAGCCAGTCTACATCTTTTGGTTGGCGCATTTAATCCATTTACATTTAAGGTAATTATTGATATTGTATTTCTATTGCCGTTTTCTTAATTGTTTTGGGTTTGTCTTTTTCTTCCCCTCCTCTTTTGTTCCGTCTATTGTGGTTTGATTACTGTCTGTAGTGTTGTGTTTGGGTTGCTTTTCCTTTTGTGTGTGTGTCTGTCTATTGTAGTTTTGGGGTTTGCTGCTCTCGTGAGGTTTTGATATAACAGTACATATATGTACAAGATTTTTTTGTTTGTTTTTTGGTTTTTAAGTTGCTAGTCTCTTTCCCACCTACAGGAGTTCCTTTAGCATTTGTTGCAAATCTAATCTGGTAGTACTGAATTCTCTTAGCTTTTGCTTATCTAAAACGTTTGATTTCTCTGTCAAATCTGAACTAGAGCCTCACCAGGTAGAGTATTCTTTGTTGTAGAGTCTTCCCTTTCATCACTTTAAATATATCATGCCACTCCCTTCTGGCTTGCAGAGTTTCTGCTGAGAAATCAGCTGATAACCTTATGGGCTTTCCCTTGTATGTTATTTGTCATTTTTTTCCCTTGTTGCCTTTAATATTTTATCTTTGTCTTTAATTTTTGTCAGCTTAATTACAACATGTCTTGGCATGTTCCTCCTTGGGTTTATCCTGCCTAGGACTCTCTGCACTTCCTGGACTTGGTTGACTGTTTGCTTTCCCATGCTAGGAAAGTTTTCAGTTACTATCTCTTCACTTATTTTCTCATTTCCTTTCTCTTCTCTCTTCTCCTTCTGAGACCCCCATAATGTGAATGTTGGTGCATTTAATGCTGTCCAAGAGATCCCTTAGGCTGTCTTCATTCCCTTTTATTCTTTTTTCTTTATTCTGTTCTGCAGCAGTGATTATCACCATTCTGTCTTTCAGGTCACTTATTCATTCTTCTGCCTCAATCATTGATTGAGCTATTGAGCTATTGATTCTTCTAGTATATTTTTCATTTCATATTGTATTCTTCTCTGTTTGTTCTTTAATTCTTCTAGGTCTTTGTTAAACATATCTTGCATCTTCTCAGTCTTTGCCTCCATTCTTTTTCAAGATCCTGGATCATCTTCACTATGATTACTTTGAATTCTTTTTCTGGAAGGTTGCCTATTTCTTCTTCATTTGGTTGTTTTTCTGGAGGTTGCCTATTTCTTCTTCATTTGGTTGTTTTTCTGGAATTTTATCTTCATCCTTCATCTATGACATAATCCTCTGCATTTTCATTTTAACTTTCTGTGATTGAGGTTTTTGTTCTGGAGGCTGCAGTTGTAGTTCTTCTTGCTTCTGCTATAAATAAGTCCTTGCCAACAGCCTGGCAGAAAGAACATGGGGGTCTTGCAGAGGGTTCCTGGGCAGGACCCAGCAAAGAGCAGCAGACATCACACATGCTACCTGGGTAAGAGTTTTAAAGTACCTTTGTTGTTCTCTTTTTCTTACACCTTGAGCAAGTGGCTCTAACCTGGGTGCCTTTGCCTCACAAGAATTCATCAGCCTTCTGCATCCCTGTTGCAGCCTAGGAACCCTGTGGGTGGGCCCCATGGAAACAAAGATGGCACAGCCTTCCTCCCTTCTTCAGGAAACTTCTCACTCTCCCTTGGATGTGTTTTCCTCTAGAAATATTGAAATTGATGTAAGTGCCATGCAACAAATAAAGCAAAATACTCATATTATTTATTTGACTCCCAAACTTGACTTTGGAATTCCATAGAAATAACTGTGGAAAATAGGCACTATTGTGAGAGGGAAGAAATCTCTAAATCTCAGATCACTTGTTGAGACACCACAGGCTAAAACTAACACATTACACATCAGGAACACATCAATTCCCAAGGCCAAAAGTCTCTGTCTTATTCACTGATGAATCCCCAAATGCCTAGAATTGGGTCTGGCCCTAGTGAGTGCTTGAAATTTTCTGAGGGAAGCAGAGAAGGGGAGTATTTCATGGTGTAAACAGGGCAAGTGCTGAAACACAAGGGATTTCCCCTCCAGAGAGGAGAGTGAGGCAGAAAGCATCCCTCATCCAATGGTAGAGAATAGGGAAGGGCAGGGTAGGTCTGCTGGGAAAGTCTTCCCATCAGAAGATGGGGAGAGGCAGCAGAGGCCAGAGAATGCAACTGAGAGTCCCCTCACTTCCCCTGAACCCCAGTGGGGGGGCAAGGACATGCTGCAGAAACCAGCAACATGATCTGAGAAGAGCGTCAGTGACAAAGAGAAAGAACTTTTGTGTCCATTTCAGATGTTTTACCACACTTGGTGGTTCTTTTGCCTTGCCATTTACCAAGGTCCCCATGTGGCAGACAGTCCTATTCCTGACCCTGTTAGGGGCGTAAAAGTCCCAGATTGGGTCTGTTCCAACACCCCTGTAAGACTTGCTCTGGAGTAGGTTCATAATCCTATTGTGAGAATCCTGGTGAGATATATAGACTACCCTTCTCAGAACAGTGATTTTAATTCCATGTGATAAAGTACTAGGATTACAAAGGAGACTAATGATCCTGAAATTGGTGTTGAAATAATTTTTAAAATCTGTCAACAGTGACATATGTGCTTCCTCAAAATTAAGCAGCAAGATCTAGTGGCAAATATAAAACTATCATAATTTCAAAGTGGTGATAAACATAAATGATATTTTGAGAGATCTCCAACAGCTTTCTAGTTGTTAGAGGAAACACTGGCTGAAACTGCCCATGCTGGCTGGGCACCATAGTAACCATCTGTCTGAGTTATTTTACAACAGGAGGCCTGGTAAGGAACACAGAACTAATAAGCCACCACCAACTGGGAGAATTCAAGAAAGGTCAAAAGGAGATGCCATGTGTCCTACCACCTCCCAGAATTATCCTCGCTGAAATGCATGCATCACCAGGAAGGACCCTAAGTCAGAATGATAGGCCGAAGACAACCCAGGAACTAATCCTGTCACCATAAAAATTGAGACTGTGAGCCACATGGCAGAGCAGTCTTCCTGGGTTCCCTAACACCCCTGCTCTCTGCCAAGGCACCCCTTCCCAAAAAGGGACGCCTCATCTATCTTGTTTTGTCAGCACATGTGTCTCCTCAGACAATTCATTTCTAAGTGATAGACAAAAGCCTATCTTGGGCTCTGGAAGGTTATGATGTGAAAATATCTGTAACTCCATCCAGAAATAAATCCATACACTTATGGTCAACAAAGGAGGCAAAAATATACAACAAAGGAGGCAAGAATGTACAATAAAGAAAAGAGTCTCATCAATAAGTTGTTGACTAAAAAAGTATGCATGACCTAAAAGTTGAGAGTTCTGTTTTATTCAGCAGACATACTGAGGAGTTCAATCCCAGGAGCAGCATTTCAAGTAACTGCTCCAAGGAGCAAAGGAGAGGAGCCAAAATATATAGAAGTTTTGTAACCAAGGGCAGGTAGTCTGAACATCAAATTATTATCATTAATTAAAGAAAACCAGATATCTCAAGGTAAGGAATTTAGTGCTTTTCTGTATATGAGAAGAGACAAGATTCTGGGCTCACTGAAATCATTCCTTTGCTATGCACCTAAGCTATCTGGGGCCAGTATCCTGTATCTTCTTATTTTGAGTTTCCCCAGGGCTCACCAGTGGGAATGGCTGCAGTCTGGTGGCAGCTAGATGGCAGGAATTCTTTGTTTCTTTCCTGAGTTCCCACAGTACTCAATGGCTCACATTGGAGGGCTGCAATCACTTCTGACTGTGACATCGTTTGTTTATTGACATGACAGGAAACGTTTTATTTCTCAAAGTGATGCTGGGAAAACTGAACAGCTACATGTAAAAGAGTGCAATTAGAATATACTTTCACACCACACACAAAAATAAACTCAAAATGGATTAAAGACCTAAATGTAAGGTCAGAAATCATAAAACTCCTAGTGGAAAACATAGGCAGAACACTCTGATATAAATCACAGCAATGTTTTTTTAGATCTATCTCTTAAAGTAGAGGAAATAAAAGAAAAACTAAACTAATGGGACCTAATTAAACTTAAAACTTTTGCACAACGATGTAAATCATCAACAAATGAAAAGACAATCTACAGAAATGGAAAAAGTATTTCTAAATGATATGACTGACAAGAGGTTAACATCCAAAATATACGAATAGTCATGCAACTCAACAACAATAAAAAGACAAATAATTTAAAAATGAGCAGAAGACTTGAATTGACATTTTCCCAAAGAAGACATGGAGATGGTTAACAGGCACAGGAAAAGATGTTCATCCGCAGGGAAATGCAAATCAAAACAATCAGGAAATATCACCACAGTTGTCAGAATGGGTATCATCAAAAAGAACACAGATGTTGGCAAGGATGTGGAGGAAAGGGAACCTTCATACACTGTAGTAAGAATGTAAATTTGTGCAGCCTTAGTGGAAAACAATATGGAGGTTTTTCAAAAAACAACCATATAACCCAGAAATTCCATTCCTGGGTTTTATCTTAAAAAAACAAAAACACTAATGCAAAAAGATACATGCACCCCAATGTCCATCACAGCATTATTTACAATTGCCAACCTAAGTGTCCATCAACAGATGAATGGATAAAGAAGATGCTGTCTATATACACAATGGAATCCTTCTCAATCATAAAAAAGAATAAAATCTTGCCATTTGTAGCAACACAGATGGACTTGGAGGGTATTATGCTAAGTGAAAGGCATCCCTGGTGGCTCAGACAGTAAAGAATCTGCCTGCAGTGTGAAAGAACTGGGTTTGACCCTTTGGTCAGAAAGATCCCCTGGAGAAGGGAATGACTACCTATTCCAGTATTCTTGCCTGGAGAATTCCATAGACAGAGGTGATTGGTGGACTACAATCCGTGGGATCGCAAAGAGTCAGACACAACTTTCACCTTTCTTTCATGCTAAGTGAATTAAAACAAACAGATATCATATATAAGCCAGATATATCACTTATATGTGGAATCTGCAAAACACAACAAATGTGAATATAACAAAAGAAACAGACTCACAGATGTAGAGACCAAATTAGTGGTTACCTGTGAAGAGACGAATAGGGGGAGGGACAACATAGGGGAAGAGGATTAAGCTGTACAAACTATTATGTATGAAATGAGCTACAAGGATGTATTCCACAATATAGGAAATATTGCCAATGTTTTAAGTAACCATAAGTGGAGCATAACCTTTAAAATTGTGGGTCACTGTACTGCACACCTATAACTCATATAATAGTGTACATCAACTATACTTCAATTTAAAAAGAAAAGAAAATATTTGTGACTCCTATTGGGGACAAAATCACACCTTTTTTTTTTTTTTTAGGGAAATGCTAAATTTTGGTTTAAGGCAAGGAAAAATAAAAATACAATGTTTTCCCCCGTTCCTGTTCTCAGACCCACAAAATTCCATTCATGACTCTTGGAATGCCAGGGACCCCAGGTTAAGAACAGAGCACACTGAGGACTGTGATCACCTTTCAGAGGCACCCTGAAAGGTGGTTTCCAACCCAGCCAAATCTGCCCTTTTTGAAGCCAGGCAGCAGTGGGAAGAACTGGCGAGCAAGTGAGCAAATGGTGCGAAGAGGAACAGTTCATCAGAATGGGCTCAGGACTTCCTTAGCAGGATTCAGATTCAGACTAATCTGAATGCCCATTGGTACCCTGGGAGTTTGTGTTTTAAGTATAAGTCCTGGTGATAACTTTCACAAATATCCTATCATTTCCCCAGTGCCTGTCCCAACCAGGGACCCAAGATAGAGGGAAGGAGCCCTGGGAAGCTCCTCACACCTCCCCTGGCTGGAGTGAAAGTGGCATCACTGCCGGGAAATGAGCCAGCAGCTTCTGGCCCCTTCAGGGCCCCGTCGTGTGTAAGTGATGCCTGAAATGCGAGACCGCAGCGCCTCTTTGCAGAGAAACCTGAGCAGAGGACTGTGCAGCCGGATTGAAGGGCTGGGAACTCACCGCCTCCTGCCCCACCTCTCTCCCAAACTTCACCCGCCTCCACGTTCAATCTCAAACAAGCCAAGGAGCCTCGGCTACCAGGAAAGGAAGCCAACCACCATGAGAGCCCCAGAACATCCCCGGCCGAAGGTGTTCGTGGATGAGCGAGACTTGTGAGCCCACCTGCGGGCCGACAGAGCCCTGCGGACCATGAGCCATCAGCTAAAGGGCCGAGGGGAGGAAGTGAGTTTATCCTCATCTCTGCAGAGCCCCTTCCCAGGTTTCCTGGGCAACAGGGGACAGGGAAGCAGACGGGATGTTTTGTGGGACCCAGGTTTGAGTTGCAGGGCCCGCCACTTGCTTGCTGAGCAACCTCAGTCTAGTTATCCAAACTCTCCCTGCCTCATCCATGAGCAAAGGCAGTCATAGCCTCCTTGAAGGGCTACTGGAGGAATTAAAAACAGCCTGTGCCTGCGTTAAGGTTGAGTGACAGAGGCCACCTGTGCCCACCGAGCTCATTCAGCCTCCCCTGCCTTGGTAACAGTCACCTTTCCTTAGCAATCCTCTCCACAGATTTCTCTTTCTCTCCGTGGTTGTGGAGATGTTCTGACCTCACGAGTTTCCAGGGTGCCAGAGAAATGTCAGAACAAGGGGCCCTGGAGCTCGTGGAGCTAAACAGTTGGAGCCCAGTTCCCCCTGAGGCCCGTCAACCTGCTAAGGGTCCCCGGGGTAAGATGGGCAGTGTGGGGAAGGGCACTCTCCAGAGGTCAGCCATTCACACCTGTTCCATCTCTTACAGGAGGAGGTGGCACGAGGGGGCAGGCAAGGAGCGGCTCTCTGGGCACAGGTGAGAAGGGGTGAGGTATCCTGGGGAGCTGAAAGTCTAGCCATCCACTCAACCTTCTCTTCCATCCTCCTGCTTCCTGCCTTCCCCCTACTCACTGTGAGGAGCCCTCCCAAGGCAGGTAGAATAGTTTAATTGGGGAGGAGGCCAAGGGCTGCTCAGAGAAGGCCTGTCCTCACCCCAAGAGTCAAGGAAGAGGCCCAGAGTGAGTGACACTGAGTTGAGCCTCAAAGATCAGTGAACATTCACCAGCTTGTGGGGTCGGGGATGCCATTCCAGGCAGCCAGTAGGGAGTGAAGCCAGAGCTCACACCCAGGCAACCTGACTCCAGAGGACAAGCTCTTACCCTCACAAAGTGCCAGCAGCAGTGGGTCACCTTCCCATCTGAAATGTGGACAGAGCTCCTCTGTGAGACAGTGAGGGTTACCCAGAGGGGACAACCTGCTCCAGGAGGAGCTGAAGTCCCAGGTGGAAAATCCTCCAATGCCATCAGGGGAGCTTGAGCCACACCCAGGGGTCAGGCATCCTGCACTTCAGGTCAGGAGACATGTGGTAATGGTATGTTTTCTCCTCCTTGCATCCCAGGCAGGGCCCTGCTTGTAGGTGAGGAAGCAGAGTCTCAGGAAGTAATGGACTTCTTGGGGGAGAATGCTGGGAGAGATCCCCTTCCTCATTCCCAGGAGAAGGACTTGTCCTGACCCCATGCTGGCACATAGAGCATAGGGGAGCTGGCCCCAGGATCTACCCCATTGCATCTGCCAACCCCTTCCCTTTTGCACCTGCTACTCACCCACTACTTGGGGCCTGAGCCCTTGATGAGGCAGTCCGAAATGGGGTGGGGGGTACACCCAAGAGCAACGTGTATAACAGAGCTATGACTCTGGGCAGAGAGAGAGGCTATGGAGGCACCACTAGCGTCTCAACACTCCTTCCTGCCCCCGGAGCTGCCACATGGTCACTGTCCCTCCTCCCCACCCCACCTCCCCCCTGTCTAGTCTTCCCATCCCTCCAGAGTGTCAGGAGCGAGTGTGAGAGAGAGCACAGTATCCCGGTGGGGCTGGATGAGGCCCTCTGCTCATGGAGGGTCCAAGCCCTTGGTAACACTGTGTTGATGCTGATCTGGTCCACATTCCATTTCCCTGCTCTCTTCCAATTTCTGTCCATTCTCCTCCCATCCCAACTCCCCCTCTGCCCCCTTGAAGAGGTGGGCCTTGCGGGGCCACCTGTGGGCAAATGGTCCTAAAATGCAAAGTCACTTTGCCTAAAACACAAACCTTTTTCTACTGAAATATGCCACATACACATCTCTTCCCCCTTTCCATTTTCCCTTGTGCAGAGAAAACAGGAATTGAGTCAAAATTTTCACTTCAGGGACCCCAGTGGTCAAAGGATGAAGTGAAGTTAAATAATGGGAATTCATTCAATGAACTGGAACCCAATTACTAAAGATTTCCATTTTAAATATCCTCTGGAGTGACCTCTGAGGGACCCAAATCCTACTCCTTCAGCTTCTGTTCTACAAGAAGGAAAAAATATGTCTGAGAATACAAACTGTGTCTCTCAAAATAATTACAATTTTTTATTCCATCCATCAGAAAGGAGGGTCAGAATTCTCCCTTCTCTAGTATCATTTGGGGAATATACTTAACTGTGAGGAAATGGAGGGTGAGCCAGACCCACTAGGTCTCCCAGCTTCTCTATTTTCCTTTCAGCCTCTTTTTCGTTCTGAAGTTTTCACTTGAGTCAGGTGCATAAATGTGAACAGGCCTGTTAAGTATAAGTGAGTGCATTCAGGGCTTGGAGTTCTTCCTAATGTGACAGCTGCTCTCCTAGCTCCTAAATTATGCATTACATGAAGTCTATTGAAAAATGACTATGAAAGAAAAACTAAAGCAGTTTGCTTTCTGTGAAAAAAAGGTTAGGGAAGACTAAAGGCAAATTCTGGCTTGCTTTCCACATTCCACATGAATTTCATTCAGTTGGGAAATGAGATTACATTAGGAATTACAGTTTGGAAAAAATTTATGAACCCTCTAGTTATGTCTACAATGCTTGGAAGAATGCCTGGTACAGTTCATTACCGAAGAGAAAGCCACTTCTTAGCTAACTGAGGATTCACAGTTCAGAAGAGAACACAAACATATATTGACTTTCTTATCCAGTCTTTTCAACCAAGACTGGAAGCAGTCTCGGATGAATCATTAATCCCTTGCCTCCTGTCTCTGTTCCTCTGCCCTCTCTGAGAGCAGAGCTCAGTTCTAGAACTCTTCCCTGAGATCACAGCTGTGGTGACACACACTTTTTCACACTCCTTCCCACATCTTTGGAAAGAGTAGATTTGTTTCTGTCCACAGCGTTTCCAAGCACAGCAAAGAGCATCTGTAGGACAAACCCATCTTTCACTGGCCAATGCTGACCAGCTTCCTAACTTGATGAGTTATTATTACACCTAAATAATTTGTTGTACATTGTCTTACCCTAAAGCCTCTTCCCCTAAGAGGTGAGAAGGAGAAGAGGTTAGGGCAGGAGTGGTGAAGATAACCTTCCTGCCACCCATGTGACTGTCTATCTTTGAGTCTGTAACTAGCACTCGGTACCTTTCAGCGTGATTACATCAGGTGTCTCCACCCTCAACAACTTCTTCAGTGCTGCTGTCATGATCCTTTGATGTGATCACATCCGGTAGATGCTCCAGTATTATATTCTCTTCCTGCAGATTTCCCCCTGCTCCCCACAGGTATGCATTGCTCTCTGGGCAACCTCCTCTCCCCATGCTCCCTGCCGCAGCATCAGTCATACCCAAGACTCAGCTCTGC
This sequence comes from Aepyceros melampus, assembly GCA_006408695.1. Classification (NCBI taxonomy): domain Eukaryota; kingdom Metazoa; phylum Chordata; class Mammalia; order Artiodactyla; family Bovidae; genus Aepyceros; species Aepyceros melampus. Next base: position 10,255 of record SJXQ01008336.1, on the reverse strand, counting down.
CCTGGTCACCTACACCCCCAGACTGCTTGGCATTTTCACTGGGGCCCTTTAAACCCCCATTTCCTCTGCCTGGAATCTACCCACCTCACCACCAGCTCTCTTTATTTACACCCCTTTCTTCTGTTGACAAACCTTTGTTCATCCTTCAAGATTCAGGGAAAACATCAGTTCTTTGTGAAGCATTTTCAACCATCCTAGCCATAATTCATCACTCTTCCTCTATATTTCCAAGATCTTTTTTCCTTTAGTTCATTTTTTATTCCTTCTTTTTAAAAGATGTTTACCTAAATTATTGTCAAGAGCTGGCTCCCTAAATATCATCAACACAGTCTGTTGATAAGACAAAACTAATTTAGTGCTTACAGCAAGCAAAGTCTTGACAACATCTCACAGGAGGAAAATAAGGTCAGAATTTATTAAGAAATAAAAGTTTGGTTTAGGATAGGACTTTCAAAGTGAGGGCTTAATTAGGATTGGGTAAGAATCACAATATAACAGTCCACAACAAACAGCAAGGCCAGGATTTTGAATCAAAGCATCAGAAGGATCTTAGAGGGCAAATTAGAGTCTGTAATGCTTTCTGCTGAAGAGCTGATGGGTCTCTGAAAAAATTCTATAATGAGCAATCAAGCCATTTTACAGGCAGGATATTCCTGGAAAAATAGTCATGCAATGAAGACAGAAGCATAGCACAATATCATCTTTGTATAGACACTAAGGTGTAGTTTGATTTCTCTGTGTCCAGGCTGAGTGTGGGGAAATGGTTTTAGTTCTTCAGCCTGAACTGAAGGACTAGCCACTAATAGCTGAGAGTATCAGCCCAGATCTTCACTACTGCTTAAGGTGTCATAACTGTGTGTCAAGTATCTGCTGATGGTCCTTTCAACCTATGTGTCTGTCAGGTTTTCCAGTTCTTTCTGATGGAGGGCCCTTTGCTGGATCATTTGACACACAGCAGCTGTGCAACAGCTTCAAAGCTCTGGATTAAGAGGATTACGGCCAGAGTTTGTATAGCTCACTTGTCAGGCAGGAGCCAAGTGCTCAGACTGAACAAGAGAACAGATGTCATGCCCAACATGAGGAGGAGTCCACAGAACTATACATGGGGCCACTGGGCATGTTACCCAGCTTTATGATATCTTCATTTCCTTCCTGGATCTTTTCAGTAATGTTCAAGACCTCTGAGTGGTCTGTAGGAATGTGAGTACAACATTCTTTCACATAACCTCTCATTCTCAACCTCTCCGGAGGTTCCAGTCTTGGTGGCACTGCCTGAATCCTGTAGCTTTTCCTCTCTGTGTTAGCATGTAAGGATCATCATACTATCTGGGCTTCTTGTAAAGTATGAAATGAAGAGTTCTGAAGAGAGAAGAGAGGAATTCAGAATTCCTATAGAGTAGTTAGGGTTTCAGTTCTGGAATCAGGGCCACTGTTTGTTCTTTTTCAGTGAAACTACTAACTGATCTCTTTTTCCTAGCAGACAAACCGATGGGCCAAAATGGACCTTGGGTAATGTAGGAGGTGATCTTGAGAGCAGGGATTAGTGTACCAATGTAACAAGTTCCTGTCCGATTTGTGGGTAGCAGCTAGTAGACTTCTGTGCCAGATTCAATACCAGTCATTGGGAGTTGCCCAGTAATTTGGTTTTGGTCAAATACTCCTAAGGGATTATCAAATAATGCTGTAAAATTTTACACCATTCATGAAGAATAGTCTGGTGTCAGGCAGTGAATTTTGTAGTATCAAAGATCATTTGGCAGTGAGGGGGGAGGGTGGCGTGTCAAAAGAAAAATGATATATCTTAACTTGTAACATCTATGAATGTGAGATACTCTCCTGCCACTACCTGTTCCCTGATCCCCTTCCAAGTTCTATTTCAATGAAAGTTCAGTTGCAAAGACTAGTTATCACAAAAGGACCACAAGTATTGTTTCCATAGAGGCAGGATTTCTGGCCACTTTGCCTGCTGTGGAGTTTGCCAATTAAAAAGTGAGTCCAACTACCTAGGAAATAAACTGATTTTTTACAAGGAACTGGGTCCAAACAAAGCTGGTTGGTTCCCAAGAGAAGCGGGCATTTTCACCAGTTCATGGGTAAATTGTAGCTGATATGAGAGTCATGGGCTTCCCAGGTAGCTCAGTGGTAAAGAAGCCGTCTGAAAAATACAGGAGATGCAGGTTTGATCCCTAGGTTGGGAATATCCCCTGGAGGAGGAAACAGCAACCCACTCCAGTGTTCTTGCCTGGGAAATCTCATGGGGACAGAGGAGCCTGGAGGAGTACAGTTCATGGGGTCACAAAAGAGTTGGACATGACCGAGCGACTAAACAACAGCAACAACATCAGAGTCATACCAGGGAAGGATAAGAATGCAAACAGCAATATTAGAAACAGGGATTATAAAGAACACAGTGAAATGTAGACTGAAGTCTACATAAGAGGAGTAGAACATAGGTAGAAGAACAGAAAGCCAAGGAGCAGAACGTAGATAGAAGAACAGAAAGCCAAGGAGTAGGATATAGGTAAATGAACAGAAAGCCGAGGAGTACAGATTATAAAGTAACAATCTGTAATCTTGTGCCGTGGATTTTGGGCATAGCTGTCTATGTCCAAAGGCTGTCTGCTTCAAGATGGTTCCTGAGAACCCTCAGGCTGAGGTCACCAGTAAGGACAGTCTTCCAATAATTTGAGGATGGTTTATGTCTCTTTAGTTGAAGACATGAATCTAAGAATCAAACTGCTTAAGCTTTTCATTAACTGTGCTAGTTGTTAACAGTACCTGACAGAGTCCTTCCAGACAGGGTTCTGAGAAAGTAGAAACCTCTACAAAGTTTTCTTTGTGGAAAATAGAAATTTCTGTCCCACAGCTGAGGTTTCAAGGAAGCTTTGGGGATACAAATAGTATCTGGAGGTAACAGAGACATAAAATGGCTAGGTTAACTTTTAACCATCAAAAGTGAAATATTTCATAGCAATAATGAAATTGACAAGGGTTTGGTTGCTTCCATAGCACACAAAACACAGTTAAGGCAATCATTGAACAAAATATCTATAATGATTAAGTACGTTTTTATAGACAATGAACATGTCAGATTTATAGATGGTTGAACAGATAAAGATATGTCTTTATAGATAAAAATATCTTGAAGTATAATACACAATTTAAAACATATACACACATACCAAGACATACCAAGCATATAAGAAAAATATTTCAAGACTATATCAAGTAAAGAGATTTCGTAAATTTGGAGTAGGTCCTAAGCATCTGTATTTTAATAAAACTCCATAAGTAAGGCTGATGTTCATCTCCAGTTGAACACTGGAGGTCAGATGAAGCACTGACCTTAAAAAGTTAGGTTCAAAATTTTAAATTGTTATCAAAAAAAAATCTTAAATGATAACTGAATTGTGACTGATAATTATAATACTGCCTAACAGGAGAAAATCATCACCCGGACTCTGATAAATAGGAACAAATCATGGCAGAAAAGTCGCTGACAAATTTCTAGGAGCAGTCCATAGAGCATACAATTGCTGAAATATTTATTAACATTTGACCTTTACCAGTTTAACCTAGAAAAGTCTCAGCATCTGTTCTGATTGACATCTCTTCCCATGAAACTCCAAATAACTCCAGTAACATATCAAATAACTCTAATAGTTTCTGGCACGTCTCTATTTTAGGAAATATAAGAGCAAATCTTTGTGACTTCCCAGGGGCTATCTGGGAAGTCAAAAGATAGTTTTAGATACAAAAGATATTCTGAAAGTAATTTTAGTTCATTTTACACTTCAACAATGAAGTGTAAACAACAAAGGAACAAAAATGAAACAAAAGTTTTCAGATTTGATGGGAATTCCCTGGTGATCCAGTGGTTAGAACTCAGCACTTTCACTGCCGTGGGCCCAGGTTCAATCCTTGGTCAGGGAACTGAGATCCGCAAGCCGTGCAGGGCAGCCACACACACACACACAAAAATAGGATTTGAATGCAAGATAGCATCATGGGTGCCTTGGAAACAGTATTTGGCTATTTAGTTGAAAGTGACAAAAAAGACTTTAAATATATATATATACTTAGAAGGTAACATGATCACCTACAAGAACCTTAGCACTTTCAAAAATGACGAAGCTTTTTCTCCCCTAAATAACCAAAGCCATAATGAAATCAAGACAAAACACAGATAATTATTGTGGGAAGACTCAGAATCTTTGCTATATAGGCAGATAAGTGATGGGAGGATCCTTTATATTGTAGACGAAGGCAACAAACAGTAAACAATAAAAATAAACAGAAACAAGCCCATCAAAATTGAGCAGATTTTGTCAGAATTTTAACACACTTAATAGCTTCTCAGACTCATTATTTACTCATCTATAATCTGAGTCCAATAAAATTCACTTTCCATGAACCTTCTGTTATTTTCTGTATCCATTCAGGTTTTGCCCTTCGCCATGCTCCTTTCACTCTGCAACAACCTGTCATTTCATTTTAGGACAAACCTATTCCTTTTCCCTTAACAAAAGTACATTTCTTTACTTTGCATACAGAGTTGTACCTTTCTGTCAGAATGTATCATAGTAGAGTCTCACTGAGTTATAACCCTTAACTGAAGAAGCTTTTGTTTCACAAAACAAGCTGGGAAGATGGAGACTTGTCAGGTGTCACACATCAGCACTTTAGACTAGCAGAACTCATGAGTGCACATAACACAACTTTCTACAAACAAACTCAACCCACACATAATTTTTCAAAGGAAAGGAATGTACATGTTCATTTATAGACATGAAGCTATTACTTCTATGTAGCATATTTTTTAAAAAGAAGCAGAAGTACATATACTTAAAATGATGGTGATGTTTAGTCACTAAGTCCTGTCCAACTCTTGCACCCCCATGAACTGTAGACTGCCAGGCTCCTCTGTCCATGGGATTCTCCAGGCAAGAATACTGGAGTGGGTTGCCATTTCCTTCTCCAGGGGATCTTTCCAACCCAGGGATTGAACCTGGGTCTTCTGCACTACAGGCAGATTCTTTACTGACTGAGCTATAAAGGAAGCCCATACTTAAAATAATGCTTAGCAATCATGGACAGAGGAGCCTGGTGGGCTATGGTCCATAGGATCGCAGAGAGTTGAACACAACTGAAGTGATTTAGCATGTAGCACAATCAATGTTTTGGAATTCCATCTTATTTAGAATGAGCTAAGCATTCAACGAATATTCATTAATTCCCTTTAATATCAGTCCAAAGTTTCAAGATACCTATAGATCTTGGAATTTTTAAAATTAATTAATTAATTTATTTTATTTTTGGTGCTGGGTCTTTGTTGCTGCCTTCAGGCTCTCTCTAGTTGCAGGGAGCAGGGGCTACTCTCTACTTGCAGTGCACAGACTTCTCTGTGGTGGCTTCTTCTTGTTGCAGAGCACTGGCTGTGCAACACACAGGCCTCAGTAGTTATGGATCATGGGCTTAGTTTCCCTGCAGTATGGGGAATCTTTCCAGACCAGGAGCCAAACCCATGTCGCTGCATTGGCAGACAGATTCTCAACCCCTGTGTTAAGTCGCTTCAGTCATGTCCGACTCTGTGCAACCCCATAGACAGCAGCCCAACAGGCTCCCCTGTCCCTGGGATTCTCCAGGCAAGAACACTGGAGTGGGTTGCCATTTCCTTCTCCAATGCATGAAAGTGACAAGTCCTAGATCTTGGAAATTGATCTTGCAGCTGGGATACTATAAAATATAAATACTATTGAAATCAAATGTTCATCATAATGATCAATTTAATTAAGCACAAATTTAGGTACTTCATAATTTTAAACATGATGCAGAAATAATGTTGAAAAAACAAGGTCTACTGGAGGAGTGAATGACAAACCACTCCAGTGGTTGTCTCAAGAACCCCACGAACAGTATAAAAAGGCAAAAAGATATGACCCCGAAAGATGAGCTTCCCAGGTTGGAAGGTGTTCAGTATGCTATTGGGGAAGAGTGGAGTGCAAATCAGTGAAGTAAAATGGACAGGAATGGACAAATTTAATTCAGATGATCAGTATGTCTACTACTGTGGGCAAGAATCCCAAATCAATTTAATTAAGCACAAATTTAGGTACTTCATAATTTTAAACATGATGCAGAAATAATGTTGAAAAAACAAGGTCTACTGGAGGAGTGAATGACAAACCACTCCAGTGGTTGTCTCAAGAACCCCACGAACAGTATAAAAAGGCAAAAAGATATGACCCCGAAAGATGAGCTTCCCAGGTTGGAAGGTGTTCAGTATGCTATTGGGGAAGAGTGGAGTGCAAATCAGTGAAGTAAAATGGACAGGAATGGACAAATTTAATTCAGATGATCAGTATGTCTACTACTGTGGGCAAGAATCCCATAGAGGAAGTGAAGTAACCCTTATAATCAACAAAAGAGTCCAAAATACAGTACTTGGGTGCAATCTCAACAATTACAGAATGATCTCAGTTCATTTCCAAGCAAACCATTCAACATCATGGTAATCCAAGTCTATGCTCCAACTACTCTAACGCCTAAGAAGCTGAAGCTGACTGGTTCTATGAAGACCTATCAAGACCTTCTAGAACTAATGCCAAAAAAAAGATGTCCTTTTCATCATAGGGAATTGGAATGCAAAAGTAGGAAGTCAAGAGATACCTAGAGTAACAGGCAACTCAGGCCTTGGATTACAAAATGAAGCAGGACAAAGGCTAACAGAGTTTTGTCAAGAGAGCATGCTGGTTATAACAAACACCTTTCTCCAACAACACAAGAGATGACTCCACATGTGGACATCACTCAATACCAAAATCAGATTAATTACATTCTTTGCAGCTGAAGATGGAGAAGTTCTAAACAGTCAGCAAAAACAAGACTTGGAGCTGACTATGGTTCAGATCATCAGCTCTATATAGCAAAATTCCGGCTTAAATTGAAGAAAGTAGGGAAAACCACCAGCTCATTTACATATGACCCAAATCAAATCTCATATGATTCAGTGAAGGTGACAGATAGATCAAGAAATTAGATCTGATAGACAGAGTGCCTGAAGAACTATGGATGGAGGTTTGTAATATTGTACAGGAGGCAGTGACCAAAACCATCCCAAAGAAAAAGAAATGCAAGAAGGCAAAGTGGTGGTCTGAGAAGGCTTTACAAGTAGCTGAGGAAAGAAGGGAAGTGAAAAGCAAGGGAGAAAGGGAAAGATATACCCAACTAAATGCAGAGTTTAAGATATAAGCAAAAATAGATAAGAAGGCCTTCTTCAATGAACAATGCAAAGAAATAGAGGAAAACAATAGGATGGAGAAGACTAGAGATATCAAACAAACGTTTCATGCAAGGATGGGCATGATAAAGGACAGAAACAGTAAGGATCTAACAGAGGCAGAAGAGGTTAAGAAGAGATGGCAAGAATACACAGAAGAATTATACAAAAAGGTCTTAATGACCTGAATAACCATGATGGTGTGGTTATTCACCTAGAGTCAGACATCCTGGAGTGTGAAGTCAAGTGGGCCTTAGGAAGCATTGCTGTGAACAAAGCTAGTGGAGGTGCTGGAATTCAAGTTGAGCTAATTCAAATCCTAAAGATCAAGCTGTTAAAGTGTTGCATTCAATATGTCAGCAAATTCGGAAAACCCAGCAGTGGCCACTGAACAGGAAAAAGTTAGTTTTCATCTCGACCCCAAATAAGGGCAGTGCTAAAGAATGTTCTAACTACCAGACAATTTTGCTCATTTCCCATGCTAGGAAAGTTATGCTCAAAATCCTTCAAGCTAGGCTTTAGCAGTACTTCAATCAAGAACTTCCAGATGTACAAGCTGAGTTTAGAAAAGGCAGAGGAATAAGAGATCAAATTGCCAAGATTTGTTGGATCATACAGAAAGCAAGGGAATTCCAGAGAAACAGCTTCTTCTGTCTCATTGATTATGCTAAAACCTTTCACTGTGTGGATCACAACAAACTGTGGAAAATTCTTAAACAGATGGGAACACCAGACCATCTTACCTATCTCCTGAGAAACCTGTATGAGGATAAGAAGCAACAGTAAGAAACTTACATGGAATGGACTGGTTCAAAATCAGGAAAAGAGTACAAGTCTGTATATTGTCATTCTGTTTAACTTCTATGCAGAGTATATCATGTGAAATGCTGGGCTGGGTGTATCACAAGCTGGAATCAAGACTGCTGGAAGAAATATGAACAACCTCAGATATGCAGATGATACCACTCTAATGGCAGAAAATGAAGAGGCACTAAAGAGCCTCTTGATGAGGGTGAAAGAGGAGAGTGAAAAAGCTGGCTTGAAATTCATTATTCAGAAAACAAAGATCATGGCATCTAGTCCTATGACTTCATGGCAGATAAAAGGGAAAAAAGTAGAAGCTGTGACAGATTTTCTCTTCTTGGGCTCCCAAATCACTGCAGATGATGACTGCAGCTATGAAATTAAAAGACGCTTGCTTCTTAGAAGGAAAGCTATGACAAACCTGGACAGTGTGTTAAAAAGCAAAGATCGCACTTTGCCAACAAAGGTCTGTATAATCAAAGCTACGTTTTTTTTCCAGTAGTCATGTAGGAGTGAGAGTAGGACCGTAAAGAAGGCTGAGTGCCAAAAAATTGATGCTTTCAAATTGTGGTGCTGGAGAAGACTTTTTAGAGTCCCGTGGATATCAAGATCAAACTAGTCAGTCTTAGAGGAAATCAACTCTGAATACTCATGGAAGGACTGATGCTGAAGCTGAAGCTCCAGTACTTCGGCCACCTGATGTGAAGAGCTGACTCACTGGAAGAGACCCTGATGCTGGGAAAGATTGAAGGCAAAATGAGAAGAGGGCAGCAAGGATGAGATGGTTGGATAGCATCACCAATTCAATGGGCATGAACTTGGGCAAACTCCAGGAGATAGTGAGGGACAGGGAAGCCTAGCGTGCTGCAGACCATGGCGTTGCAAAGAGTTGGACACAACTTAGTGATTGAACAACAACAGAAATAATGCTATCATATTTAATCAATGAACCAATGTAAGTTTAGGAAGAATAGAATAAGTAGAATAAACTACAATATTGTATTGTATTTAATGCTGAAAAATCAAAGAAGACATGTTTGTTCTTATTAAACCAGAAGTATTAAACTAATTCCCCTGGAGTAGGAAATGGCAACCTACTCCAGTAATCTTGCCTGGAAAATTCTATGGACAGAAGAATCTGCCAGACCACTGTCCATGGAATCGCAACGAGTTGGGCACAACTCAGTGGCTGAGCACGCACACACGCGTGCATTAAATTAATTCATTTGCCAAACGCTTATTAAATTCCTAGGATTTTTTGGAATATTTAATTTATATAAACACATTGATCTCTTATGAGCCAATCAATGAGCTCTTTATTTTTTTATTACTCATTTATTTAGTTATGACTGCACGGCATCTTCCGTACTGCTTGTGCACTTTCTCTAGCTGTGGTGCCTGAACTCTAAGGCTTGCAGGCTGCAGTAGTTGTGGCTTCCAGGCTCTAGAGAGCAGGCTGAGTAGTGATGCACAGGCTTAGTTGCCCAGAGGCAAGTGGAATCTTCCCAGACCAGGGATCAAACTCCCATCACCTGCATTGGCAGGTGGATTCTTAACCACTGGACCACCAGGAAAGCCCCTCCTACAAATTTTGATAATTTTATTTTCCTTTAAATTTAGTTCAAAGTATTTTGAAATTTCTCTTGAGACTTCTTTATCCCATAAGTTATTTAAAAGTGTGTTGCTCTATCTTCAATCATTTTGGTATTTTTAAAGTTATCTTTCTCTTAGGGATTTCTAACTTAATTCCATTGTGATCTGACAGCATATTTTGAATAATTTCTATTCTTTTAAATTTGTTGACATATTTTATAGGTCAGAATGTTGTCTATCTTGGTAAATTCTTCAAGAAGAGTGTATGTTCTGCTGTTGTTGGATGAAATGTTTTATAAATGTCAACTAGATTCGCTTGATTGGTGGTGCTGTTCAGTTCAGTTATGTCCTTACTGATCTTCTGCCTGTAATATCTTTCAGTTACTGATAGATGTGTGTTGAAGTCTCCAGCTGTAATGTGGATTTGTCCATTTCTCCTTGTAGTTTTATCAGATTTTGCCTCACATGTTGAAAGGTTGTTGTTGAATCACGATGCTGGGGTTCTTGGCCTCCGGAGGAGAAGAATTCAATCCGGGGCCAGAGACAAGGCTTGATTGCTCAGAGCTTTTGTGTAATAAC
>SJXQ01008335.1:142437-202502 GCA_006408695.1 Aepyceros melampus | reverse complement strand
CCCAGCAGAGGTACCCTCCCACTAGAGGGTATATACCCTGAGAAAACCATAATGTAAAGAGACACATGTACCCCAGTGTTCACGGCATCACTATCTACAATGTTAGGACATGGATGCAACCTAAATGTCTATCCTAAATATCCATGAGTGGATAAAAGATACGGTACATATACACAATGGAATATAATTCAGCCATATAAAGGAAATAAACGATCATTTGTAGAGATGTGAATGGACCTAGAGTCTGTCATACAGAATAAAGTCAGAGAAAAACAAATATATATTAATGCATGTATGTGGAATCTAAAAAAATGGTACAGATGAACCTAGTTTCAGGGCAGGGACAGAGATGCAGATGGAGAGAAAAGACGTGTAGACATGAGAGAAAAGGGAGAGGGTGGGATGAATTGGGAGACTAAGTTTGACATAAATACACTACCACGTGTAAAGCTTACATGCAGTGTACATTATGTGAAATGCCAGGCTGATGAAGCACAAGCTGGAGTCAAGATTGCTGGGAGAAATATCAATAACCTCAGATATGCAGATGACACCACCCTTTTGGCAGAAAGCGAAGAACTAAAGAGCCTCTTGGTGAAAGTGAAAGAGGGAGTGAAAAAGTTCATGGCATCTGGTCCCATCACTTCATGGCAAACAGATGGGGAAACAATAGAAACAGTGACAGACTTTATTTTCTTGGGCTCCAGAATCACTGCAGATGGTGACTGCAGCCATGAAATTAAAAGATGCTTGCTCCTTGGAAGAAAAGTTATGACAAACCTACACAGCATATTAAAAATAGAGACAGTACTTTGCTGGCAAAGGTCTGCCTAGTCAAAGCTATGGTTTTTCCAGTAGTTGTATATAGATGTGAGAGTTGGACTATAAAGAAAGCTGAGCACCGAAGAATTGATGCTTGAACTGTGGTATTGGAGAAGACTCTTGAGAGTCCCTTGGAGTGCAAGGAGATCAAACCAGTCAATCCTAAAGGAAATCAGTCCTGAATATACATTGGAAGGACTGATGCTGAAGCTCCAATACTTTGGCCACCTGAAAAAAAGACCCTGATGCTGGGAGGGATTGGGGGCAGGAGGAGAAGGGGACGACCGAGGATGAGATGGCTGGATGGTATCACGGACTCAATGGATGTGAATCTGGGTGAACTCCGGGAGTTGGTGATGGACAGGGAGGCCTGGAGTGCTGTGATTCATGGGGTCGCAAAGAGTCAGACACGACTGAGCGACTGACCTGAACTGTGAACTGTCAGTTCAGTTGCTCAGTGGTGTCCAACTCTTTGTGACCCCATGGACTGTGCATGCCAGGTTTCCCTGGCCATCACCAACTCCCGGAGTTTCCTCAAACTCATGTCCATCAAGTCGGTGATGCCACCTAACCATCTCATTGTCTGTTGTCCCCTTCTCCTCCTACCTTCAATCTTTCCCACTAGCAGGGTCTTTTTTTCAGGTGGCCAAAGTATTGGAGCTTCAGCATCAGTCCTTCCAATGTATATTCAGGACTGATTTCCTTTAGGATTGACTGGTTTGATCTCCTTGCACTCCAAGGGACTCTCAAGAGTCTTCTCCAATACCACAGTTCAAGCATCAATTCTTCGGTGCTCAGCTTTCTTTATAGCCAACTCTCACATCTATATACAACTACTGGAAAAACCATAGCTTTGACTAGGCAGACCTTTGCCAGCAAAGTACTGTCTCTATTTTTAATATGCTGTGTAGGTTTGTCATAACTTTTCTTCCAAGGAGCAAGCATCTTTTAATTTCATGGCTGCAGTCACCATCTGCAGTGATTCTGGAGCCCAAGAAAATAAAGTCTGTCACTGTTTCTATTGTTTCCCCATCTGTTTGCCATGAAGTGATGGGACCAGATGCCATGAACTTTTTCACTCTCCTCTTTCACTTTCACCAAGAGGCTCTTTAGTTCTTCGCTTTCTGCCAAAAGGGTGGTGTCATCTGCATATCTGAGGTTATTGATATTTCTCCCAGCAATCTTGACTCCAGCTTGTGCTTCATCAGCCTGGCATTTCACATAATGTACACTGCATGTAAGCTTTACACGTGGTAGTGTATTTATGTCAAACTTAGTCTCCCAATTCATCCCACCCTCTCCCTTTTCTCTCATGTCTACACGTCTTTTCTCTCCATCTGCATCTCTGTCCCTGCCCTGAAACTAGGTTCATCTGTACCATTTTTTTAGATTCCACATACATGCATTAATATATATTTGTTTTTCTCTGACTTTATTCTGTATGACAGACTCTAGGTCCATTCACATCTCTACAAATGATCGTTTATTTCCTTTATATGGCTGAATTATATTCCATTGTGTATATGTACCGTATCTTTTATCCACTCATGGATATTTAGGATAGACATTTAGGTTGCATCCATGTCCTAACATTGTAGATAGTGATGCCGTGAACACTGGGGTACATGTGTCTCTTTACATTATGGTTTTCTCAGGGTATATACCCTCTAGTGGGAGGGTACCTCTGCTGGGTCATACAGTACCTCTGTTTTTAATTTTCTAAGGAACTTTGGCCATCTCATGAGAAGAGTTGACTCATTGGAAAAGACTTTTATGCTGGGAGGGATTGGGGGCAGGAGGATGAGATGGCTGGATGGCATCACTGACTCGATGACGCAAGTCTGAGTGAACTCCGGGAGTTGGTGGTAGACAGGGAGGCCTGGTGTGCTGCGATTCATGGGGTCGCAAAGAGTCGGACAAGACTGAGCGACTGAACTGAACTGAACTGAAGGAACCTACCTATTAATTCTCCATAGTAGCTGTATCAATTTACATTCCTACCAACAGTGCAAGAAGGTTCCCTATTCTCCACACCAGCATTTACCGCTGGTGTATTTTTTTTTATCCTGGCCATTCTGATTGCCATGAGATGGTACCTCATGATAATTTTGATTTGTATTTCTCTAATTAGTGATGTGCTGAGCATCTTTTCATGTGCCTCTTGGCCATCTGTATGTTTTCTTTGGAGAAATGTCTGTTTAGGTCTTTACCCATTTTTTTTTTTAATTGGGTTGTTTTTCTGATATTGAGCTGCATGAGCTGTTTGTGTATTTTGGAGATTAATCCTTTACTGCTTCACTTGCAAATATGTTCTTCATTCTGAGGGCTGTCTTTTTGTCTTGCTGTGCAAAAACTTTGGAGTTTAATTAGGTCCCGTTTGTTTTTGTTTTTATTTTCATTACTCTGGGAGATGGATCCAAAAAGGTGATTTATATCAGAGTATTTTTCCTGTATTTTCCTGTAAGAGCTTTATAGTGTCTGGCCTTACATTTAGGTCTTCAGTCCATTTTGAGTTTATTTTTGTGTATGGTGTTAGGTAGTGTCTATTTTCATTGTTTTACATATAGCTGTCCAGTTTTTCCAGTACCACTTATGAAAAGATTGTCTTTTCTCTGTTGTATGTTCTTTGCTCCTTTGTCACGGATTAGAGAACCATGATGCATGGGTATACCTGTCATTGTCTTTTCTCTGTCGTATGTTCTTTGCTCCTTTGTCACGGATTAGAGAACCATGATGCATGGGTTTATCTGTCCTGTATGATTGATCTGTATGGTATTTGTGCCAATGCCATACTGTGTTGATTCCTGTAGCTTTGTAGTAGTCTGAAGTCAAGGAGCCTGATTCCGCCAGCTCTTTTTTCTTTCTCAAGATTGCTTTGGCTATTTGGGATATTTTGTGTTTCCATACAAACTGTAAAATGTTTCTGTTCTCATTCTGTGAAAACTGCTGTTGGTAATTTGATAGGGTTGTACTGAATGTGTAGAATGCTTTGGGTAGTATAGGTATCTTCACACTATTGAGTCTTCTCATCCAAGAACATGGTTGTATCTCTCCATCTGTTTGTGTCATCTTTCTTTCATCCATTTTTTAGTTTTCTGAGGACAGGTTTTTTGCCTCCTTGGATAGGTTTATTCCTAGGTATTTCATTCTTTTTGTTGTGACGGCAGATGGGAGTGTTTCCTTAACTTTTTTCTGATCTTTTGTTGTTAGTGTATAGGAATGCAGGAGATTTTGGTGCATTAATTTTGTATCCTGCAACTTTAGCAAATTCATTGATGAGCTCTAGTAGTTTTCTGGTGGCATCTTCAGGATTTTGTATATAAATAGTATCATGTCATCTGCAAACAGTGACAGCTTTACTTCTTTTCCAACTTCTTTTTTTCCCCTGATTACCGTGGCTAGGACTTCTAAAATTAGGTTGAATAATAGTGGTCACAATGGACATCTTTGTCTTGTTCCTGATCTTAGAGGAAATGCTTTCAGTTTTTCACCATTGAGAATGATGTTTGCTGTGGGTGTGTCATACATGGCCTTTATTATATTGAGATAGTTCTCTCTATGCCCTTTTCTGGAGTTTATCTTTTTAATCATAAATGGGTATTGAATTTTGTCAGAAGCCTTTTTTTTCTATCTATTGAGGTGATTGTCTGGTTTTTACTCTTATATTTGTTAGTATAGTGTATCACATTGATTTTGTATATATTGAAGAATCCTTTCATCCCTGGGATAAATCCTACTTGATCATGGTGTATGATCATTTTAATGTATTATTGGATTCTGTTTGCTACTGTTTTGAGGAGTTTTGCATCTGTGTTCACCAGTGAAAATGGTCTGTAATTTCCTTTTTTGCGTGTGATATATTTGGTTTTGGTATCTTGATGGTGGCCTCATAGTGTGTTTGGGAGTATTCCCCTCTCTGCAATTTTTTGGAAGAGTTTGAGGAGGATAGGTTTTACCGCTTCTCTGAATGTTTGATAGAATTCGCCTGTGAAGCCATCTGTCTGGTCCTGGACTTTTGTTTGCTGGAAGATTTTTCACTGCAGATTCAATTTCATTACTTGTGATTGGTTTCTTTATATTTTCTAATTCTTCCTGGTTGAGTCTTGGAAAGTTGTGCCTTCCCAAGAATCTGTCCATTTCTTCCAGGTTGCCCATTTTATTGTCATATAGTTGCTTACAGTAGTAGTATTCTCTTATGATCCTCTGAACTTCTGCAGTGTTAGCTGTAATTTATTTCTAATTGTATTGAGTCATCTTCCCTTTTTCATTTTTTAAAGAAATTTTTAACTGGATAAAAACTGCTTTACAATGTTGTATTGGTTTCTGCCATACAATAGTGTGCTGCTGCTAAGTTGCTTCAGTCGTGTCCAACTCTGTGCGACCCCACAGACGGCAACCCACGAGGCTCCCCTGTCCCTGGGATTCTCCAGGCAAGAACACTGGAGTGGGCTGCCATTTCCTTCTCCAATGCATAAAAGTGAAAGTGAAGTTGCTCAGTCATGTCCGACTCTTCTCAACCCCATGGACTGCAGCCTAGCGGGCTCCTCCATCCATGGGATTTTCCAAGCAAGAGTACCAGAGTAGGGTGCCATTTCCTGCTCCACAAGTGTGAGTCAGCCATAATTATACACATAGCCCCTTCCTCTTGAGCCTCCCTCCCCTCATCCCATCCATCTAGGTCATCACAGAGCACCAGGCTGAGCTGTGTAGAGAGCTCACCAGTTGTTTCACACGATAGTATATATATGTTGATGCTGCTACCCTCTTCTTCCCCACTGTGTCCACATGTCCATTTTCTTCATGTACATCTCCATTCCTTCCTGCAAATAGGTTCAACAAAACCATTTTTCTAGATTCCATATATGTGCATTAATATCTATTTTTCTCTTTCTGACTTCCTCTCAGGAGCTAGGTTCATCCACCTCAGTAGAACTGACTCAAATTTGTTCTTTTTTGTGGCTAGTAGTCTGTTGTATGTATGTACCACATTTTTACCCATTCATCTGCAGATGGACATCTACATTGCTTCCAGGTCTGGCTATTGTAAATAGTGCTGCAGTGAACATTAGGGTCCATGTGCCCTAGAATTGTGGCTTTCTCAGGATATATGCCCAGTAGTGGAAGTGCTGGGTCATGTGGTAGATTTATTCCTAGTTAAGGAATCTCCATAATGGCTCTGTCAGTTTCCATTCCCACCAACAATGTCGGAGGGTTCTCTTTTCTCCATGTCCTCTCCAGCAATTTATGGCTTGTAGATTTTTGGATGATGGCCATTGGTGTGAGGTGATACCTCTTTGTAGTTTCGATTTCTCTATGAAGTGATATTGAGCAACTTTTCACGTGCTTATTTGCCATCCCTTTTTTCCTTGATTATGGCTAAAGGCTTATCAATTTTGTTTATCTTCTCAAAGAACCAACTTTTAGTTTTACTGATCTTTGCAACTGTCTTCTTTCTATCTACTTCATTTATTTCTGCTCCGGTCTTTATGATTCCTTCTAACTCTGTTGTTGCAGCTGTCTGGTTGCCTTAGGTATAAGGTTAAGAGTGTTTGAGATTTTTCTTGTTTCTTGAGATGAGACTGAATTGTTGTAAGCTCCCCTCTTAGAACTGCTTTTGCTGTGTCCCATAGGCTTTGGGTCATCATGTTTTCACTGTCACTTGCTTCTATTTTTTATTTCCTCTTTGATTTGTTCAGTGACCTCTTGGTTATTCAGCAGAGTGCTCTGTCAAACCAACGAAGTGCAGACAGTGGTCCTACAGCCACTTCACTTCTGACTTGAACTCTTCTAAATGTGCTGACCTGATGACACTGGATCAGAGCACAAGTCACTAGTCATGGAGGTATGGTCTGTGTTACGTCACCTTCCTGTCTCTGCTTACTCTCATGCATCAAAGGCTGAAAAACACCAGCCTGGAGGGACTATAGCTACATGAAGCACTTTTATGTGGTACAAAGACATAAATAAGACTTTTTAGAAATAAATATGTTTATTCTAAAATTAATGCAAATAATTACAATTATAGAAGAGGATGTTGAGAGATTATTAAAAAAAAAAAAAAAGCAAGCACAAGATAAAGTAAGGCTATTACAACAGACAACTCACAAGGTTCTCAAACACCTGATTAGTTACAGGCTGTAGCTGGTGGCCGCCAAGCCAGGCCTCTGTCATTACTTCTGTCACTCCTGGCTCTAGGTAAAAGCAGGTTGCTGCTAGTAAGAACCACAGAAACGGCAAAGGAGCTCACAGCTGTAAGGAGCAGGTAGAAGCATCAAAACACCACCTCTTGGGTGTGCCATGCCTCCCTCTAATCATATCCTGGCCTTCTTTCTCTTGAGTTTACCCCATAGCAAGTAGGTCCTCAAGGAACCAAGCCATTTGGCGGAAAACTATATAGCAAAGGTGGCATTCCTTGGCTTGATTCTGGCAAAGTACAAGTGGGCTGAGAGCCAGAATGCAAAGCTAGGGCACCTGATGGACAGAACTGACCCAAATAATCCTTCAGAAAGACCTCTCACTTCCTGGTCATAATGGAACCATAATGGAACAAGAGGCCCAGTGGTTACCTCTGCAGATATCTGAGGGGTTCTGTCAGCTCCCAGACCAAATGCAGGGTTTGAAGTCAGTGTCCTTTCATAAGATGGAACCACACTGCCCAGCTGGTTAGGGACCACCCAAGACAGTCCAGTCCATCATTAAAATGTGTGCAGATACGGATGATGACAACTGAAAACATAAGGCAGGACACTGGCTCTGAGGAACTCGAGATGCGATTTCCCGACTTCCTTTAAACAGGTGTGACCACCACTCCTGGTGGAGCTACCAAGGGTAGTGCTTGGAACTGAGCAGAGCTGCCACTCATCTATGGCTGTGACCTGGTTCTAGTATCAGTGGGCACGCACAACCACCTCACCACAAAGGAGCACTTTCTCACCAGCAGCCGTTTGCAGCAACCACCACCCCAAGCAGGTTACCTCCCTTGTATGCCTAAATAAACAAATGAATGCGGTCATTTATCCACAATGATTAAGATTTGGGACATTTTATTACTTATTTACTTCTTAAGAGATTATTGCTACAATTAGGAAGGGAGCCTTGAGATGGAAAAAGGGGAAGTTAAAGACAGAAAAGATTTAAAAGAGGCAAGTACCATATTTTGCAAGTATAAAACTGGTCATATTAAAAGTGACATGGCAGTATATTCATGCAGCTACTTAAACTCTAACCCAGAAACAAGAGTACAGTTTTTGCAGAGGCCAATGAGACATCTGCAAGCAACATGGTATCATGAAGACATTCCATCTACCTCTGCAGACTAGATGCTACTTACGCACACAGGTACGTAAAGAACAGAAAGCCCACAAGTGTTTAAGTCTAACACTCATGATCGTAAAGTGGCGACAGCAGGTCCCTTTGAAAACACCACAGCCCACAGAGGAAGGTCCCGGGGAGATACGGGAAGCAACAGGACACGCTGCAGGTATGTGCTTCTTCGTTTTTAGCAGCTGACAAACCACAGTCGTGCCTGCTGAGTGGTTCTGGGTCCCTGGAATTCCTCCAACACGATGAACGCACTGGAGATCCAGGGATGGTTCACACACAGTGCCTATCAGTTCATCAACCAGGGGGCGGAATGTGACTCCCCTAGCCAAAGGATCTCTGCTTCTAACACAAACACACCCACATTCCTGGAGCCCACAAGGACAGAAACACGACACACCAGCCCTGCAATGACACAGTCAGCCAGCCAGTCACTGTGGAGGAAGGACAGCGCTAAAGAACACTTAGACGAATGTGCCAGGGAGTCTGGGGGAAGTCCGGGCCAGCACTCCCAGCGAAGAAGGCTAGAGGACACCAGCCTGAGGAGGCTGGGTATTCAGGAGTCCCTGAGAAGGGTGGTGGAACAGAGGAAAGTGTCTCCTGACTTACCCCTACCCAGGTAAGAACCTCAAAGACTGATCCAGTCCCTCCGGGCCTGGGTCAGGAGTAGCCCATCACTGCTCATTGCTGAGAACGAAGGCACATCGTGTGTTGTCATGTGGGTAGGACAGTGGCTCAACCGAGATCAGGGCCCTGTGCGGGGGGCAGAGGGTAGGAAGTGGGCGCAGGGTTGGGTCCTGTTCCTGCGCCACCCTGAGCAACTGGTCTTAACGAAGGAATCCCAGGCCCTAGGCCTCAAGTGACACTTGATGTCTTCCTATTCGAGAAAGTTTCTCTCATCCTAGCCAGGGCCGAGGAGCGTCCAGTACCTGAGGCTTGACTGCCGTCGTACCTTTGGGAGTTGAATGAAGGGGGAAGAGGCAGAAAGAACACACTAACACATTTTCCTTGCCTTGGGGGCTCTCTCACACCCTCCCTGGGTAAGTCAAGGCAACTTGTGAAGGTGCTTTGAGCTGTTCCTTCAGGCAAACAAAAAACAAACGTGCATGAGGGCTGGAGCAACAGGGCGGGGAGGACTGCTGCTAACTCTGGTGGCACACCCGGAGGTCTGGGTGCTCGTCCTGCGCTGCTACCCAGGCAAGTCTAGAAAAAGGCCTGGTTCCCGTCTTCAGGGGCCCAGGAGAGGGCTCAGGTGTGCTCCAAGAGGCAGCACCAGGGCCAGAAGGCCCTAGCTTCTCTGGAACCCACACCATTCTCGTTCTAATCCACGCAAAGAGGAACCACTGGGAATGGGAGGTGATGGCAACCAGTACCACATGGGGACTGCAAGCACAGACGGGGAGCAGCAACCACTCCAGACCCTGCCTTGGTGACCGAGCAGATCCGCCTGACCCTGCCGGCCCCGCAGAGCAGAATGATGGCTGGCCGACCTGTGTCCTTGAAAGCATAAGCTGTGAAACAAGAGACTCTAAGAGAAAACACTGGGGCTGGGAAAGCCTCCTGCTTGAGCAGACCTCACCCCCACCTAGAGGAACACCAGATACAGAATTCCTGCCTGACTAGCCCAGCTGCCTGAGGTAACAAAGTACACCTTTTCCTATCGTAACTGGAGCCCAGCTTCCCTAAGGAGTCGGGACAGGTCAGAGCTGCCACACCGGGATTAAGTGAAGTTGGCAGCAAGAGAGGTTAGAGAAGGAAATGGTTAAAACAATTCCCAAGGGAACATTTAGAACAAGGACAAAATAATTATGTCATGGGCTCCTTTGAGGTCTTCACATTAAAAACCACCAAAGGATGAGAATCCTGAGGATCGAGCTGTCTCATGGTCTGTGTCGCGCTCTATGGAGCAAGACCAGATGTTGAAACCGCGTGGCCTCTCCCACACCCTGAGAGCCTCCTGAAGGCCAGACGCCCCTCGGGGTTACAGAGGGTCTCGGCTCAGCGGGGTTTCGGAGAGCCGTTCATCTGGCTGCCCTGAGTCACAGTGTCTGTACTGAAAAGGCTGTCCAAGAAGACGGAGGACAACTCTGCCACCAAGTTCCTGTCAACGGTAGCCTGGGCCATGCCGTAGATCGCACCCTAGAAACCAAGGCAAAGGATGTCATTAGTGACGAGGGGTCTGAAGGAAACAGGAAGCTGTGGTCGTGCGCTCCTCCTGCCATCGCCCCACTCCCATCCCAGGCGCAGTTCCACCAGCAAGACAGCTGGCACAAGATGTTTGTCATAGGCATGTGCCAGTCTGCCTTTCTGCCTAAAGAACCAGCCTGTGGGATCCGGTGTAGAAAATTTCAGAGGAAACTAGCTTAGTGCCTTTCCTGTGTAAAAATTCTCTTTTTAAAGGAACACTACCACTGCCTGCCTTCATGTTAACACTACTATTTTATCTATAGATACCTTATTTGAGAGCAAAAATCCCTGGGAATGGGTAAGCAGAGACTATCAGTTCTGATTAATAAAGAGGTTTGTGGATAAGGGGTAGAGGTGGAACAGACTGGAGGTCATCTGATTCTTTCAAAACTACAACCAACACCTAAGCTTCCACAGGAGGAAAAAACCCCCAATGTCCCTACCATTCCTGTGGTCTTTGCTTTCGGATTCTTCATGATCTGAGTGACGGATTCCCGGATACCTTAAGGAACTGTATGGCTACCCTCTTGCGAGTGTGTACCAATGTGATGCAGAAATGAAGGCTACGGGAGAAGAAAGACAAAGTGAGATGAATATGGGAAAAAGAGGGAAAAAGATTCTGACAATCAAGCAGCTCCAAATGCAGGAATTTACTGGTTGCTTATTCATGTTATTATTTATGACAAGCATAGTCAAGTTGCTCCCAGTCCTAGGCATCAGGGCTCTCAAATACCCAGACTGTTGATTATAGGCTGGCATGAGGGCATCATGCCCTGAGCGTGATCAAGACCCACTGTGGTAAGTTGAATACAGCTGGCTGTTCTGTGCCACCCGTCCCCTCAAACTGCCCCCTGCTGTTCCTTCAACCATAGGACTTTTGTCTTAGGTGGTAACCCTCATGGTGATAGGGCCATATGGTTAGGGTCTTAAAGGACTTCA
Source organism: Aepyceros melampus (assembly GCA_006408695.1). Lineage (NCBI taxonomy): Eukaryota > Metazoa > Chordata > Mammalia > Artiodactyla > Bovidae > Aepyceros > Aepyceros melampus. The sequence continues at coordinate 191,234 of SJXQ01008335.1, read as the reverse complement.
CGGCAAAGAAACTCTGACTCCCTCTGGAGGGAGACTGGGTACAAAAAGGCTGTGAAGAGGAGAACAGGGAGTCCGGATGGGACTGGCAGCAGCACCAAGACGTGAAGCAATCAAGGCTGCGTGGAAGACACCAAGAGGCCTTCTCTTGGAGCGGAGTGCTTGCTTAAAGGCGTCATGGAAGACTAGAAAGGCATATGCAAGGGCACAGTATCAGGCCCAAGTGACTAGAGGCCCTCTGGAAGGTTCTAAGATCACTGTTACTCAGGTAATCAGAGGAAGAGAGAGAACAGAGCCCAGAGCAGGGGTGGGGGTAGCAATCTCACTGTCTCAAGAGGCTGCCACCTCATCTGCCACAGTTTAAAGCTAACGGTCTTATTCTTGAAACAGTAACTCCTAACAGCAAGACACACGATCTACAGACACTACAGCTTCCACGCAAGTGCTGCTGGCAGTCCCCATCTACCCGTGAGGGCACCTTGCTGCCCAAGTTCTTCAGCAGCCATAGACCAAAGGACGCGTCTCCAAGCTCACCTGGGTGGGAACTGCAGCTGATTCAAGTTCCAGCCCTTGGCATTCATCAGGTTAATAGTCGGTAGATATCAAAATCACGAGAGCCCAGAGCGATGACTGACAACTGAGGATTCCCGAAGACAAAGATGCCTTTGATATTTTCTAGCCTTAAAGGGAACAGAAAGGAAATTCAGTCACACTCCTCTGGCCATCATCTCATGTCATCCTTACAACAATCTAAGCTTTGGGGACTTGTGTTTCCTAATCAGGTGGCTAGACTAAGATCAGTAGTTCCTAAATGTTACAAACACTTAAAGGCCCAAACCCCACTAGATCCAATACTTTTGGCTCCTAATCTGTCTGCCCAACTCCTAAATTATGTATCCCTCCCAGGAGTATCTGAGGAATAAACAATGCACTGTTTTTTTTTAAATCCTAGAAAAACGATCCCTCCATCTCGCCTTAAAAACTCATCCATGTAATCCCTGAAGCAGGAGATGGGTATATCAGGACAATATATAGGCCTTAGTCAAACGAGCCTGGCCTAGTGGCTGCTTTCGTTTGACCTCGGTAACATATACAACCAAGCAGGTAACACATGAAGAAGAGACATTACACGAAGCATGCAGCACGGTTTTGCCTTAACAATCCAGGTTTCAGCACCCCCTCCTCCCCAACCCCTTCCAATTCTTTCCCTATTCTAGTGATTCTACAAGTGTGATTCTTAGACCTGCAGCATTAGTGTCGACTGGGCACTTTCAGAAATGCAAATCCTCACATTCCTGTTCCAGACCTACTGCGTCACAACACTAGGAGTGCGGTCTGGTGATCTGCCTTTTAACAAGCCCTCCAGGTGATTAGGATTCAGCTTCAAGTTTGAAAACTACTGTCTTAACCATTAAGCACTTGGTAAGAGCTGCCAGTTGCTAAGACATCCTTGGAGACAAGATGGCCTACAGATGAAGCCTGGCTGTGACCCCAAGTCACAGCACAGCCAGGGAGCTTATTCTCCTCGGGCAGCACACACTCCAAGCTTCAGGGGCCTACAGGTGCTGGAGCTGTGGTGCTTGGCCTGGCAGATGCCTTGAGCCTATGTCATACAACGCAAGAGACAGGGCAGAATGCCAGTCTTGCACACGTACTCTGACTTGAGGAAGCGAGTGGTTTTGATGATCTGTTTGGTAGCTTCAACGTAGCCGCTCTCACCGAAGTACATCAAGGAGGCCCAACAGGCTGCGCTAATGCCACCAGGCCGTGAGCCTGCAATGGTTGGGGAAGCGTAGATACCGCCCTGCCAGTCTGTGGCAACGAAGAACTGATAGCGCCTGTACTTCTTGTCAGAGTATAAGACCACTGAAGAGCCCTTGGGGGCATAGCCATACTGCAGGGAGAAGCAGACAGGTGAGTGAGTGGCTTGCGTGGTGGACCCGCCCCAGGACTCTAGGCATTTTCCCTTCACCTGTCAGGGTCTCCTGACAGTTTCATCTCACATTAAGATTTCCAACTCAGAACTTACTGAAGAACAGAGGAAACCAAAGGGAAGGGGTTTCAAATTCTCTCTTTTAGGACTGAGGATTCTGAGGCCTAGGAAAACAATGTCTTATCTAGTTACTGGGTTTGCCTCTTCTCACCCAGCATGTAGTTTTCCTTATTTAAAACAGGACCTCAGGGTGTATGTCAGGATGGAAAGTTCCTGGAAGGTAAATTTCCACTGGAAGCCACGAAAGAAAGGAATTCAGGTCACTTGGAGCAACTAAAATCATGATTTGACTCACTTTCCATCTTTTTTGCTTAATATACTTTCCTCTTCAGAATACCATGGTGCTCAAAATCTAGAAGCTACTTAATCCAGATTTAAAATAAACTACGTACTTGACTAACGTGCCCTCCTAATTAACTCTCACTGAAGCTAAGATGGAACTCATTTCACTTCCTGAGCCACACAAAGACAGGTGGTAAGAAAAAGGGCATGGGGCTATCTGATGTAGACTTTGCTTCCGGGGACAGCAGACATTTCAAACATCACAAGCCAAACATTCCTGAGCTCGTAAGTTCATCCCTTTTCCCAGAGGCCTCTTCTGTTGATAAATTCCAGTCGCTCAGGTGCAGGAGCCCCAGAGCATGGGGGCTGAAACATTAACATACCTCCTTCTAAGGAATTCTGCTATCAACCTCACCTCTTCCCCAACCCCAAAACTCTTAAGGGTCCACGAACGTTTGTGTAAGAGCCAGCACGCTAGTATGTCCTGGTTACGTATAATCACTGGATATGGAAATTCTCTTAGCCATATGACACAAAGATAACTGGTTCCTTTCCACTACTGCTCGTCACCTCCAGCTCTATATCCTGTCATATCACTTTACCTTGAGACAACCATCAGCTGCCCTGGCAAGAGCAAAGAGCCAGATCTAATTTTACACTTATGGGGGAAACTGAGACTTTGACTGATTTCTTTTGTTGATAATAGTCAAAATAATCAACTGTCAACTTTGATTAACATGTGGTCTCTTTCCTCGCTCACCTTATGAGTATCAGCTGAAATGCTGGTCACGCCTTTCACCCGGAAATCAAATGGCTGCTCCAGCGGGTATCCCGCTTTCTCCATAAAGACGATGAGGAAGCCCCCCAGACAAGCGTCCACATGAAGAGGTATTTTGTATTTGACAGCCAGCTAGTTCCAAAGACCATAAAGAATAGCAGTTATAGCCCTGTAACAAAAGCTTTGCAAGACATGGGTGGAAAGCTGCAATATAACCAGAGCATCATGTACTGTTTTAAAATCCTGGCTATTTTTGACATTCTTAATAAAGCTCATCTTTCAAGTATAGTTAGCCTGTAAAATAATTCACCTGAAATGTGATTTCTATTTTAAATATGCAGGGTGTCCAACTCACTGCAAAATCATGCAAGAAATGAGCAGAATTCTGATTTAGGCTTGGAGATGTGTGGTGTCCTGCTCTAGTAAGTGCAGGGTGGAGGAGGAGGGAGGGGTGCTCTGGGGCAGCACAGTGGGTGAAGACTACTCTGGTAGGCATGCCCCTGAATGCAGATTATTTCCTGATCTGAATCAAAATGTCAGTAGTACTGCAGAATGGACAGTTTTAATGTGTGTTATCCCTCCACCACAGCCCGAGCTAGTACGTTCAGAGGCTTCCAGAGAGCTGTGCAGCTTACCACAGGGTGGATGAGAGGCATTCACCACCACTGGGCTACAATCTAAACTCAAAATCACTCTCTTCTTCCCCATAAGGCACCATTAGCCTCTGCTCTAAAATCGCTATCTGCCTGCCTGGTGGTCCTTTCTCCCACATACCTTGGCCACCTCAGGGATAGGGTCTATCACACCGTGAGGGAACTGTGGGGCAGAACAGACGAGCATGGCCGTATTCCTAGAGATGGCTCTGCGCATTGCCTGAGGGCATAAAGTTGAAAGGAAAAGGAGGAGTCACATCACAGTTCCTCTGCTCTCATGCTGCCAAGAGCAGCCTAGGCCACCCAACCTAAAGGCTCAGCTCCACCAGCACACCCTCTTCCCCTCTCCAGCCCAGAGGAAGACACTGCGCCACCACGGTGGCCAAATACAAACCGCTGCGGAAAACAGCAGAACCACTGCGATGGTGAAGAAGAATAGTGGGCCAAGATGCCAGAGAGGCAAACGTGAGTCCTGGCCCACGTGAGCAGTGAAGGCTTAAGGAAGCTACTTCAGCCAAGTGTGTTTCCTCATCTATGAGATGCAAGAACACTAGCTGCTTCCATGATCTCCCCAGGCTACTGTGAGGCTCAGATGCGGCTCTCAAACTAGAAAGGTCCTCTACACAGATGCAAGGCACAAAAGTAATTACTAAAGGCTTATTATTCTGGCTTAAAAAAGAAAGCCTACCATTTGAGACCATGTAGATGAACTTGGAGGTCACAATGCTAAGTTAAATAAGTGAAGTGAAGTCGCGTCGCTCGGTCATGTCCGACTCTTTGCAACCCCGTGGACTGTAGCCTACCAGGCTCCTCCGTCCATGGGATTCTCCAGGCAAGAATACTGGAGTGGGTTGCCATTTCCTTCTCCACGGGATCTTCCCAACTCAGGGATCGAACCGAGGTCTCCCAGATTGCGGGCAGACGCTTTACCCTCTGAGCCACCAGGGAAGCCCTAAGTTAAATAAGCCAACACAAAAGGACAAATACTGCATGATTTCAGTTATATGGGGAATTGAAAACAGTCAAACTCATAGAAGCAAAGAACAGAACGGTGATTGCTAGGAGCTGGAGAATGAGGGAAATGGGGAGATGTTGGCCAAGGGGTGCCAAGTTCCAGTTATTAAGCTGAGTGAGTTCTGGAGATCTAATGCAGTCATGTGACCACACTGAACACGCTGCACTGTGTGCCTGGAATCTGCTGAGCGATCTAGAGGGCAGTTTTAAGTATGCTTACCATGAGAAAAGAAAAAGAAAACTGTGAGGTGATGGAGATGCTAAATAGCTTAATTATGATGATTATTTCACAATGTATCCATATAGCAAAACACCAAACTGCATACCTTAAATATACACCATTTTTTTTGTCAATTAACACCTCAATTAAGGTGCGGGGATAATGCTAGTGGTAGTAAGTTGGACAGTTTACTTCTAAAAAATACTTACCATTATAAGGGCAACGGTACTAATTCACGCCAACTGAAAACAACGAGTGTCTTAGGGCAAGTTAGTCCAGGCTCATTTTACAAAGAGAAGAGAAAGTGATGGTGCTGAAGCAGAACTCAGGTCTTTAAGGTACCACATTAGTCTCAGCTTCCTATTAAGAGTTCATGTACATATGAAAAGACTGATGCTGCAATGACTCACCACTGCCAGTGGCAGATTCTGCAAGTCCTAATGCTATAATCAAAGGCACTTCGAGCCTATCCATGTGTGACCCTGAAAAAACCTAATGATGAGGTGCACTTCCTGCTTCTCCCAGCTCCAGACAGACAACAGCCCTTCAGAGGAACTCACTCGAACATCCACCTCCATCATTTTGTTCAGGGGAACTCGTATAATCTTCATCCCAAAGTAACTGGCGGCTTTGTCAAATGCAGCGTGGGCACTCTGGGGGGCTATGCTAAAGGAAAACAGTGAAATTCAATCAAACCAGGTTCAAGAGATAGCATGGCTAGCAGCTAATTGCAATCACCAGGAATAAACTTCTGCTTTTTTTCCTCAAAATTTTTAAAGTGTTTATGTTGTTTTACTTTTCATTTTAAACACAAAGAAAAAGAGGTCAAATGATTTTCTAGTGAAACCTCCCTACTACTTAGGAAATCACTTTGGTAGCAGGAAGAACTTGGAAGTAATGCCACATGGAGGGATCCCATGCTTACATCAGGGCAGATAGGTAAAAGGTGGCAGAGAATTTGGATCAGATCACCATGAAGGTGTGTTTTCTGGTTGTCTATCCAAAGAAGGGCACCCCAGTGAGGAGCAAGCTTCCTGGCACAACACACGCTCAGGCAGAAAATATAAGACTGCTTGGCAGGGATGTTAGAGCAGCCGTCAAGCATCACATCGATGGTCTTCTCCATCACTGGAAGACCATGATCCTGTGAAAAACTAAAATTCCCATTTGTCCTACACACTTGGGAACAGCATTTCAGACAGTATTGAAAAAGGAAACCAAGTCATTTGCTTTCAGACTTCCCTCAGTTACTCCACTCTTAATCTGTTCCCTTTGAAGGAAAAAAATTGCTATCACTGACTAAGTACCAAGTACCAAAGATGTATGTGTGAAGAAAGATGGTAGCCTGACTTCCTCTCTCATGCCTGGCATGAATTATAGCACGAGATCACATGCAACAAAACCCGGAGTCACTGACACTTGTGGGAAACCATTAACCCAAAAGCTGTGGTATGAGCATACTGTACAAGGGAGGGGGCTGAGAGGAAAAATTAAAGCAACCAAAAAAATTATGGTCATCTCTGGATTTTTAGAATTTTCCTTCCCAAAACACAGCTGGCAGGCTGAAATTTTCTTAAGGAGCACCCTGAAGCAGTCTAAGTAATTTTCATTGAACTAAGATAAGTTAGAGAGTTTTCCTTAGGTTCCAGATAAACTTACAGTAAGCATCACAGAACTCAAAGATATAGTCCTATAACTGTTACTTTTAGAAAAAGAATCTTGTTCTTGCAGTATATACCATGTATAAATGGGGGGGGGGGGGTGTAGGAAAGGGAATATAACTAGCAGATGCACTCAGGATTTTGCTGAATGTGAAGGGTAACGGTCAAGGGCACAAGATAGGACGGAAGAGGACTGGAATTGCCAGAAGAAGCAGAAAACAGATGGTCAGGCTGTTTCACAAAGAAAAACCTAAATGGGGCGGTGGGGGGAAGTCAGCTACACATAACACAAAATATCAGGGGGGAAAAGTTCCAAGAAGCAAAAGCTGAATTTGCTGCACATTAGCAACTGTTTACATAGCATTTACATGTTAAGTATTGTAAGTAATCCAGAGATGATTTAAGACTATAGGGAGGAAGGTCATGTGGAAATACTACACCACTTTACATAAGGGGCCTGAGCATGGAGGATTTGGTATCCACCGGGGTCCTGGAACCAATGCTCCATGGATACTAAGGAACAACTGTACCTACATTTCTGGAGTTTTGATCCCATTCTCGAAGGCTAGTTCCCGATAAGCTTTGCAGGCCATCAAAATACTTTCTGTTCCCCCAGAGGTCACCTGTAATAGAAAAGAGAGTTGGGGTAGCTATCAGCATGCACTTTCTGCCTTGATCTTGAGGGTATCTGATGCAGAGACGGATAAGCTCTGGGATGCACACTTTAGAGCACATGCTGTTGTCTTTCAGAAGGAAAATCTGACTTTCCTGGCTAAGACCAATCTTGGCTCAGAGAAGAATAAAGCTGCCGAACGATCAGGAGCTCCACGCTGTGTGAACAAATAAACGCGTATCTGCCCAGACCACCCGTGCACAGTACACCTGCATTTCTGTTGTTCACCCAATTGCAGACAGGACAGGCTTCTTATCCCCTTCCAGAAGCATCAGGGTTACTGATTGATTTAAATTTTTAATGCCTACTAAAGAATGTGAAACTGGGAAGTCATAGCTCTAGTCAACTATGCGATACATTAGAAGACCAAGAAGAGACACTCAGACATTCCAGAGTAAACTTGTGATTTTGACAAGTTTGAAAGACAGAAAAGCAAAGAGCCTCTGCTTAGAAGTTTATTAACTTACTATCTGAAATCAAAACAAAAATCCTAATGTTTTTAAAGGAAGAAAAATGTCTTCCTGAAGCTAGGCCTATCTAGCCCCTCTGACACAGGCAAATTTTACCTGAGTTGATACAAAAATACTCGAGGTCATTTCCTTCATCCTGTTTTCCTCACTGGACTACAACCTCATGAGGGTGGCGACCAGTCTGTTCATGACAACATTCCTGACACCCAGCTAGTAAAGCTGACACCTATCAGACCAACAGTTAACATTTCCTAGTGCCTGATTTGACTCTCAGTAAACCACAACCAATACAGGTACGTCAGACCCATCTGGCTATCCTTTGGTAACTTCTAAGAATGAAATCATTTCAAAACACACACACACACACACACACACACACAAAAGAGCCACAGGACTAAGCTAGCTAAGTATTTCCTTATATCTGTCATCTCCAAAGATTAATACAACCTTAGAAAACTTTTCCATTTTATAGGTAAGAAAACAGCCCTGAGAGTCTGATTCACCCAAAGTCATCCATCTTTTGATAAAAAGTAAAACTTTCTATATTTTCATATTTAGTGTAACCTGATGTGATGAAATGAGAGCAGATGATGGCTGAAATTTCCTAAAGTAATATCCACATATAAGACAAAAATACCATAGGCTACAAAATCCAAGTGGTCAGGAGTTAGTTACACAGCAGATTAAAACGTCAGTCATTTTGCAATTGAGGAAACCATCAGGAAACACGTGACCATCATCCACACAGCAAGGCGCTGAACTGGGACACAGGACCCTTGTTTCTGTGCTTACAGTTGAGGTCAGTGCTGCGGATCGCAGTGTGTCCTGGGGTCCAGCATAAAACCTCAGAACATCACATGAGGAACCAAGACAGCTGTGAGGGAAGTCAGGAAAGCACCAAGTTCTCAGTGTACTGTTCTCTCACTAAGGTTCAGCAATGACCTAAGCAGAAATATTTCCAAATCCCTAGTCACTCACCTTACATGTCCTATTTTCACTCCAGTAAAAAATCCAATCAGATCATTATCTGTTAGGCAAACAATGGTGTACTTTGGACTGTAAAAGCAGGAACACCTAAATTCTGCTTCTGATTTTAATTTCTGACCTCAAATTCTGTGTTCAAAGTTTGCTGCAACTCTATTTCCTCTACCCCCTGTCCCCTGCACCACCCCCAAAATGGAAATCTAACTCTAAAGTAAGAAGACAGAAGCCTCAGTAACTACATGACACGTTAGTCAACATCTTTCAACACTTTCAAAAGCTCTCACCCTGTATATGCTATGTCAGAAAACAAGAGCACAACAGGACCTACTGGGAAATTTTTCTTTTACTCTTTCCACCTGATGGCATGTGTACAAGCCAAGACTTTACTGCAGCAACCAAATTTCTTTCAGTAAATCAAGTCACCTCTCACTCATTCTAACTGAGGCAAATGAAACTACAAAAAGGAAAGACAGTGTCAGGTGAAGAAAAAAGAATGAGAAGAGCTTAAGACCTCGGCTGGGAACAAGTTCCAGACTGCCCAGTCAGCTGGCTTTGTCTTCTTGTTTCCTGCTGCTGCTGCTGCTGTCACTTCAGTCGTGTCCGACTCTGTGCAACCCATAGATGGCAGCCAACCAGGCTCCTCCATCCCTGAGATTCTCCTACCTCTGAACTTTCCTCACCAAAAGGAGATCATCAAGAGAGAGACAGAGACACACAGAAAGGCAGGGACTTAAGAGAGAACCAGAGAAACTCACATAATCCCAGAGCTAATTAGTTCTCTTATAAAAGTATCTAAGTATCTGAAGAGGCTGGGGATCTGAGATTCTGTCTGTCCTTCTCCTGACCCCTGACACAGCGCTAAAAAAAAGGTCCTAATTGGAGAGACACGAAAACAATGCAAAAACACAAGAGTTGGACTTTGGTTTTAGGTGGAAGACTGAAACTGCTTCACAGATTTTCTCCCCCTCGGTACATGCAAGAATGAAGGAAAAAAGCAGTAAAACCCTGCAATAACAACCACCAAACAAGGAGATAAACTAACACAATAAACTTCAAAACTGGTGATGAGAAAACAAGCTTCTGAATCATGGCAAAGAGTCAAACGCACTTCCTAATCTCGCCTCCAAGATGTGGAAATTGTCCAGGTAAAACAGCAAAATGCTGAGAATTGTCATTAATATTCCCCAAGTCTTCAGAGAAGCAAGTTAAGGGGGTTTCCTTATTGTCAGATGAGTGGGTAAGAGAGACACGGTGGCTGGGGAGAAACAAGCAGCCCAGGGAGAGGAACACCAGGACTTGCTCTTTAAAGTGAAGACTCTCGGGATATAGGATGAGCTAAAGAAATAATCAAAGCCCAGAGAGCATTATTCTCTTCCAGCTAGGCAGAGTGAACTCTGGTAGGTGACTTTGAATGAAATTGCAGAAGAGGCCAAGATATTCTAATATAGGTGGAACAAAGCTTTACCCAAGCCTTGCCTCCCAGACAAGACCAGACCTGCCACGAATCAGAACAAACAGAATGTCTAGAATCAGTCACCGAAACATGAGCCAAGATGAAAGAAGATGGCATGGTAACTCTGCAAACACAGAAAAAGAAAAGAAGGTAGCCTGCAAAATAAAGGCCAACTCAGAAGGTAACAACCTAAGGAACACAAGCAAATTCCTCCTGTGTCTCGCTGTAGGACAATATAATAAGAACAGGAATTCAAGAAAACAAGATTTCAAAGAGTGGACGCTGAAATAATGAGACTGCAGACCTAAAAAAACACAAAGTATCAAAAAGCATGACTGCAGAATTACTATATACATTAGGAACAGCAAGGAACATATTAAACACTGCTGAGAAGCTGAGAACCACTATACTGATTATAGGAAAGGTTTAAGGTCATTTTAGTGAATCTAGAGAAGGCAGAGACTGAAAACTCGGTGCTCTGGAGAACTGTGTCCATGTGCTAGTCATACACAGGCAAAAAGCACTGAGGGAGAGGCTGGGCACCGGCGGAAATCTGTGAGATCATCTTCTCTTGGAAAACTGAGTATCCTAGGAAACCCACAGTGAAGAGAGGGTTCAGGGGAAAGGGCTTTAACCATGGAACTTCTGCTTCCAGCAATATACATACATCTTGGGCCCCCCCTCCTATATGAAACAGCTAAAACGCCTGCTAAAACACTGACAAGTATTTTTACACCCATCCACAACTGAGCTAACATAAAGGAACACACTGATCAAGAATTATATGATCAAGAATCATATAAGCTAAGTGTCAAAGCCGGTTTTAACTCTGAAGGTTACTGCCAACTCCTAGATCAGACTTCAAACTTTCACTCTGACAAATAAACAGGAAACAAGTTTGGGGCCCATTCAAGGTAAGGCCTCTAAGAGGGCACGGCTGAAAACACTGACTTCACCCACACTCTTAGCAGTGAGAGAAAAAAACCCTGCTGGTACAGAGGAGGATAGCAAGAAAAACTGTTTTTCTCAACCCAGATATTCAGGGCAAAGAAAAATAAGGATCTCTCAAGAATGTACACCAAAAGAGCTTGGATTTGAGTGTGTGGTCTGAGTTCAGACTACTTCCACAGTACAAAACTATGGGCTGAAAATCAGACTTACACTGGCTCCGATGTGGCAGTACTTCCCAGCCATTCCCCAGTAACTGGCAGAAGTAAACACAAATCTCTGAAAGAACTTAACTTCAACCATCAAAGTTAAGTTTCCAGGAAAACTAACTCATAGGAAAAAAAAGAAAAGATCAAAGGTATAAGGATACAAACAACATAAGTAAAACCAGAACAGAAACATAAAAGTAAGGCTCATGGAATTATCAGATGTAGAATATAAAATAATTATGTGCAATATATTTAAATAAACAAAACATAAGCCAAGACTACAAAGAACAACCAAATTAAAAAACAAAACAAAACAGAATTCTCAAGAATGAAAAACACAGTAAATGAAATTAGAAACCCAATGGAAGAACTGACGAGAAGAATACACACAGTTAGAGGGAATTAATAACACCCCTGCATGCATCACCCAGCTCCAACATTTCTTAACTCACAGCCCATCTTTCTTTTACCAGCAACTGCCCCAGCCATTGTGCTATCGAGAACATCAGTTGTTCTAACAGTTACACCTTTGCAGGTTGTCTATTTTGGGGGACTGCTTTTAAATATGAACTAGAGGTGAGTTAGCCCTTCTCACTCTATCTTTCATGGCTCTTCACTTTCTATTAGTCTCTCTGGGTTTTATTCTGGTTATCTTGTCTTTCTTTGTTCTATAAATTTTACTTTTAGGAATCATGAGAATATTTTACATGGTTATACATCAACTAGGGCTCCTTGAACTAGGGCTGATTCTGGATCTGAAGCAGGAAATGTAAAAGATATTTTCACCAAATAAAAATATTTTCTCCAAAAAAAAAGGAGAGGGAGGAAAGAAAGGAAGCTTTCAAAAACGACTTTGAGTCATGCAAAAAGACACTGGAGTCAAAATTAAGAAGCTCTCACTGGCAAAAACTGGAGTAATCCGAGCATCAATTGGAGTGACAGCTACAGTAGATTGAAGCATACACAGTCTCCTACAATTTATCAACCCCACCACTGACAGATAATTTGAATTATTTCCAGTATTTAACTATCATGAACAATGTTGCTATGAATATACATCTATCCTGATATACACATGTACTAGCTTTCCTAGAATATATCCCAAGAAGTGGAATTTCAGGGTCATAACATGTGGATATTTTCCACTTTACTAGATAAACCACAAGTTGGTTTTGTGGTTGTTTAACCTGTACTCTCTTAAAAGTTCATGAAGAGTCTAATGGCACAGAATACCCAGGTACTGTAAGAATATCGGCATTTGCGTCACCCCATTCATCTAAATCCCATAAGGGAACCCACTGCTGGATTATGGTTGATTCAGTTTTTAGCAGATTTAGAATTTTTTTTTTTTTAGTGAGTGTCTGGAATGCCAGGCACTGATTCTGTTAGCCACTGGATATTTGAGCATGTTGATTTTCCATGGTGCCGACTTAAAACTGAAGCCCAGTGCTGCTTACTGGGGGGAAAAAAGCAACTATGAAATGTCCTTGTCTTGGGATGGGCCCTTCAGTAATTAATTTGCAGACTTTATGATGACTAGAGAAGTATGACAGGATCAGCACCTAGAGGTTACCATTATAGTACCCTGGGTTAACTCTATCTTGCATAAGCTGAAATTTAGTTTTTTCTAGAGAAGGCAATACCAGTCTGTAGTAACAAATTTCAATAGAATTTCATCAATCACAGTTTAGGAAAACTAGCAAACATCTACTAGAAAGAACAGCTGAGAGAAGGAATCCTCATGTATATCTTAAATACAATGACTCTCTCTTTAGTCCTAAACCAACTAAGATTTGATTTATGGCAAAACAATATCCAGCTCAAGATAAACAAGTATATCAAAAAACGATGAGATGCTTTGACAAAATTATACAGCAAGGAGATCCAACCCATCAATCCTAAAGGAAATCAACCCTGAATATTCATTGGAAGGACTGATGCTGAAGCACCAATACTTTGGCCACCTGATGCGAAGAGCTGACTCACTGGAAAAGACCCTTATGCTGGGAAAAACTAAGGGCAAAAGGAGAAGGGGACAATAGGGGATGAGATGGTTGGATGGCATCAGTGACTCAACGGACATGAGTTTGAGTAAGCTCTGGGAGTTAGTGAAGGACAGGGAAGCCTGGTGTGCTGCAGTCCATGGGGTCACAAAGAGTCAGACATGACTGAGCGTCTGAACAACAACGAAGTGGTTAGGTATGTGGGTGGAAGAAAGAAAGGGAGGGAGAGAAGGAGAGAAGAGACAGGAGAACTATCCTGACAATATAAGTTTAAAGATTTTCAAAATAAAAGACTGAAGAGAAAAAAAATCTAGAAGATATTTACTAAAATGCTGATAAGACACTAATTACAAAATTGCAAGTAATCTTTAAAAATTTCTGTTTATTACTTGTGTAATAGTATGTTTTTAATAACCTTCTACTTTATGCTAAAAAAAGAAGTCATATTATAGAATGTCATCTGCATATACTTACACATCCACAGGAATCTGGTCCCCCATTGAACAGGGAGCACACCATCCTCACAATCTCGCCTCTATCTTCCGGAGTCCGGGGAAGATATCTGGATGCAGTGGATTACTCCATGCGAAATCTCCATAAGCCTATGGAGAAACGCAAGCACACATGGAGACGCTTACCTCACACAGGAAAAAGAATCAGGCAAACTCTGTTAGATACAATAGGAACTGGGAAAATGGTAAGATACATCCTCCAGTCTAAAGAAGATCGAAATGTTGTAGTGGAGGAGACAGGCATAAAAATTATTTTGACAGAGTGGTAACAGAGGAAGTATAAACGTGGTTAAAAGCACTGACTAAAACACCCAGCAGACCCAGTTTGAAATCTTAGCTTTATCTGTCACTTCTAGCTGTGCAATCTTAGGTAAATAACCTCACTGAGGCTGTTTCCCCGTACGTTAAAGAGGATAACCACAGTACACAGCTGATGGGGTTCCAGCCATAAGGAAGATTACACACACGAAGCAAACATATGCGAGGCGTTTAGTAGAGTGTGTGGCACAACTGTTTTCAGTGTGATACCAGGTGTGTGTATGTACATGAGGGTAAGGGGCCTTCAAAGAAGGAGCAGCGAACATCCTGAGCAGTCTGGTGGTGTCTGCTGAGTGGAACCTTGAGCCGTGAATAAGAATTCATCGTTAAGAACAGGTAGCAAGAACGAGGGAAAGGAAAACAACAAAGGAGCAAGGTACTCAGTAAACAGAAAAGGCAGGAGTTAGTGCTCATGTGGGAAAATAACAGGAATGGTTGAAAAAAATAGGTGGGATCTGGCTCACGAAGGGACTGGTATTTTTGGTTGCATAAGCAGCTTAGGATTTGTCCTGTAGACAATGGGAAGTCACTGAAAGATTGTTAAGCCCAGAAGTAAGGTCAGGGTATTATGTCAAAATATAGCTGAGCAAAACATGCAGTATGTAGTAAGGTATGCACAGTTTCATAGTTCTAATAACCAAACACAAGACCTTAGAAAGCAACAGTCCAATGCCAACTGTGTACGACAAAGTGAGATTTAAAAAATAAATCTGATTAGAAATGGAGAAGCTAAAGCAATTCTAAAGTCAACAAAAAAATATGAGAATTATACAAATTATAACTGAGACCACTGCTCATTCTCAGATTCTCTGATTTGAGACTCAAGGGGTACAGGAAACCATGACCAAGTTTCCATCTCTTATCTCTTCTGATCCAACAAAATATATCTTATCATTAATAATCGCAAATGATAGACTACCTTCCCCAGCAATCTGCTTTCTACACAAGGTGTCTATTAAGCCTGGAGACATAAGTAACATCTTACTTTTTTACAGACTGAAGATGTTTTGGACAATGTTATGCATATTTGTCTATGTTGGGTAAGAGACACTGAACCTCTTTAGTTTTAACAATAAACTTTCCTTAAGTCATTTTTTTTAATTACAAGAATAAAGAGAAAAAGATGTGGTCATCTAAAGCAGCAGAGCTGTACACTCCTTCCAAGGACCGGGCACCTGCTCACCTTCACGAGGAGGTCGGTGAGCTCCTTCTCCCCGCTGTACACTGCTCCGGAGGCTTTCCCCTCTTGCCACAAGACATCTGCAGAGAAAGGGCAGACCACTGGATCAGTAAGCAGGAGCCTCTGGGGAGACAGATTCTAAAGAAGAAACAGAGAGAAACTCCTCTGTGTCCAAGAGTTGGAGCGGAAACTCCAAAGAGTCCTTACATTAAATCAAGAAAAAGAGCTTCAGTAAAGAGTGTCACAGCAAAATAAAGGTGAAAGGTCAACCACTACCATCAACAACAGTGTGAAAAAGGTAGCAACAGCATCTAGGTACAATAGAGAGAGTCCACTAGTAACGTCATCATCCCCAGTTGGCCTCCAACAGCAGAACCACTTCCTCTATCTACACTCATTTTCTGTTCTCTGTCTGGCTCCACTTGACCTTTTTCTGCAGGGGCTTCTACCTTCTCTCCCTCTCTAGCCAGTCAAAGCAAGTGTGGAAACTGCTATGAGCAGAGTTAGCAGAAAAGAGTAAGGCAAAGTGCAAAGTCTCAGCACAGTATCACCAGAGCTGGAGTCAGGAACTGAATCTCTGACTGGACAAACCATGGTGAGATGTGAGCCATCAGCACCGTCCTCAGACAAGCCTGGAAACCCGTACAGTTAGCCACCTGCTTCCAGCAACATCTGCCGCAGCACTCAGCATCAGCAACACAGCCAGCACTGGGAGAACGATCAGAGGAAAGGTTCCTGACCAGGATGTAAGGTCCGACCTTCCACTTTTCTCTGAGGTGCTCCCCCAGAGACACTCCACAATACCAACAAATCCACTCATGTGGGGGGTCTCGGGTCCTTTAAGACAACATGGCTGTGCCCTCCTGAAAGTGAGTAGTGAGAATTATAGAAGCACTCAAACTGAAAACTGCTGCCCTGGCTCTAACAAAGCCAAGGTCTGCAGCTCCAGTGAGAGCAGAGACGGAGCAGTGACTATCCAGACAAACCGTCATCCTCACATGACCGGCCAGCTCTGGCCTGTGGCCAAGCTGACTTTGTCCTCAGAGGGACTGGTCTGTGACAGGCATGTCTTCAGACCAGAGGTCACCTGCATTTCAAAAGTAGGGTGTGTGCTTTCATTTCCTGTTCTTTTACTGGAGCTACAGAGTAATGGCAATGGACAGCAACTTAGAAATGGAAGGGAGGGAGATACGAGGCAGCCAACCCAGCACTCATATGTAGAGATCTTTAATCTACAGGTCTCAGAATGCTAATCCCTGTTTTATATCCTGTATAATTCCTGGACTATATCTAGTTTTGTATCATCTGATCAAAAATATCATTAAAAATTCAACACGTGTCAATTAGAATTTTTAAAATATAGTATGGTACCCTAGATCCTAGAATAGGAGAAAGGACATTATAGATAACCCTGGTGAAATAGGAACTGAATCTGTAGTTTAGGTAACAGCACCGTACCAATGTTAATTTTTTTAGTTTTGACAAATGTACCAAGCTTATTTTAGATGTTAACATCAGGAGAAGCTGAGTGAGAGGTTTGTGGGAAATCTCTGTATTAGCTTTGCAAACTTTCTATAAATCTAAAATTTGCCAAATGAAAAGGCCTATGTTTAACTTATTTGTAATATAATCCTAATTTGTAACAAACATGTTTGCATTAATAATAGTTAACATTTATTGAAATTTATTAAGTACCTATTATAAACCAGGTGTTATATGCTTATATGTATGACCTCATTTAATAATCTACAATTATCCTTTCAGGTATTACAATTACTATCCTCATTGCAGAGAGATAGATACAGAGGCATAGAGAAGCGAAGTAACTCACCTGAGGCCATCTTGTTAAGTGGCTGAACTAAATGTGAGTCGAGGTTGGGTCCATGGGCTATACTCTTAACACTAGGCTGCTAAGTGCATTTACCCTTCCTACACACATACATGTACATGTGTGGGCTTATTAGACAAAATACCATTAACATTTTGAGATATATCTATATATATATCATCTGTGTTTGTCTCTTGAGGATGAAATTATACTGACTTATTTCTTCTGTGCCTCTATACAGATTCCATAATTTCTAAAATGAATCTCTATTTCAGTCTTATCACATATTTTGTCTTTCCAAAAAACAAATCTATTTTATTCAGGCTTTGAAAAGAATGGAACCAAGTTCCATCTTCTCTGAGATCTGCTTGCTTTATAGGTGAAGAATGAATCTAAATATAATTTTTAAAAGATGAAATTCAGCCTTTGAGACAGGAGGTGGGCCCTCCTGAACACAGAAGCACCAGGGATGAATTCTACTTAATCTCTATAAACATCCAATAGTGAGCGAGTGACCAGCCACATTAAGGAAGTAGGCAGCATGCATTTGCTGAGAACCATACCCTTAGAGCTGTATTCTTTGAGCTTCTCTAGGACTGCAGCCGGGCTCAGACCTTGAGAGGGCAGGGCTTTCACGTAATCTTGGTCCACTTTCAGGAATGACATGTTCTTGCTAATATCTTCCTTGGTCTTGTTCAACTTATCTTGGATCTCCAAAGGTAAGGAAGATAAAGTTAACAGGGAGACAGGAGAATACAGTATTGACAGTGAAGAACCAGTTAATCACCAAACCAACCGCTTGATGCTGGGCACTGTACAAGTGCTTGAGAACAAGGACGGTACTTTTTCTTAAAGCGGTACGTTGACATTTTGACCCCTTCAGCTGTTATCTCACCTGGGCAAGTCTCTCAGAAGTCTGAAAAGTCAACTTTCTCTCTAAAGGTCAAAGATGCACTCGGTTCCCCACCCACCCCGTCCTTTTCCTTTGTCATGGTGCTATCACCAGTGCTTTGCTGGGTGTGCAATTTGCTGAAGTCAGCACTTCTCTGTGGGCAAGGGTCAGACCTTGTTCGTGCCTTGGCAGCAGCTACAATGTATGCACCGAAGAAACCAAGGTAGAACCAAGAACAGTAGCCAGAAAACAGGCCAAGCAGCAGTAAAACAGGTGCCGGTGCTTGAGCAAGAGACGGGCTCCTTCACCAGGCACGCCCAGAACCCACCAGGAACTGGAGGCCTTACAAGAATCCCACCCGGAAGAGTAAGACAGACATGCCGGGAAGAGCCAGGGAGGCTGCCGCCTGTCTCCTCAGGCTGACAGCTCGCACTGCCCCTCTCTCCAGTGCTAGGAGGCGCCAAGGTCCTTTCTGCCACATATTTTATCAACTATGGTTATTTCGTTTCCATCCTCATCAGACATGTTCTTTCATTCCTTTGCTTAGTAAACATCTGTTGAACTATACAACAGTGATACACAGTGGGCCAGGGATACACAGTGAACAAAACAAACTTAGGCAGTACCCAGCTTAGGTGGGGCGGGGGCTAAGTCCTGTCCTGAAGCTTATCTTTAAGCATCACAGTCAGAAAATAAAGGTAATGAAAAGTGCAAGGGTAAGGGGGCGGGGAACAGAGCAGATAGGAAGAATACAGCAGAGGTTGCTAGTTGTAATGAGAGACTCTTAGTTTGCAGATTCTGGGAAGAGTGGCTACACATTACAACTTGTGCGTGTTACAGTGACATGGTTTCAGCCCTGTGTCTGTTATAAGTTTGACGCCTCATTCCAAACATTTAGGTTGTCTCATCTCTGCAGTGGATGGTTAGAATTCAAGATGGTCTTCTTAGATGTGGCCCTCAAAAAAACCACAGGGAAAGCCCCTCCTTTGGAACATGTCTGCAACAGTCTATCGGGCAGACACTGGCAGGAAGAGCAGGGAACACTCCTGGACAATGCCAGGGCAGCATGTGAGGGACATGAGGATATTTTTTGGATTTACATAAAGAATTGTGCTGCATAAACGTAACCAGAACTATGAAAGCTGGGCTTCCGTGCACAGCTGATGCTACTGTAATAAAACAGATAAAAATGACCATGAGAGGCATATCAGAAAGCACGGCAAGAACTTCCTCACGTTACCTCATCAATTCTTGCCTCCGAAGCTCCACTGCATTTTAATTTCTTCACAGCATTTATCTCAAAGGGAAATTCATATGTATTCGCTTCCTTATCCATTTTCTGTCTCTCCTTAGTACTGAAATGTAGATTCCATGTGGGAAGGGTGTGGCCTCCCAAGTGGTCCTGCACTATGTCCCCAGCACCCAGAATGGTACCTAATGCTGAGCAGATGCTCCATGAATGAGGAGGGACACACACACTCACTCAAAACAAGTAACTTTTGTCTCTGCACCTCAAAATCTGCATCTGAAAGTTGAAAGGGGATTATACATTTTCTAAGTACCTTCCAATGCTGTTGTATTTACTAAGTAACACAATTGAATAATATCTTCCAATGCTGTTATCATATAAATTTAATGGATTCTGGAACCCTAGCATTCATTTGTATCAAAATTAGAAATGGAAGGAGCAAAGTGTAACGAATAAGGGTGGGGGGAGGGAATATAGGAAATGATAAGGGGAAACACTCTTCTCCCTTATAATCAGCCTGTCCTCCTATCCTTCCTCTCCCCTGCTCTTTGTTCTCTAAGGACTACAGCAGATTGATTTTAGGGCCTAATATGATTAAGGGTCAAATAAAAGCCCTCATTTCTCTCCTTCTCCAGCTGTTATTTACTTCCACTTCTCCACAGGAAATGAACCTAAAAATACAGAGTCTGGGAGAGTTCACACAGTGGTCTGAATGGACATCAGTCAAAGTAAGTAACTGCCATCTTTTCTGATTTGGCCAGGAAAGGGGGAAAGGAACTGAAAGCCAAAAATGAAAGAAAGCCTGCAGGAAAGCTGAGGGGGAGGGTGGGAGGCAGGGGAGATGAAGCCATCGAGGGCCGTGTGCCTTCGTTAGAGCCCGCAGTGGGGCCTGCCCTGTTTGTCTTCATCTGTGATAAAGAACCCGTGGGAAGGCAGAGGCGACTGTCTCATTCTGAGTGTGGGTGAGGTCAGAGAGGAGCCAGTGAAGGGAACAGACCAGACTATGGATATGAACAAAGAGCGAGAGAACAGCTCTGCTAAGTTTCTGAACCTGGGAACAGCAAACTACAGGCCGAGTGTGGACTGTGGCTATGAAGAGATTCTTGCTGCAACACAGGCCCACTCCTCCACCTGCTGTTCTACTGCTGCTTTCCCTCCACAGGGACAGAGCTGAAAAGCTGACAGACGTGGCGTGGCCTGCCACGCCTAAAATGCTTCATATCCAGCCTGTTACAGACAAAGCCTGCCAACCCTGAACCATGTAAGCACTCAATCCCTGCTAAGTATCTAAATTCAGCTCAGCCAAATATTGCTCCGCTTCCCTCGTAGCTCAGTTGGTAAAGAATCTGCCTGCAATGCAAGAGACCCGGGTTCAGTTCCTGGGTCAGGAAGATCCCCTGGAGGAGAAACTGGCAATCCACTCCAGCATTCTTGCCTGGAGAATCCCCATGGACAGAGGAGCCTGGTAGGCTACAGTCCATGGGGTCACAAGAGTTGGACACCATTCAGCCTAAACCACTACCACCAAATATTGCTCCAAAGCTTCCTGTCCCTTCTGTCAGGTTGTCTAATTTCAAATTCTTTCTGAACAGACATCTCCTTTCTCCTCTGGTCAAATACGGTGGAGAGAGTGTCATAATGCTTCTCACTCGTGGCACTTCTGGCGTTCCGAGTCTGGTGGGTCTCCGCTGCGTGGCCTGCCCTGCGACTGGAGGATGTTTAGCAGTATCCCTCGCCCCTGTCCGCTCAATGTCCAGAGCACCCACCTCCTCTTCTGATATCCAAAAATGTCTCCCCACGTGGTCAAACGTTTCTTGGAGATGGGGGACAAAACACACCCATCCCCCTTTGAACTCCTAGTTTTAGTAAATAGAAAGAAAGAGGTGTGATGATCATGGGGGAGGGAAGCAGTAGGGAAAAGTGAAATGACTCTGCTTACCTGACGACCAATGATAGGCATCTTCCGGATAAGCTTAAAACATCTCTTCTTAAACCTTGACCATAAACCTAAAAGAAACAAATGGTTCTATTGAAATTCCCATGGATTATGACCTGATAGTCACAATGTATGAACTATTCAATATTTAGCATGTCCTCTGTAATCACACTTGCCTTTAGATTACAAAGGTAGTTTCTTGAAAAAAAAAACTTAATTTTTGAACAAGTAATATATTATAACATGGTTCAAAAAAATAAACACACACACACTCTCATCTATCCCCCAGACCCTCACCCTACCCCCAGGTTAACACTACTACTGCTAGTTTCTAGATGCCCTTCTGGAGTGTCTGTAAGCGTACACAGGCAAGGGTGAAGACACGCTCTTGTCTTGTCTCTTTTACACAAAGGGCAGCGTGCTCCAGCACTGCACTAGACCTGTTCTGCTCAGCAGCAGTCTCTTAGAGACCGGTGCTCCCTAATGCATTCTTACAGCAAGGCTTCCAGATATCATGGACACCAATCAGACTTCATTCTGTTGGGCAGTACATAGGGCAAATCTGAAATTCTGATCCTGCAAATTACAATTATTATAAATACATGGCATCTAAACACACAGTCATGCCTTTTAATGAATTCACGTTCAGTGTACCACAACTGACTCTAATAGCAAGATTTTGAGGCTGGCATAGAAGGCACGACCTACTATCCAAGGGCAGCTGAGGATCAAAGCATTAATAACTTGCTCAAGGCCGAGGATCATATCAGTGATGGGACAAGGATTTAAATGAGTCTCTGTTTTTCTAGTCCTAGACTCCTTGGACTCTACACTGCTTTACGTGCACAACAGAATTTTCAGTTATGCCAAATGAGTTTCAAAGGAATCTAGACCTATGCTTTCTGCAAGGATACAAGGCATGAACTGAATGAACTTTGCTGCTTTCCTAGGAGATCTGCGTATTCCAATTTCCTTGCCCAAAAGTAGCTTTCAACAACCAAAGAAGGTGTCTGCACTATCTACGGGTATTTATTAAATGATGCTATGCATCTTTATAGTAGTTTTTGCCTAGGTTGCATCCCTAAGTGCCTAGCACTGAGGTTAACACTCTATAAATGTCTGGGACAAAACCAGGTATCTAAGGCACAGGCTGACTAAGACAAAGGGCTGAAACCAGTTACTTTTTGCTTAGAGTATTTCCTTTCAGTCCTGAAATCTTATGGTACATAGAATACTGTATTCTCTTCTCATTTACAGCATTTCTACATTATTAAAAATTCTTCCGAAGTGTATTTTTAAATGTCACCACAACAATCCATCAAACGAGGAGCATTTAGTGTTAGATGGTTCAGCTGCTTGTTATTTGATTATTTCTAACAGTGTTAAAGCTGTAAAGATTCAGAACTACTCCCTATTTTAATAGATGAAGCAATTAATTAATGAGGTAGAAAGAAGTCTAAAAATCAGCAAGCTGAATCAGGTGTCTGAAAATACACTGATGTGACTGGGTGGAGGAGAACACATAATTTTGTGAAATCTATGAGATAACATGGTTCAGAGTAAAAAGAATAGAATACAGATCAGAGACAGAGAAATTAAGAATGAAAAGACCATGTGGTCGAGACCTAAACAGATGATCTCCAAAGTAAAAGTCAAGAATTGGGAGAGTGGGACTAACAGAAGGTATACTACTTGCACAGAGCAAGTCACCACTGAGAATGGACTGTGCCGCTCAGGGAACTCCAGCACTGTGCTGTGTGTGACCGAAACGGAAAGGAAATCGGAACAGACATGTATGCGGAGAGCTGGTTCACTCGCGATGCAGCACCAAGTAACGCAGCAGTGTAAAGCAACTATACTGCAGTGAGAGTTAATCTTTTAAAACAGTGAAAATCCCCAGAGGCCCCAAAAGAAAAGGACCGAGAATGCTTTAAGGTAACAAAATAGGAAATGCCAGTGTAAGAACAACAACGCATGCCTCTTTTTAGTTTACAAACCCCTTTCCCACCAGTGATGCCACTCAAGCCTCACAGCACTCTCTGACTGGGTAAAGCAGGATGAGTATGCCCATTTCACTGCGAGGAAACAGGCTAACAGGCTTAAGGGCACACTGCCCAAGGTGCCATGGCTAGAAACCTCCTCCAACCACAGAACTCTGATGTCTACTGGTGAACTACAGATAATCCCACAGCTAAAGCCAACATCAATGAGGAAAGATATGAGCTGATAACTACGGAGAAGAAAAAAAGAGATCATGCCTTACAAGACTGCCAACCCTGCCCTACCCTGCTGCCGCATCCAGTTCTTATCTACCTGTGTCCATCCTGTGTTCCACAATTACCCTCTCTCCCTCAGAAGGGTACCCAGAATTTGAAGATCAGCAAAATTTATCACTAGTCAGACTTTAGACTCCTCTAGGGCAATACACCAAAAGGAACTTGACGCTCACTAATACACAGAATACTTCTACGTGAGCAAGGTGCTAAAAAAATTGGCAATCCTATCAAAATTACGTGCTCTCTGGAGGGAAGACATTTCTATCTGTGTCTAAAGTTCAAGTTGAAAGTTATTTAAAAAATAAAAGTGTGCTGTGTATTTAAGCAATATGAAATTGCCAATATTCAGCAATTTTCAACCTATGAAATTAATTTTGTATGATTCAGATACAGAAAGAGATGAGCGCATGCAAGATCAGTTGCTCAGTCGTGTCCAACTATTTGCAACCCCATGGACTGTAGCCTGTAGGCTTTTCTGTCCATGGAATTTTCTAGGCAAGAATACTGGAGCAAGTGCCATTTCCTACTCCAGAAGATCTTCCCAACCCAAGGATTAAACCCCATCTCCTGTGCCTTCTGTATTGGCAGACAGATTCTCTACCACTGAACCACCTGGGAAGCCATAGACAGACACACAGATACATAAACAGTGGCTATCTCTGCTGCTGCTGCTGCTAAGTCGCTTCAGTCATGTCCGACTCTGTGCGACCCCATAGACGGCAGCCCACCAGGCTCCCCCGTCCCTGGGATTCCCCAGGCAAGAACACTGGAGTGGGTTGCCATTTCCTTCTCCAATGCATGAAAGTGAAAAGTGAAAGGGAAGTCGCTCAGTCATGACCCCATGGACTGCAGCCCACCAGGCTCCTCCGTCCATGGATTTCCTTGGCAAGAGTACTGGAGTGGGGTGCCATCGCCTTCTCCGGTGGCTATCTCTAGGTAACAGGATTTTAATTTTATTCTTATGGCTTACCATATTGCCTGATTTTATACAATGAAAATGTCCTGCTTTTATAGTAAGAAAAAATGTTACTAAAAACCAGGCAATGGCTTGGAGTTCACAAAGATTTAGATGGCACATGCCATTAACACACCGCTAGTATTAGTTTTCTCATGGCATACTCAGAGCTCGCACATTCATTTCTGAACACTAAAGGCAGGTAAGTAAGTACCAGGACCTCAGATGGCTGAGCTTCTACTATGGGTTAAACAAAATGGACACGGGCATTGTAGGCTGCACAATGGAAAATACAAGTAAACACCTAAAGCTAATACCCAACATACTGAAGAAATATAAACCTCAAGGTCCCTGACCTTGACTCTGGTCTGACCAAGGTCTCTGACCAAGACCAAGTAAATAGATAGTTTCTCTAACAGGAAGACATGCTTATGATTGTAAGTAAATCTGTAGCTCAGATTTACAAATGCACCACTTTAAAAGCACAGAGAATGGTGAATGTCAGGAGCTAAGGAAAGAAAGCAGCAGGAAGGTCAAGTTTCATGGGCACAGAGCCTAAAATTATGAGAAAGGTGGTGGTGATGGCTCCATAACAATGTGAATGTTCTTAATGTCACAACTTTCCACTAAAAATGGGTAAAATGATACATTTTATGTTCTGTATATTTCATCACAATAAAAAAAGCAAGAATGGCTACTCCTTAGAACCCCCTGGAATCAGACAGAACGGTGGGCGGCACTGAATCAAATGCTTCCCAGGAAAAGAATAAGCCTGAGCAGAAGGACAAGGGCTGCATCTGTTTCCAAACCACGGAGCAAATGAAGCACAAGGGTTAGTCTGTCTAATCCGTCATGAATTTATGAGAAAGTCTTGCAAGCACTAGGAGCAGAAACTGAGGACATTTCACCTCTACTTTAATTAAGTGCAATGCTAACTCTGCTATAACTTGGCAATGTGGCAGAGTGTTACCGGACAGCTGGCTAATCATCATGGTAAAGGGATAAAACAGAATCTGGCCTCTAAGCTGACTTTCCTAGGGAAAGAAGGAAGAAAACAGAAAAAAATATCAGTTGAAGAGCCCCTTCAAATAGATGTTATCAGGGAAGCAAACAGTTAATGGAAATTTTAAACAGATGAGAAATGATAAGGAAGTCTCATCAATGTTGCTAACTCAGATACCCTACTATGGGTGAGGAAGGGGTGCAGGGGCATGTACAGAACACCCATCACCTCTTCCACCATTGACTTACGCAGCCCAGCCCACAGGGGAGGAATTCGTAAGGAGCGTAGCACACGACGAGGTGAGAGGGGGTGGGGGTGGGGTGCAGGGAACATGAGCAGGGTCTTAGGAAGGATGGAAGATGGACAAACTGAGCACTAAAAAACTTCTCAGTTCCCACACTCCCTGAGGAGTGGCCTTCTCTTTCCATCAGTCTGGCTGCCAGCGTCCCTACCCAGGAAGCTCATAGTGTACTGTCTCCTGACAGGAGAGGTTCAATTCCAAGAGGACAGGGACCCCGTATTACTTGTACTGTAGAGATCTCTCTAGAGCATGGCAGTGCCTGACACACCGTAGACATGCCAATGGCCGCTGCATGGGTGCTGTTCTAATTCCACACAATCTTTACTGAAAAAAAGCCTACAATGAAGCAATAAATCCGTGATTGGAGAACTCCAGGTGACACAATTATGTTCCAGGCAAGAAAGTGAAAGTGAAGAGGGTCTGAGCCACACTCTGGATCCTTATGATGGCTAATCTCTCAGAGGTTTTAATGTAAACTGCGAATCCAGAAAAATCAACATCAACAGTTACAGTCACACAGAGTCCTATTAAAACGTTACCAGTCAGAAGGGAATGCCCTTTCTTTCTAAATAGATCTTAAAAATCAGAACCAAACCAACCAGGCAGGAAGTTAGCCCAATCCATTAGCCTCGAGTTCCAAACCTGGTGTTAACTCCACTGTACCTTTACAGACGGGGTAATATACTTACTCTCTGGCTGGAAGACAAACTCATACACCCAGACTATCAGCAGGGTCCACACGACACTCCACACAATCAGCTGCCAGGGCTCGTATTTGGTACACTGCCCGTTCACGTAGTTCTTGGCCTTTGTGGAATATACTTCCAAAATCTCAAAGTAGGGCTCAAAGGCCTTCTAGAAATACAAAAGAAAAAAATATTACTTTCAGAGAGAGAAAGGAAGTCTGTTCTTAGTTTGTTTTTCAACGTTTATTTTTTCAAGGGCAAGGCCAGACATGATGTGGCCCTACCCCAGCAGTAATCTTATCGTCCTCTAAAGTCCGCAAAGCTTCTGCTCCAGGAACTGCAGTGGACACTGCCCCTTAACAGACATGTGGACTTTGACAAAGTTTCTGATCCTCTGTCTGTAACATAAAAGGTTAAGCTGGGTCATCATTTCAGCTCTGAAACTTCTGGAGAATGCAGGACTTACTGTCCTACCATCTTCTCTCTGTTGGCTGCACTGGGTCGCTGCAGCAGCACAGGCTTTCTCCAGTTGCAGCAGGTTGTCTGAACTGCCCCACAGCATGTGGTATCTTAGTTCCCTGACCAGGGACTGAACCCACATTCCCTGCATAGGAAGTGGATTCTTAACCAGTGGACCACCAGAAAGTACCCATCCCATTATCTTAACTCAAACTAATCCTCTAGTATGTCTTTCTCTTCTCTTCTCTATTTGAATCTTTCCCATTCTTTAATCCAAAAGGCAAACAGACAATTCATTGGAAAAGTCCCCAATGCTGGGAAAGATTGAGGCAGAAGGAGAAGAGGACATCAGAGGAGGAGATGGCTGGATGGCATCACCGATGAACATGAACCTGGGCAAACTCCAGGCAACGGTGAAGGACAGGAAGGCCTGACATGCTGCAGTCCATGGGGTTGCAAAGAGTCAGACACAACTGGGCAACTGAACAAACACCACCCAACCCAAAAGGCAGCAGACTATTTCTGTAAAAGGCCACAGAGTAAGTATTTTAGGTACTACAGGGTACTACAGGCCCAACAGTCTGTGTCACAACTACTCAGCTCTGCGGCCACAGCAAACGCAGCCACAAAACAGAGGGTGAAGACTTGAAGGGAGCCATGTTCCAACAAAATTTAATTCCAGATGCTAAAATCTGAATTTCATTTAATTTCACAATCACAAAATTTTTTTTTATAAAAACAATTGCAAAATTAAAGTATCATTCTTAGCTCACAGGCTATACAAAAACAGGCAGGAGGCAAGGTTTAGCCCCATAGGCCATAGTCCATCCATCTCTGCTCTAAGGCCCCATTTGACAAAAACTCTTAAGGCAAGGAACTGTATCTTATGACGTGACTCATTCACAACAGCTAGCACAAGCAAGAAAAAAAACCCTCTCCTCTGGAAAGTCACCAGAACACCCAACTTGTGAGAGTAAATCTCTTGCCAAGCATTCACTCGTGCCTCAACACAGCAGTCGACTCACGATCCTCATCTCCCTGCACGGTTGGGTACCTGAAGACTGACCGGATCCCAGCCATATCCACAAGCACCCCGAGTGCCCCAAACAAAATAAATTCATCTTTAGTTTGCCATTCATTCCCTTCCTCAACATTTATGAAGCTTCTCCAGTGTTTAAGGCATTAAGCTGGGGGAACATCAAGGTAAACAGTGTTAAGTTCTTGCCCTTACTGAGCTTATAATCTATGAGAGAGGCCCATATATACACACGCAGACACACATGGGCACATGCATAAATAAATGAGTAATCAGAACTGTTCAGGATAAACACTATAAAAAGGATGCTAAGAGAGATCACTAAGGAAGGCCTACCTACCTCTACCTATAGGGAGATGAGGAAGACAAGACAGAGGATAAAATCTATAGAATGACCAAACAAAAGTCTCTAGGCAGAAAAAAAACAAAAACTCATACCCAGAAGAGAGAATAATAGCAGCAAATGCATCAAGGGGCCTGGGAATGGCAAAAAGCTCTGTGCAGTAAGCACACACACAAGATGAAGGCAGAGACCGTATTCTGTCTTCTCCAGAATTCATCCTCAACACCTAGCATGGTGCCTGGCAGACAGGCTGTACCAAGGCCTGGACAGTGGCTGACAGAGGCCAAGTAAATGAGGGAACACATCAAGCTACAAGCGAACCAAGGTGAGGAGGAGCACACTAGGTCCAGATTTAACATGCGCTTTAAAAAAAAAAGGCACAGAGATCGGAAGCATAAATTGACAGGTACTTTTGTAAGTGATTCGTCAGTATCTATTAACATTTTACAGAGAAGGCAATGGCACCCCACTCCAGTTCTCTTGCCTAGAAAATACCATGGGAGGAGCCTGACAGGCTGCAGTCCATGGGGTCGCTTAAGAGTTGACACGACTGAGCGGCTTCACTTTCACTTTTCACTTTCATGCACTGGAGAAGGAAATGGCAACCCACTCCAGTGTTCTTGCCTGGAGAATCCCAGGGACAGGGGAGCCTGGTGGGCTGCCGTCCTTGGGGTCGCACAGAGTCAGACACAACTGAAGCGACTTAGCAGCAGCAGCAGCAGCATTAACATTTTAAATGTACATTCATTTTGACTCAGTTAATTCCAATTTTTGGTATCTACCTGTTTGTATCTATGTGCATATTCAAGGACATACCCTTTGTGACAGCAAAAGAAAAAATATAAATAAACATAAACATCTACTGATAGAGAAACAGTTAAATAAACTTAATATATACATTTTATATACCCATACTTAGCAGCATTAAAAAGACAGATTTAAATGAACCACGATGAAAATTTTCCAGAACACACTGTAGAGTTTAAGAAAAAAGCAAACTGAAGAACAATTAAAAACAAAACAAAATGCATGGGTTATTAATCAAGAGAGCAATTTTTTTTTAAGATAACTTCATGGTAAAGGAAGAGAAACAGGACAGAGATTATAGACAAAAAATTCTAGTTAAGAGGATTGTTGAAATAGTCCAAAACAGAAATAAACTGGGTTTGACCTTAAGAGCTATATATCAGGGCCAAACAGCACAATTTGAAAAACAGTTTTAGAGGTAGAACAAACAGGGTTTAGTAACTTAGTAGCATAGGAAATATGGAGTGGGAAGCATACAGATAATTCTAGATTCTCAAATTCACGTTTGAGAGACCGGGTAAGCAGTGACAGCATTAACTGCGATAGGCAAGAAGAGGGAGGGAAGCTGAAGAGGGTGGAGATTGTGCAAAAAAGACAATGCTGCTGCTTTACATTCCTGTTGGCAATCTACATGCCATGTTCTAGCAGTAGCATGAAAGCTTAGGAGGAGGATGGGTGGCTCAACTAATGTTTGCTGAAAACATTTATGCCCTTAGCAATTAGGCTGTGGTATACAGTAATTAGCACTGGGCAAGTCCTGGGTCCCCAGAGGGCTATCCATAGAAACACAGCTTATTTGCAACCCCCTCCCCACAGTTCTTGGTGGCCATTCCCTAGAGCCCACTGTTGCTATCAACAATCAATCCTGCACAGCAGTGGCAGTGCTGGCTGAGACCTGAGAAAGATCAGAGGAGTCTACCATCATCGAAGGTATGTCATAATTTCGATTATTACAGAGCATCTTCTAGTGTTAAAGCTGTGATAAAACCAAATGGTTTAATAGTGTGTATGAATGGGACAATGGGAGAACCATCATTCCAGCTTTTCAGATCAGTTTTCCCTCTGGTGATTCTAGTTCCTAGTTCATCCGTAAAATAAGAGGTACCAATGTCAGAAGATAACTAGATGTTATCACAGCACTGACTGAACAAAAAAGTAACATAACTAGTATTAGGGAAAGAGCAAAGGATCAGCAAACGCTGACTATTAATAATTCCATTGTAAAAAGCCTATTAAAATACAAAGGCATTCCTTCCTAATGTTTATTTACAAAATTATATTCAGCAAAAGTATATTTTCTTTGTAATTGCTCTGAGAAGATAATGGGAATCCGTGAATTTGAAGTCTTTGACTACATTTCCTTAAGCACAGAGAAACACCTCTTAAGGAGATGTTATTTCTATATTCTCTTATTCCAATGATAGAATGCTACTGTACTTGGACGGGTCCTAGCAAGTTTTCTGAATAGGTAACTAGTTGGTCACAGAAATTACACCTCCTGGCCTCATTCCAAGGTCCTTTTAGGTCACCACAAACAACCTAGGCTCAGTCCTCAATGAAGAAGCACCTCACAACACTGGCAGCTCACTGCATGAAAGGGCTGTGGGGGTAATGTTCGCTCTCTCCTTGGATAGCAAAAAGGAGATGGCAGCTCCTTGGGGCCTTGCAAACAATACCAACTCTAGGCTGGATTCTGATGCAATAAAACAGCCCTGGGGAAGCATGCAATCTAAATGCTACAGAGAACTTTAGAGACCAAACCCACGCTTTCCTTTTATAGAGGCCCTGAAGTAGAAGGTGGTGCCTAAGCTCATCCGGATGGGCTTGAGTTTAAAGCAGAGACTAGGAACCCAAGCCTCCTGACAGTATCCACTACTCTTTCAAGCCTTCATTCTCAGTGTCACAGGCAGAGGAGTACCAAACACATCACAATCCAGTGCCATTCCAAGAATTTTCTTTCCATTATTTACGCTCTGGGTAGAATATACCTTGGATATATGGTAACACACAACTGCAGAGGCTTCTATTTATTTCAACTTAATCTTTACACTCTATTAGTCTTTGCCCTGCTTCATTCTGCATTCCAAGGCCAAATTTGCCTGTTACTCCAGGTGTTTCTTGACTTCCTACTTGGTGATGTCCATGTGTAGAGTCTTCTCTTGTGTTGTTGGAAGAGGGTGTTTGCTATGACCAGTGCATTTTCTTGGCAAAACTCTATTAGTCTTTGGCCTGTTTCATTCCGCATTCCAAGGCCAAATTTGCCTGTTACTCCAGGTGTTTCTTGACTTCCTACTTTTGCATTCCAGTCCCCTATAATGAAAAGGACATCTTTTTTGGGTGTTAGTTCTAAAAGGTCTTGTAGGTCTTCATAAAACCGTTCAACTTCAGCTTCTTCAGCGTTACTGGTTGGGGCATAGACTTGGATTAAGGTGATATTGAATGGTTTGCCTTGGAGATGAACAGAGATCATTCTGTCGTTTTTGAGATTGCATCCAAGTACTGCATTTTGGACTCTTTTGTTGACCATGATGGCTACTCCATTTCTTCTGAGGGATTCCTGCCCGCTGTAGTAGATATAACGGTCATCTGAGTTAAATTCACCCATCCCAGTCCATCTGAGTTCGCTGATTCCTCGAATGTCGATGTTCACCCTTGCCATCTCTTGTTTGACTATAAGATTGTGTATGTGTATGTGCTCACTCAGTTGTGTCTGACTCTTTGCGACTCCCTCGAGTAGCTGTATCTATTGCCTATTTCTACCTCTGTCTCTGTTTGTGTCTGTTATCTATGAATGAAAGTCATTTAAGGTTAGCCCCCTAATAATGTTATTCTCCTTGACATCTAACTTCTGATATGCTATCCTTAGTGGAAGAGTAAAGCTAGACTCCTGCCAGGGAATTACACATAGGTCTGGTTATGCCTTTGAGAATGTGGTAAACAGGTGAAAGTCATCTGCCATGAGTAGAAAAACAATTGAGATTTGCTAATTTAGTTTAATCTCTGAATCGGTAATTTGAAAATCAGGTCACATTAAATAAATACATAAACCTGTACTGGATATCTTTAACTTATAAAAATAATGTACCTCCATTCAAGAAATTGAAACAGTGAATATCTGTGCAAAGGAAGAAATGATCAACTTTATGTATTCCCTCCAACCCTCCATTAACTGTGGTGTGTACTTCCTGATGGCATTTTTCTATTTATATAAACATACATTTAACAAAGTATATCATTTCTCTGCAAGTTGCTGTTCCTATTTAATATTTTGGAAACAATAACTGCAGGTCTATTAGAAAAAAGCAACCAAGCATTTTTCTAATTTTCTCAAGCAATTTTCTTGAGCTTTAATTCCATTTTTGCAATCCAAACTAGTTTTATTAAGAGGAAGATGAATACCAATCATAGTGTTTTCCCAGGACAGTAGAATGTAAGTTCTATGAGTGCCAAGATTTTTCTCTGGATCAGATGTATCCCAAGATCCTACAATGAAGCCTGATAAGTAGTAAGTGCCTGAGAAATATGTCTTTAATAAATCGTGTTAGCCCTGCAGTATCAGGACAACTGGAGAGTAGATAGAGGAATAGACTGTCAAGGAAAGGGCTGAGGCATGTCTGTATGTGTGTGTGCTCAGTCAGGTCCGACTCTTCGTGGCTCCATGGACTCCTCTGTCCATGGGATTTCCCAGGCAAGAATATTGGAGTGGGTTGACATTTCCTACTTACGGGGATCTTCCAGACCCAAGGATTAAAGCCATGTCTCTTGTATCTCCTTCATTGGCAGACAGATTCTTTACCATTAGAGCCACCTGGGAAGCCCTGGGCATAACTTATATTCATTAAATGTTTGACCTTGACATCATCCAATAAGAATCAACACATTAGTTAGATAAATTTTGTCTTTATCTCAATTTTGTTTAATGACTGATCATATAATACAGTGATTCTACTTGATTCTAGAATTATGATAAAGTAAATAAGCACTTTATTTGCCTTTTTAATGTACTAAAATTACTCTAAGGAAACTGGAAAACACTATATAATTGAGTACATATATATGTATTATGTATGTGTATATATATATATGACTATCAGGGAAGAGAATATCAATAAATCACATGATAGAACTTAATTACTCAATTATATTTATAAAAGTTTTTACCCCCAGTTCTTTCCAATCTTCAGAATTTCATTCATTCATTGAAAAAATATTTCTATTCTTAGCACAAACAGCCAGCGGACACACATATTGATCTTGCAGCAGAATTAGGGAATGAGGGCAAGATGGAGGAAATACCAATATAATAAGAGTCCTCATCCTTAGCTCAGAATGCTGGAAATTTTCAGTCACTCAGTAACTATCATGCTCAACCTCCAAGGAAGAGAAATCTGAGTATTTACTATGTGAATTAGGAGAAGAAGCTGCTTGGCCATATTTTGTACTGTGCCAGTAACCCTTAAATGTACTCTTCCTTGGATTTTGGCTCCATCTGAGGACAAAAAAAAAATCATCTAGTGCTGTGATTTTTTTAGATGATCTAGGACATTCTAGAATTTTGAAGTTGCTTTTCGAAGAGAACAAAGACTCCTTGCCTCAGGGAAGTTAGTTATAAAGATTTCTTCAAGCCTTGAACTTGTTTGTATATAATTCTACACCTTTTAAGATGCAAATCATTTTGTCAGATAAACCAGAGGAGATCTGTTGAAAAACTGTTGTGGACTTTGGCAGTTTAATAAAAGGCCCATTTTCAAAACATTACCTTGTGTAGTGTGGGTCAAGTCAGGTGATCTCATTTTGATGCTACTTGGAGTTAATGAAAGGGCAATAACTTCTGACAAATGATGTTGCAATTTAGTGAATGCAGGAAGGATGGAGGAGGCCAGATTCTATCCTTATTTCTGTAGCTTAGAATATTTGTGAACCTAAAGAAATTACTTAACCATTCTGAGCCTCTGTTTTTGCATGGACACAGGGAATACCTGCTAATAGCAAGGTCTTGACAGATTTGTAGAAAGGATCAACTGAGATTTTGTATGGAACATTAGGTCAGCTCCTGGCATGCAGTAAGCAGTCAGCAAGGTCAACTAGTATTACTACTGATAAGAATAAAACAAGTGGAAGGGATAAATTTGGGATTAGAAGATACTATACACCGGTATATGTATATATATGTGTACATATATACATATATGTGTGTGTATACATACTGTATACATATATATGTATATACATATATACATACTGTATACTTATATATATAAGTATATACTGTGTATATTCCTGGAGAAGGGAATGGCAACTCACGCCAGTATTCTTGCCTGGAGAATACCATGGACAAAGTAGCCTTGTGGGCTATAGTCCATGGGATCGCAGAGTTGGACATGACTGAGCAACACAGACACACACATAACTGAGTTACTTTGCTGTACAGCAGAAATTAACACAACATTGTAAATGTAAATACTTCAATTTAAAGAACAATAAAACTTACAATCTAAACATATATTCTAGGAGAATATTTATATTAGTTTATTTTACTGTAAATCCTTATGCATTTGTATTGGAGAAGTTCTAGGCAACACATGGACTCAGCTTTGTGTTATTTGGCCAGCCCTATAATTTACTTTTAAATTTTTGCTTTGGCTGGGACTTGAATGTCAGAAAGTTTAAAGGAGGACACAGGTAAAATGATATTTTTAAATCACACTTTCTTGCAACCCATGTTTGAATCTGTTTGGTCACATTGGTCCAGAGTGGTGCTGAAGGCATCTTTTGTCCTCTCACTGGCCTGAGAAGAGCTGTCATGAATTGGTTTCCACATTACTTTAACAAGCCCATTCTGAGACATTGTGGTATCTTGGTTAAGTACTTCTGAAGCACATATTCTTTAATTGACAGGTTATTTCAGCTCTTTCAGAGCATTTATATGATGAGAAATCTTAATATTCAACTGTCAGAGAAAAACAAATATCATATGGTATTGACTTTGTGAGGCTGTGGAGTGGCCACAGCATATTTGAAGCAGGATCTCAGTTCCTCAACAGGGACTGAGCCTGTGCTGCAATGATAAAAGCGCTGAACCCTAACCAGTAGACAACCAGAGATTGGCTAGGAGCAGGGCCTGGCTCCTGTCTGCTATGAAGAAAAAAACTCAACAAAGAGACAAAAAGTAGTGAGACAAGTGCTTATTAGGAGAGAAGATAGGTGCAGAGAAAGCACAGGCAGGCTCAGAGAGAGACACGCACACTGGGGTTCTTCTGGGTTCCCTCTGGTCCATATTTGGTCTGACTCAGACCCTTCCCTGTTTGTGTGCATATTTTTTAGCCAAGACAGATTCAAGCACAAGGATCTCTGGGAAGTTGACAGAACATATTATGGTCTGGCACCCTGAGAATCCTTTCTGGGCATGTGTAGCTTGGGGGTTTCCTTGACCTCAAGGATGAGAAATATGTAGTCTCTTTATCTTTTATCCAAGCGGTACTCAACCCCACCATGGTGCTGCCATTATCCTTATCTTTAAGCATCTGTCCACAAGGAATAAATTCCAGCTGCTCCTCCTGCAGCCTCAAAACATGATGCAAATGAACTTATTTCCAAATGAAAACAGACTCACAAACATAGAAAACAAGCTTATGGTTAACAAAGGGAATAGATGATGGGGGTGGGGGTTAAGGAGAAAAAAATTTGGAGTTTGGGATTAACATATGCACACTATTATATATAAAATAGATAAACAACAAAGACCTGTATAGCACAGGGAACTATACTCAATATCTTGTAATAACCTATAATGGAAAATAGAATCTGAAAAAGAATACATACATGTGTGTGTATATATGTATATATGTAAATATAATTGAATCACTTTGCTGTGTACTTGAAACTAATATATCATCATAAATC
The DNA here is from genome assembly GCA_006408695.1 of Aepyceros melampus. Classification (NCBI taxonomy): domain Eukaryota; kingdom Metazoa; phylum Chordata; class Mammalia; order Artiodactyla; family Bovidae; genus Aepyceros; species Aepyceros melampus. Next base: position 155,212 of record SJXQ01008335.1, on the reverse strand, counting down.
AACTGTACTTCAATTAAAAATATTTAATTGTCATTAAATTAATACATATTATATATACATAGTAGAAACTGATATGAAGAAAAATTACTACACTAAGGCTTATTATAGAAAAACAAATATTTCAAATCTGTCACAGTATGACTGTGTGGTTATAAGGCATGGCGTTTTTGATGAATAATTTAGTGGTCATAAGCTTGCATCTTCCTAAAATAACATAAACTGTTAGTCTTGTTATTGTCCCCCAAATACATGTTAGGCCCTCATTACTATAAGTATCATTGGGAAAATCCCTGATGCTGGGAAAGATTGAGGGCAGAAGGAGAAGAGGGCGTCAGAGAGTGAGATGCCTGGATGGCATCATTGATGCAATGGACATGAACTTGGTCAAACTCCAGGAGTTGTTGATGGACAAGAAGCCTGGCATGCTGCAGTCCATGGGATTGCAAAGAATCAGACATGACTGGGCAACTGAACAACTGACATTAGTATCAGAGGAAATGAATGAACTTTGCCTTCAGTTTGTTTTCTCTAGTTTTCCCTGTTAGGTCTATACACCAACCTGAAATAAACAAACAAATAAATACAACTATGTGCAAAAGAATTTAGATAACTTCTGTCCCTTCTAACACTCATTCTCTAGGCAGGAGCCAGAGTGATCTTTTTAAAAAGTAAAACAGATCATGTAATTCCCTGGCTCAAAAGGCTTTATTGTCCTTCCACTGACTCTAGAAAAAGGATCTAAATTCCTCCCTCAATATGTGTTGTATTATTTTGATCCTGCCTCCTCCCTTTCTGGCCTCATTTTCACTGTTTCCCTTTAATCACCATCTTGCTATTTCTCCAAATGCACAGTTTGCTTCAGCCTTGGGGACTTAGTATTTACTGTTCTCTCTGTTTAAAGTGCTCTGTCTCTAATCTTTTGCATTGAAAAGCTTTTATGTCTCAGCCCAAAGAGCAGTTCCTCAGTGAGGCCTTCCTTGATCACCCATACTAAATCAGCACCCTCACCCTCCAAACACTCTCTACCGTTCTGATTATTATTATTTAATACAGCATTCAGCACCACCCAAAATTATGTTTATCTCAATTTTCTCATTGGCTATCTGTGTTTTCCCACTAGTATAAAGGCAGGATCGTATGCCTCCTATTCCTTGGTATATCCTCAGTGCCAAAATCAGTACCAGGCCCAGAGTAGGCACTCATGAATCATATGGTAATGTCTTGGAGAGGTGTTATTTCTTTCCTTGGTGCCTGATAAAGTGTGTTATTATCCAAAGGCTGGATCTCATTCAAGTTCTGCATTCATTTAGCTATGTCATCTTAGACAAAGTATTCACATTCTTGAGCTGTGCTTGATTCATCAAAAAAAATGAGAAGGGTATAGCAGGATCTTTCAAACTAGAAACAAAAAATTAATAATGAATACACTCTATTTTAATATTACAAGAATGATGATGAAAATCTGATATTTTATCCATATTATATTTGTAGTGAGCAAATATAATTTCCATTTTTGCTTTTGTTTAGAATTATATTAGCCCATAATAATTTGCCTTTTCTTACTGTTCATGTCAATGGACATGAGTTTGAGCAAGCTCTGGGAGTTGGTGATGGACAGGGAAGCCTGGCATCCTGCAGTCCATTGGGTCGCAAAGAGTCAGACATGACTGACTGAACTGTTAATAATTTGCAATTTGTGTTTTTTATTTATAAAAAGATGAACAATTCAAGGACAATTTTGTTTCCTAGAAAAGTATTTTCAAATGGAAAAATAAAAAAAAATGTGTTATTAGGGCTGAAAAGGCTTTGGAGAAAATGAGCTCTAAATGTCTTCAAAATACTGTGATTCTTAGTGTATAATTCAGAATCCTTTGTTGTAAGCAACAGAGTCCATTCTAAGCAGTTACCACAGAAGAGTATCTAATAAACAATGGCAGGTACCTCACAGAATCTCCACATTGACTAAATACAGTTTTGGACTGTAAAATAGTACCACTCTAATTCTATCACTGTCAGATTAAATTGTTACACAGAATTTCTTGTTTAAAACATACACATTATTTATCTTGATCATGTGCTTGTGTACAGTTGCTCAGTTCTGTCCATCTCTTTGGGACCCCATGGACTGTAGCCCACCAGGCTTCTCCTTTCATAAGATTTACCAGGCAAGAATACTGTAGTGGGTTGCCATTTCCTTCTCCAGGGGATCTTCCTGACCCAGGGATGGAAGCTGTATCTCCTGCACTGGCAGGTGGGAAGCTCTATTTGTGTTGATAAGTAATACCAAATTTAGACCCACAAATCATATGACCAACAATGAATTGAAGAGGAAGACCCTTTCCACATATCCTTGTCAAATGCCAAAGAATTGTTGGATTGTTGGCCATCTATCTGTCTATTCAGGCCACATTGAGATACCTCATTCCTCTCTGCATGACCCCTACACAACAATTTGCCTCGTAGACCTTGTTGTCACCCTGGGAATCCAAGCAGACTTATACGGTATAAATCCCTTTACCCTTTGGTCCTCCAGCTTCCCAGTGGGGCTTTCCAACTTCCTAGAACACTAACCCAAAATGAAAGTCCCAGAATTATTCCAGCCTCTGTTCTCCTTGCTCCCTCTCTGTCTCTCCTTCTTCCCCCATCCCAAGAATGAATTTTCCAACCTGAGTAGGAGTGGTGCTTTGCTGTCACTCACATAATTCTTCCAAAAGTTATCTATGCCCAGATACACTTTAATTTCCCTAAAAGTCACAATATGGTTGTCAAGAGGCCACATTTGACCACAAATTAGTTGTTTTCTTGGCTAGTATATTTAAGAGAAATTAAATGTGAAAGATTTTAGATGGGTCAGGTCATTTTTGACCCAGAAAATATTTTGCCACAGAAACATATAAAAACCCTCCATAAATGTTTATAATCTTTTTCTCCACTTGTGGATTTTCTTCCACCAATTGATAAGTATTAGAGCCTTCAATTCTGGGATCTTCTCTCTTTTCCTCTTTACTCTGCCCCTAAGCCATCCCATCCACATTCAAGGCTCTAATATCCATCTATATGCACTGACTCTCTGGCTATATTTACATCTCTGACCCAGATCATTGATTTCCAGCTTCTTAGTTGGTATTTCTACTTCTGTGTCTTAAATATTTCAAATGCAGCAACTTCAAATCCAAGTTCACAATCACTTCTGTCTGGCTTTCCTCTATTGTGCCCTATTTCAGTGAGTTGTAACATAGTAGTGCAAAATCAAGCAAGCAGGAAAATAACGAAGATTAGAGTCGCCCTTGACATCTTTCTTTTCTGCATCCCCTGTATCTTATCTATCACTCCTAACTATTGCCAACTCTTTTTTGTTGTCATCTCCAAAATAAAATGAGTATATCCATTCAACTCAATTTCTACTATGGCTTCATCAGTCCAATCTATGATCACCTCTTACTTGGACAATCTCCTAAGTGAGCTCCTTGCATCCATTTTTCCTTCTAATTAGTTCTCCACCAAGGATCCTGATGACAACTGCAGACCTGTTGGTTGGTGGCCTGAGAGGGGGAACCCGGCACCTGGGCTCCAACTAGGCATCCAGGAATGGACATTCCCCTGCACGGCCTTTGGCTCAGCTTGGATGGCAGAAGCTCCTCCCCCACAGGCTTGGCACCTGTCGTAGCCATTGGGGCCTGAGAGGGGGCATCCAGGGTTAACTCCAAGCTAGAGAGATGCAAAATATTCCCAGGACGTCCTTACTCCTTCATAGAATTTGTTACTCAGCATTGAATTGGTTGACAGAAACATGCGGCCATCTCATTTTCTTCAGAATCTGCCCACATTGACTGGCTTAGAAAGTTTTCAAGAAAATGTTTCCTTCCCGAGGAGGCAGCCAAGTGTAAGCTCAGCTGGCAGTGACTGATTTGAATTTGGCTTCCTCAGATGGCAATTGGGCAAATAAGTTTCCAGAATGGGAAGTAAGATATAAGGGATGTGGAAGTTGCCTTTGTACAAAATTTCTTTACCTGAAATTGTGGATTGAAGGTAATGAAGTAGTTTCCAAAAAAAACAAAGCAAAGAGACTGTGGGAGAAAAATCGGGAGAAAAGTCAAGCCTACAGAATCAAGATGGCAGAGTAGAAGGATGTGTGGTCATTTTCTCCTGTGAGAACTCCAAAATTACAACTCACTGCTGAACAACCATCAACAAGAGAATGTTGGATCCCACCAAAAAAAGATACCCTGCGTCCAGTGGCAAGGAGAAGCCCAGCAAGATGGTAGGAGGTGCAAAACCACATTTAGAATCAAACCCCATACCCACCAGAGATGCTCAGAGGGCTCAAACAAAACCTTATGTGCACCAGGTGACTCCCACAGAGACTAAGCCACCTGTCTATGAGTGTTTGAGTGTCTCCTGAAGAGGTATGGGTCAGCAGTGGCTTGCCACAGAGGCAGGGTCTCTGGGTGCAATAGACCTGGATATGGCATAAGCCTTCTTGGAGGAGGTCACCATTAACCCACCATAGAGCCACCAGAACTTAAACAGGACTGGGGAAACAGACTCTTTGATGGCACAAACAAAACCTTCTGCACACCAGGACCCAGGAGAAAGGATCAGTGACTCCATAAGAGACTGACCCAGACTTGCCCATAAGTGTCCAGGAGGCTCTGATGGAGATGTGGGTGGGCAGATGTGTGGGTTGGCAGTGGCCTGCTGCAGGGTCAGGGGAACTGAGTGTGGCAGTGCATGCATGGATCTTTTGAAGGAGGTCACCATTATCTTCATTACCCCCACCATAGTTTGGCCTGAGGTCAAACAACAGGGAGGGAACACAGCCCCACACATCAAGAGAAAATTGGATTAAAGATTTACTGAGCTTGGCCCTGCCCATCAGACCAAGACCCGGTTTCCTCTTCAGTCAGTCTCTCCCATCAGAAAGCTTCCATAAGCCTCTTATCCTTCTCCATCAGAGGGTAGACAGAATGAAAACCACAATCACAGAAAACTAACCAATCTGATCACATGGACCACAGCCTTGTCTGACTAAATGAATCTATGAGCCATGCCATGTATGGCCACCCAACAGATGGGTCATGGTGGAAAGTTCTAACAAAATGTGGTCCACTGGAGAAGGGAATGAAAAACCACTTCAGTATTTCTTGCTGTGAGAACCTCATGAAAAGCATAAAAAAGCAAAAATATAAGACACTGAAAGATGAAATACCCAGGTAGGTAGGTGGCCAATATGCTACAGGAGAACAATGGAGAAATAACTCCATAAAGAATGAAGAGACAGAGCCAAAGCAAAAACAACACCCAGTTGTGGTTGTGACTAGTGATGGAAGTAAAGTCTGATGCTGTAAAGAACAATACTGCATAGGAACCTGGAATTTTAGGTCCATGAATCAAGGTAAATTGAAAGTAGTCAAACAGGAGATGACAAGAGTGAACATTGACATTTTAAGAATCAGTGAACTAAAATGGACTGGAATGGGTGAATTTAATTCAGATGACCATTGTATCTACTACTGTGGGCAGAATCCCTTAGAAGAAATCTAGTAGTCCTCATAGTCAATAAAAATTTGAAATGCAGTACTTGGATGCAATCTCAAAAATGACAGAATGATCTCTGTTCATTTCTAAACAAACCATTCAATACCACAGTAATCCAAGTCTATGCCCCAACTAGTAATGCTAAAGAAGCTGAAGTTGAACAGTTCTATAAAGACCTACAAGACCGTCTAGAACTAACACCCTAAAAAGATGTCCTTTTCATTATAGGGGACTAAAACAGAAAAGTATGAAGTCAAGAGATACCTGGAGAAACAGCAAATGTGGCCTTGGAGTACAGAATGAAGCAGGGCAAAGGCTAACAGAGTAGCAAGAGAACACACTGGTCATAGCAAACACCTTTTTCTAACAAAACAAGAGAAGATTCTACACATGGACATCACCAGATGGTCAATACTGAAATTAGATTGATTACATTCTTTGCAGCCAAAGAAGGAGAAGCTCTATACAGTCAGCAAAAACAAGACCAGAAGCTGACTGTGGCTCAGATCAGGAACTCCTTATTGCCAAATTCAGACTTAAATTGAAGAAAGTAAGAAAAACCACTAGACCATTTAGGTATGACCTAAATCAAATCCCTTATGATTATACAGTGGAAGTGACTAATAGATTCAAGGGATTAGATTTGATAGACAGAGTGCCTGATGAACTATGAATGGAGGTTCATGACTGTGTACAGGAGGCAGGGATCAAGATCATCTCCAAGAAAAAGAAATGCAAAAGAGAAAATAATTGTCTGAGGAGGCCTTACAAATAGCTGAGAAAAGAAGAGAAGCTAAAGGCAAAGGAAAAAAGGAAAGATATACCCATTTGAATGCAGATTTCCAAAGAATAGCAAGAACAGATGAGAAAGCCTTCCTCAGTGATCAATGCAAAGAAATAAAGGAAAACAATAGAATGGGAAAGACTAGAGATCTCTTCAAGAAAATTAAAGATACCAAGGGAACATTTCATGCAAAGATGGGCTTGATAAAGGACAGAAATGGTAGGACCTAACAGAAGCAGAAGATATTAAGAAAATGTGGCAAGAATACACAGAAGAACTATACAAAAAAGATCTTTATGATCCAGATAATCACGATGGTGTGATCACTCACCTAGACCCAGACATCCTGGAATGTGAAGTCAAGTGGGCCTTATAGGAAGCATCACTACAAACAAAGCTAGGTAAGTGATGGAATTCCAGTTGAACTATTTCAAATCCTAAAAAATAATGCTGTGAAAGTGCTGAACTCAATATGCCAGCAAATGTGGAAAACTCAGCAGTGGCCGCAGGACTGGAAAAGGTCAGTTTTCAATCCAACCCCAAAGAAGCACAATGCCAAAGAATGTTCAAACTACTGCACAATTGTACTCATAACATAACATAATGCTCAAAATTCTCCAAGCCAGGCTTCAACAGTACGTGAACTCTGAAATTCCAGATGTTCAAGCTGGATTTAGAAAAGGCAGAGGAACCAGAGATCAAATGGCCAACATCTGTTCGATCATAGAAAAAGCAAGAGAGTTTCAGAAAAACATCTACTTCTGCTTTATTGACTATGCCAAAGCCTTTGACTGTGTGGATCACCACAAACTGTGGAACATTCTTAAAGAGATGGGAATACCAGAACACCTTATCTGCCTCCTGAGAAAACTGTGTGCAAGTAAAGAAGCAACAGTTAGAACTGGACATGGAACAACAGACTGGTTCCAAATTGGGAAAGGAGTACGTCAAGGCTGTATATTATCACCCTGCTTATTTAACTTATATGCAGAGTACATCATGAGAAACGCTGGGCTGGTGAAGCACAAGCTGGAATCAAGATTGCCAGGAGAAATAGCAATAACCTCAGATATGCAGATGATACCAACCTTACGGCAGAAAGTGAAGGAGAACTAAAGAACCTCTTGATGAAAGTGAAAGAAGAGGGAGAAAAAGCTGGCTTAAAAATTCAACATTCAGAAAACTAAGATCATAGCATCTGGTCCCATCACTTCATGGCAAATAGATGGGGAAACAATGGAAACTGGACAGAAATGGTATGGACCTAACAGAAGCAGAAGATATTAAGAAAATGTGGCAAGAATACACAGAAGAACTATACAAAAAAGATCTTTATGATCCAGATAATCACGATGGTGTGATCACTCACCTAGACCCAGACATCCTGGAATGTGAAGTCAAGTGGGCCTTATAGGAAGCATCACTACAAACAAAGCTAGGTAAGTGATGGAATTCCAGTTGAACTATTTCAAATCCTAAAAAATAATGCTGTGAAAGTGCTGAACTCAATATGCCAGCAAATGTGGAAAACTCAGCAGTGGCCGCAGGACTGGAAAAGGTCAGTTTTCAATCCAACCCCAAAGAAGCACAATGCCAAAGAATGTTCAAACTACTGCACAATTGTACTCATAACATAACATAATGCTCAAAATTCTCCAAGCCAGGCTTCAACAGTACGTGAACTCTGAAATTCCAGATGTTCAAGCTGGATTTAGAAAAGGCAGAGGAACCAGAGATCAAATGGCCAACATCTGTTCGATCATAGAAAAAGCAAGAGAGTTTCAGAAAAACATCTACTTCTGCTTTATTGACTATGCCAAAGCCTTTGACTGTGTGGATCACCACAAACTGTGGAACATTCTTAAAGAGATGGGAATACCAGAACACCTTATCTGCCTCCTGAGAAAACTGTGTGCAAGTAAAGAAGCAACAGTTAGAACTGGACATGGAACAACAGACTGGTTCCAAATTGGGAAAGGAGTACGTCAAGGCTGTATATTATCACCCTGCTTATTTAACTTATATGCAGAGTACATCATGAGAAACGCTGGGCTGGTGAAGCACAAGCTGGAATCAAGATTGCCAGGAGAAATAGCAATAACCTCAGATATGCAGATGATACCAACCTTACGGCAGAAAGTGAAGGAGAACTAAAGAACCTCTTGATGAAAGTGAAAGAAGAGGGAGAAAAAGCTGGCTTAAAAATTCAACATTCAGAAAACTAGATCATAGCATCTGGTCCCATCACTTCATGGCAAATAGATGGGGAAACAATGGAAACCATAAAAGACTTCATTTTGAGGAGCTCCAAAATCATTGCAGATTGTGACTGCAGCCATGAAATTAAAAGATGTTTGCTCCTTTGAAGAAAAGCTATGACCAAACTAGACAGCATACTAAAAAGCAGAGGCGTTACTTTGCCAACTAAGGTCCATCTAGTTAAGGCTATGGTTTTTCCAGTAGTCATATATGGATGTGAGAGTTGGACTGTAAAGGAAGCTGAGTGTCAAACAATTGATGCTTTTGAACTGTGGTGTTGGAGAAGACTCTTGAGAGTCCCTTGGACTGCAAGGAGATCCAACCAGTCAATCCTAAAGGAAATTAGTTGAATATTCGTTGGAAGGACTGATCTTGAAGCTGAAACTTGAATACTTTGGCCCACCTGATGTGAAGAACTGACTCATCAGAAAGGACCCTGATGCTGGGAAAGATTGAAGGTAGGAGGAGAAGGGAATGACAGAGGATGAGATGGTTGAATGGCATCACTGACTTGATGGGCATAAATTTGAGCAAGTTCCGGGAGTTGGTGATGGACAGGGAAACCTGGCGTGCTGTAGTCCATGGGGACCTAAAGAGTCCTACATGACTGAGTGACTGAACTGAAGCGTCCTGAGTATTCTTTTCAAAAGACAGTTCTGATCATGTTAGTCAAGTCTCTTCTTCCCCAATTACCTTTTTGTAATTTTTAAGATGAAGATCAGAATCTTCACAAGGTCTACATACTTTAGATGGTCTGGCCCCTCATCTTATGCCACGATTCTTCTAGATTTCTCTGTTTTAATCATACTGGCTTTCTTTTGGGTCCATCTGCTGGCCGTATTCTCTCCTATCAAAGTGAAAGTGAAAGTTTAGTTCCTCAGCTGTGTCCAACTCTTTTTGACTCCATGGAGTGTAGTCTGCCAGACTCCTCTGTTCATGGAATTCTCCAGGCAAGAATACTGGAGTGGGTAGCAATTGCCTTCTTCGGGGATCTTCCCAACCCAAGGATGGAATCCAGGTCTCCCAAATTGCCAGCAAATTGTTTACCATCTGAGTCACCAGGAAAGCCTCTTCCAATGTTAAGAGTTGTTGATCTTCCACATCTCCAATCTCATTCCTAGATAACTCCTATTTCTCTTTCAGATCAAAATTTCTTCCTCTTGGAGGCTTTCTCCAACTTTCCACAGCTGGAATTAGAATAGAGCATTTTAAATTTTCATTTACTAATGAAAGTTACTTACTTTCATTTACTAATCCTTCATAGAGTAAGTACACACTAAACACTAACACTAAATATCAGCACTAATATTTAACAGATATTCAGTAAAATATGTGTATTAAACATCAGCACTAAATATTATATGTATATTAAATATCAGCACTAACATTAAATATCAGCACTAATATTTAACAGGTATTCAGTAAATGATGCATATAAATTCAGGACTACAAAAAAGTTTGTTTTCACTATTTTACAGAGAAAAAAATGGAGATGTAGGAAAACAGAAAATGACTTGCTGAAGAGTAGATTATTAAAGAGACGTCTAGTTGGGATTCAAACTGAAATTGTGTTCATTGCACCAAACAAGATTGTGTGATATATTGAGGTCCTTTATATCACTTACAAGTTGCGAGACTAGGAGAAAGTTACTTTTTCTTCCTTACACTTTAGTTAGAAATTCTGTAAAATGAAGGCAATATTTGCCTTTAATATTTATGATAAGGATTAATTTATATAATGCATCAATCTATGACACCAATAAATGTCACTGATTCTTGGTCTTTCCTTAAATCATTGATGGCGTATTTAGGCATTTGAATGCATTTCTTGTTTGTGACTTTCTTTCAAGAGCGATCACTAAACACAGAAAGAAAATGTCTATAAAAAGAGACTTCTAAGAAGGATGTAATGTAAGGAGGATTATGGCTATTTTAGAATTCTTAAGAATATATTTTTAGGAGCTAACTGCTGACCAATTCTTAGTTGAAATGATTAAAATACCTAATTACCCTTATAGCCCAAGTTGTAGAAAAACTCAAAGCTAATAGACATCAAAGGTAAAGATTTAGCAGCTTGATTTTTACCTTTAAGTTATTTGTCAAGAAAAGCATCTTAGGGAATTTAGTCCTATCTTTGTCCTTGAGACAGGAAATCATAATTCTATAATACTGAATAAATGTCTAAGAAATGAATGAAATGAATCATAAAAATGATAGTTTAGAGATCTCTGTCAGAAGGCCCCTTAATCTTACTCAACACAACACAAAAGGAAAGAAAAGATCATGAACCCTGAGTGACATAACAAAACTTGTAACACTCACAGAAAGCTAAGACAGAGAAATAAGAGGCCCTGGGAACATCCATCCATAGGCAAGAATGAATGACTGAAAAATAAATAAATATTTTGGGCAGAAAATTAGAACCCCAGACACCAAGAGGCTTGTACAAGGATGTTCACTGTCAGATTGTTTATAAAAGAGAACAAAAATTAGAGAAGAGTCTAAATGTCCATTGATAGAAGAGTGAATAAATGGTCATGCATTCATAGACTGAAATATAACACAGTTGTTAAAAACAATGATGTGGGGTCCCTAGGTGGATACATATAGAGAATACAGATATGTTCTTAACCTGGAAAGCAAGCTGCTATTTATGTTCAAACAAAACAGAAAATTATTTCAGCTCTTATTAATATAGAAAAACACATAAAAGCCTACGTATCATAATGACAGAAGTGATTGATAGCTTCCTTCTTGTTTTAGAGTGAGACAGTTCTGTGCTTTGCTGTCAATTTATTAATTAAATTGTTATAGTAGTGACTAGTGGGCTTCCCTGGTGGCTCACACAGTAAAAGAATTCACCTGTAATGTGGGAGACCTGGGTTCGATTCCTGGGTTGGGAAGATCCCCTGAAGAAGGACATGGCAATACTCCAGTATTCTTGCCTGGAGAATCCTATGGAAAGAGGAGCCTTGTGGGCTATAGTCCATGGGGTAGCAAAGAGTCGGACACAACTGAGCAACTAAGTACCACAGATGATTTGGTTGGAATGGAATTCTACTTGAAAATCATTACTTAACGGTATGTTTAAAAGAGTGCTCCATTCTCTTCTGACATTCAATTTGTATGATGATGTTAGGGTTAAGGTAATCCTCATGCTTAAGAAAATCATCTGTTTTTCTCTGGAAGTTTTTAGAAATTTTTTCTTTATTCTCAATATGTTCAAATCTCAGTATTTTTAAAATTTAACCCAGTAGATCTTTAAATTAGACTACCCAATTAAAGAATCATCTTTGTCCTTGGATTTTGGAAAGTTTCTTATTTATTGATAAATTTTATACTCTGTACTTTTTGGTATATGTCTCTAAAATATATAAGTGATTTTCTGCACTGTTACATTTTTCATAATTTTATTCACTTTGTCTTTTAGGAATCTGAACTTTATCTAACAGCCATTTCTTGAGCTTGATATTCCAGTAAACATATTTTTAATTTAAAAGAGAACTTTATTAATCCTGGATCATTCTTTTACTATTGCATCCTCTTGTTTTACATATGTAATAATGCTACAAATCTTTGTGCACACTGCTTTTAAGTGTTCATATGCTTCTAAAATTATCTCTCTTCCTCTGCTTCTAAAACTCTCTCTCTAGAAAACTAGTTCTCTGTTTATCTTAAGTTTTTCAACTCATATGTAGATGTTTCCCCAAATATCTGAAGATTCTTGATTTTAAAGAAAATACAAGAATTGGGAGTTATAGGAAGATAATGGTAATGGCTAATTTATATGTAAACTTGCCAGGGCCACTAGGCAAACAATATTCTGGGGGTGTTCATGAGGATGTTTCTGGATGAGATTAATATTTGGATCCTTCAGTTCAGTTCAGTCCCTCAGTCGTGTCCAACCCTTTGCGACCCCATGAATCGCAGCATGCCAGGCCTCCCTATCCATCACCAACTTCCTGAGTTCACCCAGACTCATGTCCATTGAGTCCGTGATGCCATCCAGCCATCTCATCCTCGGTCGTCCCCTTCTCCTCTTGCCCCCAATCCCTCCCAGCATCAGGGTCTTTTCCAATGAGTCAACTCTTTGCATGAGGTGGCCAAAGTACTGGAGCTTCAGCTTTAGCATCATTCCTTCCAAAGAAATCCCAGGGTTGATCTCCTTCAGAATGGACTGGTTGGATCTCCTTG
>SJXQ01008335.1:125739-141558 GCA_006408695.1 Aepyceros melampus | reverse complement strand
GCTGGATGGCATCACGGACTCAATGGACGTGAGTCTGAGTGAACTCCGGGAGTTGGTGATGGACAGGGAGGCCTGGTGTGCTGCGATTCATGGGGTCGCAAAGAGTCAGACACGACTGCGCGACTGAACTGAACTGACAGTTTCTCGCGCCTCCTCAGGGCCCGTCTGTCCACGATCACTGGCCTGGGTGTCTGGCGAGCGAGTCTGAGAAACCTTCCCAGGGCCCGGGCTGTGACGTGACCCAGGCCTCGCTGACCACAGTGTGTGCCCTGTCTGAGGGGCTCGGCCTGGACTGTGTGGCCTGTGTGTGTGACTCTGATTTCCAAGTGGAGAAATGCACCACGGGGAACCGTTTAGAAGCGCTGACTGGGTATTGCGGGAGGGACTGTACCCAGCCAGGAGCCAGCCCCAGGTCACTCTGGAAAACTGACGAGGGTCCCGCGAGGTCTGCTCACAGCCACCACCCTTCTCCTCCGGCTGCTGCTACGCCCCCCCATCCGTGTCTGAGCAAGAATGTCCTCTGCCGTGGGGCTCCACGCTCCAGAAGTACCTCAGGAGATGTTTAAATGCATGTTCCCCGGCCCCCTGGCCCCCAGACACTGACAGGAGGCGTGCAAGCCGGGACCAGAAGTTTCCTGCTGCCTGGGGGCTTCTGACTTAGCTTTTCACGGAGCACACATTGAGAAGGCATTTCCGTGGGAGCCACACAGGTTCTCCTCGAGCCGGGATGCCTCCTGTTCCTTGATTCCAGTCTTTAATCACTGAGCTTCCCCCTCTCTAAACTCCACTAATTACACGACGTGAGGACACATCCGAGCTGGGGAAGCCCACATTTCAATAAAACCGCCCGTGCCAGCTCTGAAAAGCCAACCACTGGCTTCCCTCACTCCCTTTATTCATCTCAGAGATTTCAGAGCTCCGAGAGATACGCAATTATTTTATTTAAGGCTTCAGACGACTCCTGCTGCCAACATGTTTTGAAAATCACAAATTGCTGTCTGAGCTCTCAGTGGTGGTGGTGTACTAGATTTCCTGACAATAAAAATAAGGCTTTTCATTTTCATCATTTATAGTAAGTGCAGCTAATATTAAGCATAATAAAAAGGCACTTCATTTTCTCAGAAAGAAAAATTACTCAAGACCTGCTCGGGGAAGGCATTGAAAAATAAAAGGACAATGGTTTTCGTCATTCGTGTTTCCTGTCAATGGCATTTTCCAGCCTGTGACACATTGCTAGTTGTAAGTTCATTTTATTTCCCATGACTTACCTTGAGCAATTTTTATCAGTTATTTCTAATTAGCATAATGAAACGATTGTTTTGAGTTATTCATCTCATTGAATGAAATGGCATGTAATCACCTTGCTGCCTTGTGTCAAAAAGGTTACAAGAACACCAGCTGCTCCGGGGGCTACACCTCACCTGCACACAAGTTCTAACACCCATGCGGACACATGTACACACGTGTACAGACTCAGAACAAGGCAGTGCTAACCCGAACCTTCCTGGATGACCCTTCAGCGCAAGGCCCAGAGCGTCAGGTCAACGCTGTGCAGAGGACAGAGGGCAGTGGGCTGGAGACTGTCTCAACAGGAGAAACGAGGCCTGGGACCCACAGGGCCTCAGAGCAGGCTCAGGGTAGCCCGCCATCCCTAGTCTCCACAGGCAGGACCCAGCTCGCCTGGCACTTTACAAGTCAAGGATGTCAAAGAAATGCATGAATAAAAGTCCAATATCCTCACAACTTTCCAGGACTGTGTCTCCAGGCAGTGATTAAACTTGGAATTGAAAATCAAAAGAGAAGGCACTTCCATTACTGTCAAACCTGTGTTCTAAATCTCTTTGATGTGAACCGCATGCATTTCCTGTCTCATTCATCACTGTGATGTTTCCTAAGAACTTTGCGTGCTACATAGCCAAAGACGAGATTCTAACAGGACGTGAGGCACCCTCTGGCCTTTTCCCATCAACCGCAGGAATTTCTTAAAGCACGTCTTTCAAGTCAGGCACAGCAGAGAGCCAAGCTCTGAGCATCTGTTTTCCCACCTGTGATGACATTAAGGCCCATGGTGATCGGAGCTTGACAGAACAGCGCCTGGTGTCTACGCCTGTGGGTAGGCACACCCCCAGGCCACAGGCGTGTGAAGTCACCCTTCTCCTTTATGTGACCACACGGGTGTCTGTGGGCCCGGCCAAGAGGCGTGAATAAAGCAGGACATGGAAAGGGGTGCAGCCTCCAGCCACACAGGAAAGAGAGAGCTCCATGAACCTTGGTGCCCAGCCCCAAGGTCCCACCCCTGTGTCCCCAACCCCAGGTCACGGCAGCTGTCCCCGAGGCTGACTTCCTGCGGATGAAGCATCGCCCGCCTGACCCAGCAGGACGCGGGCCTGCAGCATCTGTGTGTGTTTCGACACTGAGCTTAGAGTGACCCCTCTCATGAAAACAGACTCCATCTGCAGGACAGATTGGATCCCAGGAGCCTGCTCTGCCACACTAAGGTTCCAAGCAATTGCGCTGCTGGGGCGGCTTCCCCCAGGGGTGTCTGCCGGCTTCTCCTGCTTCTCGCTGGTCTTCCTCCACCTCTGTCTCCGCAAATCAGGGCCTGGTCCCCAGTGCCGCCAACAGTGAGGCGTGGCCAGGGAGGCTGCCCTGGCAGGAACAGCCACCAAGCCTGCAGCAGCCTCTCCCCCCACTCTGACTTCAGGGAGACCAGTGCTATCCCCGTCACCCCGCCAGCGTGGTCATAAGTCCCAGGAGGGCGTGGGTCACCTCAGGAAGCCCATGTTTCTAAACCCATCATGCGTTAGCAGCTGAGGTCATGGGCCCGGCCAAGAGGCGTGAATAAAGCAGGACATGGAAAGGGGTGCAGCCTCCAGCCACACAGGAAAGAGAGAGCTCCATGAACCTTGGTGCCCAGCCCCAAGGTCCCACCCCTGTGTCCCCAACCCCAGGTCACGGCAGCTGTCCCCGAGGCTGACTTCCTGCGGATGAAGCATCGCCCGCCTGACCCAGCAGGACGCGGGCCTGCAGCATCTGTGTGTGTTTCGACACTGAGCTTAGAGTGACCCCTCTCATGAAAACAGACTCCATCTGCAGGACAGATTGGATCCCAGGAGCCTGCTCTGCCACACTAAGGTTCCAAGCAATTGCGCTGCTGGGGCGGCTTCCCCCAGGGGTGTCTGCCGGCTTCTCCTGCTTCTCGCTGGTCTTCCTCCACCTCTGTCTCCGCAAATCAGGGCCTGGTCCCCAGTGCCGCCAACAGTGAGGCGTGGCCAGGGAGGCTGCCCTGGCAGGAACAGCCACCAAGCCTGCAGCAGCCTCTCCCCCCACTCTGACTTCAGGGAGACCAGTGCTATCCCCGTCACCCCGCCAGCGTGGTCATAAGTCCCAGGAGGGCGTGGGTCACCTCAGGAAGCCCATGTTTCTAAACCCATCATGCGTTAGCAGCTGAGGTCAGCAGGGCCGCCATAAAGGAGAACTTGTAGATGCTTTGCTGAGCAAGAAGCCTCAGCCCAGCGCTGCTGCTGGAGCTGTTCCCCGTAAGTCAGAGGGAACCCCCTGGGGGGCGTCTACCCTCCCACCCATTTCAGAAGATCCCACTGGCTCCCTCCTTCAGGTCTGTGTTCCACGCTCTCCATGGAGGGAGGCTGGCCGGACACCCCACCCCAGCCCCGTCACACACTCACTCGCCGCCCAGCCCCTCCTCCTCTGCTTCCTCCTTTCACGCTTTTTCACCTTAAAAATGTCCTTATTCAGCAAAGCCTGCTGCTCAGCGGCCGCCTGGCTCCTGCTGAGGTGGAGTCTGTTTATCCCCTGATGGTCCCGTGGGCACTGTGCTCAGACAGAAAGGGAAATGTGGTGGGGCTTCCCCCCTCCAGATTTTAAAAAGATGAAATTCCCAAACAGAAGCACGCGATCGCATCCCATTTTATCCTCTTTTAATGAACTGTTTACTTATTCAGACTCCACATCATGCAGACGCTATTCTGGGCACAAGGGAAAAAAGAGAGTAACGGTGTGTATGTGGGGGGGTGGGGGATGCTGACGAAAGTGAAAAAAGGCAAAAGTTAGTCGCTCTGTCGTGTCCGACTCTGCAGCCCCGCCAGGCTCCTCTGTCCGTGGGATTTTCCAGGCAAGAACACTGGAGTGGGTTGCCATTCCCGTCTCCAGGGGATCTTCTCCACCCAGGGATCAAACCCACGTCTCCTGCACTGGCTGGTAGATTCTTTACCATCTGAGCCCCCAGGAAGCCCTGGATGGCAAATCCGGAAGGCAGACCTCTTCCTGTGACCCGTGAGTCCAAGGCGGCTCTGTTGGGGTCAGTCCTATCTGTGCAGAGTTGAGGCCCTTTCCCTTCTACTGACGCCCTGAAAGCCCTCGCTGGGGTTCTGGAATAGCCCCCAAGCCGGAGTCACGGTGTACCACGCATTATTTGGTCCATAAAAATAAACTCTCCAGGGGCAGGACACACAGCAGATTCTTTGGCATCTCCGCCTTACAGAAGGCGTCACCGTGCAACAAGTGAGAGGACTTGCGTGAAGCCACAGGCTACAGTGGGAACACGGGAGGGGTTTCTCCCTGGCGACACTTTCCTTTCTCATTTTATGAAAGATAAAAAATTTCAGCTTATGAGAAAAAGGCCTGTGTGAAGAAATTAAATCATTTTAATGTGCAGTACTTCTTTGGTATATTAAATATCATTTATTTAAATGCTTTTAATTCAAGAAATGTTAAAATGAAATGTGAGACCCCTTGCAAATAAAATTTAGGTGATTAATTCTGACGTTAGCGGAGAAGAATTGCCAGGGAGACAGTGTCATGTAATGCTTTTATCGCAAGAAGGGCAGCAGCTGCACGTGGAGGCGGGGAGGCTGGGAGAAGACGTGGAAGACGGTTGGTGGAGGGGGTGGTCTCTGGACAGAGAGAAAGCAGGCGGGCTGATCAGAGTGAAGGATAGGCTCTGAAGTCCTGCTGGCACCCGAGTGCCCCACGGATGAGTCCTGGGTGCAGGAGGCTGGAGGACACGAGGCTGATGAGCGGCGAACTGGAGGCCAAGCCAGCCTCCTCTTCTGTGCTGCTGCCCCCAAACCACCCTCCACGCCCAGCCAGACCACCCTGAAAACCTGAATACCATCCCTATGTCCCTCCTCACGTCACGTGGCGCGTGACATCCTCACGAGCCAAACGGCCACTGACCCGCTCCAGGCCTCTCTCAGCTCCATCCCCACCCGCTGGCTCCTCGGATCCGTCCTGGGTTCTCTAAGGACCACGACTGTCCTAGGAGTGCCTGGCCCACGGTCTCCCTTCTCCCCGGTGCCCCCTGCTTCCTGTCTGTCCTCCTCCTCCTCCTCAGATTTCAGCTTTGACTCTGCTCCTCCAGACATAACTCCTTCGAGCAGGTCAACCCCCTGCCCTCGCACCTCAGTCATCGTGACCAGGGGGTGAAGTCCATCTCTGGATCGACAGTGAACCCCCGAGGGGAGGCACATGCCATCCGCCGGCTCCCCATCACCCCCGGCGTGCAGGCAGGACCTGGGTCCCGGCAGGTGCCCAGGCTGCGTTGAAGGAAGGCGGGGAGGAGCAAAGAAGCCCCTGGGTCCAGCCCACACCTGCCCCGGGGCAGCAGCCCCACCTTGAGAGGCAGGTTCACCTCCATGATGGACTTGGCTTCTGGCGTCAGAATCCCGAGATTCCGATCTTCTGCTTCCACCTGCTACCCACCTGCCCTTGGTCTAGGAGCAGAATTCCTTCCACATTCATCTCACCATCTGTGAAATGGGATCCCAGCGCCTCCCTCACCCGAGACTCTGTGAGAAGCACTTAGCCACATGGACAAGCACGTGGATGTTTACTGAGAATGCGCTATGTGCCAGGAATGATTGTGGATTTTCTAATGTACCAGCCCGTTCAATTCTCACCACAGCAACCCCAGTAAGTACCTGTTAAAGGAATGAACAGGCAGCCTGAAGCTGCTCAGGGGGCTATTCCTAACCCCGTGGAAGCAGTGGGACTGCACCGGGCGCCCGACCACTCCTGCCCGAGGATGAGGCTCGCGCACGGGTGACTTTTCTGCTTTGCTCCATCGGTCCTTCTCCACGAAGGTGACTTGCAACACGTCTTGCCTGACCCAGTGTCATTTGTTAGCCAAATTCTGGTGACAGCTGGTCTTGCTGGCTTAGTTTATTATATTTCAACTGACCAGCATCAGGCTTATCAAGAGGAGAGTAGGATTTTCTTAAAAAAGAATCTGTGTGGCTTAGACTTATCTTTTAAGCTTGTTCTGGGAGGTAAACACATTTCAAGTGGAAGAAAGGCCGGTGTGTGGTCATCTTTCCTAACACATTAAATGGTAAGCCTCCATTTACCGAAAGCGATCCTTGAGTAGGCAACTGTCAGCCATTCCTCATACCAGGTTTTATTAAGCTCTATAATTCAGGGCCATTTTCTCCTGAAGGAAGACTTACATTTTGCAGACTATGATGGGTAAGGCAGTGGTTAAGATGCCCGGGCCTCGCGTGGAACATTTACATCCTCGGGCAAGTTACCTCCCTTACTCTTGGGTCTGTATCACCATGAAATATGAAATTAAAAAGTGTGTCCATGTCTCAGCACCATGCGGGCATGTGAGAAACACACAATAAATGGTACTTGTCATTATTTTAACATCAGCTTTATTTTTCCATAAATTGGAAAACAGTGGGGAAAATGATGGGGAATTTTTTCTATCAACCGGACCGTGAAAATACTTTGGGCTTTTTTCTTTTCTGGTCTCAGGAATTAAGAACTCGTGGAGAGCAAAGAAGTTAGGAGAGAGATAACACTTTCCTTCAAATCTATAAATGAACAGATTCTCAGTAGACGGCTATTGAAGTTAGGTTTACCATTTTCCCCAAGAAGTTCCGCTTCAGCTTTCTGAGAACGCGGAAGGCAAGGGCTCCGTGTCAATCTGCACGGAACGGTGTGGGGTGTAACCGTGAGGGCGGTCGTTCTCCGATGGTGCCTCATCCTTCTGCCGGGTTTTGAACAGAATCCGCGTCTATTACGGTACTCAGGCAGGAAACAGTCAGCTAGAGCCCGTCCAGATCCTCCCCAGACACTTAATTCTATTCTATGTGGGCTCAAGCCTAACTTCATTAACACGAATGAAAACAACTGAAAATCAGGAAAAAAAAAAATCTGCAGTATTTATTATGCCCATTAGGAGATATTTCTGCTTATGCCTTATCCTCAGGAGTATTTTGATTCCAGCTTCTGTTGAGTGCCCAGCATCTCTTTACCATCCACAGAGCTCTGTGGGTACCTCTCACCAAACCACTCCCGTGCCTAATACAGCCGTAAAAAGACACGCATGACTCGGCCCCTCAGAGGAGGGTTATGGGCGCCAGTCTCCAAGGAGGTGACCTTCCCTGAGGCCGCTCCAGGTGTCTGCACGCCCGGACAGCCCTTCCCACTCTGGGCCGGGGTTGGCCTGTGTGAGCCACGGTGCAGAAGTGACGGTGAGTCAGAGTCCGGGTTACTAGAGGCGTCGGCTCTGTCTTGCTCTCTCGCTCTGACTCACGGAAGGGCTGCAGGGTACCCCGTGGAGACCCCCACATCGTCAGGAACGGGGAGAATCTGAGGTCATCGTGTCTCCCATCCATGACCTGGGGAGCAGCTTCTCCAGCCCCCGGGGAGCCTTCAGATGATACAGTCTTGCTGACAGCTTGACAGCAACCTTGTGAGAGACCGTGGGCCAGACTCTTTTCAGAGAGAGAGGACGCTGAGTACTAATAATTCTGCTTCCCCAGGGCTGACCCACGGGTTTCTTTTTGCAAATACATTTTGAGGCATCCTTTTCTGGCCATGCCTTCATGACACATAGAGTTACATCATGATTTTAAACAAAAACTACTTACAAATGCGTGCTCAAAAACGTCTGGCCCTCTGCCTGTCCTCAGCGGGGAAAGAGAGCGGACACACGGTCACAATAGCAGTTATGAAAACAAGGGAAAGATTGACTATGGAAAATAAAATGGAGAACAATCGCAAATCATCCCAAATCATTAAACTCTGAGCCATTGAGATTTCTCTTAATTAAAAAGAAAAAAGCTTGCTCAAGGAGGACCATGTCAAGTTGCCTTCTCCAGAAACCAGCTCAAGGCCTCATACTGATGCCCTCATCTGTGCGTGGCGGCTCAGTTGCTGAGTCATGTCCGATTCTTTGCCCTCCTTTGGAATGGAACCTGCCAGGCTCCTCTGTCCATGGAGTTTTCCAAAAGGAATACTGGCGTGGGTTGCCATTTCCTCCTCTAAGGGATCTTCCTGACCCAGAGGTCGAACTCTCGTCTCCTGTGTCCCCTGCATTGCAGGCAGATTCTTTACCAGCTGAGCCGTCAGGGAGGCTCTGACACCCCCAGAGGCTGCTGTAAACAGCAGAGAAATGTAGGTTTTCATGAGCCGCCCGCAGCTCAGATGGAGATGGGTGCTGAGACTATGCGTGTTTCGTGGTCCCTGTGGTGGCAAAAGAGCTCTTCCACTGAGAGGCGGGGGTGTTGTAAGGACAGCTTCTCAGCCTGCCTGGTGGCGTCACCCCCGCCCCACACGACCAACAGCTCCTAGCCTGTCGCGGGAAACGGAAAGAGCACGTTTGTAACCAAAACGAGGGCAGGCAGGCCCTGGGGAGGCCCTCCACTTGTGCCTCCAGCCCTCAGAATCCGACGGGATTCCCACGTGTGCCGAGGCGGCCTTGGCAGCGCCCTCAGGCAGATGGGCCGCGTGTGCGACGAGCAGCCGGCCCCTGGGTCCCCAGTCTCCTCTGCCCTGGTGACCCGTCCTCCCTACACCTGCCCGTCCAGCTGCTGCAGTCTGATGCTTGGGGAGGTGACGCTAGGGCTTCAGCCACAGAAGTCTGTTGACATCCTGGCGTCAGCAGTAAGATCTGGTGAGACCGAAGCCTGCTTCGGCATCACACTGCACAAAGCTATTTGATTTTAAAAAAAAAAAAAAAAAGGCAAAAGTCCACATTCATTCATTTGACAGCTATCTGGTGACCCCTCCCTCCACTGTGTGCAAATCCTTGAAAATCAGAGATGACATAAACTTGGAGCCCGTCCCAGGAAAATGACGAGTGACGGGAACTTAGATGCCAGAAACGAAAACACCCTGAGAAGAAGCAGGGGAGCCCCCCGTTACTCAGCCGCGCCCCACCTGCTCTTGGGCCAATTACCCCGACGCGGTGTCTGTGTGTCCAGGTGGCCTTAGTCTCGTCCAAACCCCACTGCTGGACTGTGGGCTGGGGACAGGCGCCCCCAACCCCACTGTCATTCTTTAAGGAACAAGAGTGTCCACTGGCTTCTTTTTTGGACTTCAGGTTTAGTTTTATAAAACACACACGTACGTACACACGCTCACCACTTCTCTGAATAGCAGCCGAGTCTGTTAACCTGCTCCATTTGGGGAAAAAGAGGAAAAAAGCCGGGTTCACTGGAGTCTGCGGATCCCAGAGCTGGGCTAACGGGGCTGCTCTCACCACTAGAGCAAAGATCGAAGGGTCACCCGAGCTGCTCCCACAGAGGAGGCCTTTCGCTCTCCAGGAGCGCCTGGAGCCCAGCAGCCTCCAGCTTCCTTCAAGGCTGGGAAACATCTCTGAATACAATTACCTGCGCTCTGCTGAGCAGGAAAGGCCACAGACGGCTGGACTGTAAATTCATCATCAACATCTTTGTAATGCTGAGAATAAAGCAGACCATATTCAGGGAACAGGAGAAGCCTGCAGACTTCAGCATCGGGATATTGTTGTTGTTGTTCTGTCGTTAAGTCACGTCCAACTCTGTGCGACCCCATGGATTGCAGCCCACCAGGCTCCTCTGTCCAAGGGATTCTCCAGGCAAGAAAACTGGAGTGGGTTGCCATTTCCTTCTCCAGGGGATCTTCCTGACACAAGGATCAAATCCACATCTTCTGCATTGGCAGGAGGATTCTTTACCACTGAGGCACCAGGGAAGCCCACCATGGATATTAGATTCCACAAAAACATACTAGTTAGAGCATAAGAGGAGATGGTGACTGCAGCCATGAAATCAAACGATGTTTACTCCTTGGAAGGAAAGTTATGACCAACCTAGATAGCATATTGAGAAGCAGAGACATTACTTGGCCAACAAAGTTCCATCTAGTCAAGGCTATGGTTTTTCCAGTGGTCATGTATGGATGCGAGAGTTGGACTGTGAAGAAAGCTGAGCGCCAAAGAATTGATGCTTTTGAACTGTGGTGTTGGAGAAGAGTCTTGAGGGTCCCTTGGACTGCAAGGAGATCCAACCAGTCCATCCTAAAGGAGATCAGTCCTGGGTGTTCTTTGGAAGGACTGATGCTAAAGCTGAAACCCCAATACTTTGGCCACCTCACGTGAAGAGTTGACTCATTGGAAAAGACTCTGATGCTGGGAGGGATTGGGGGCAGGAGAAGAAGGGGATGACAGAGGATGAGATGGCTGGATGGCATCACCGACTCAATGGACATGAGTTTGAGTGAACTACGGGAGATGGTGATAGACTGGGAGGCCTAGCGTGCTGCGATTCATGGGGTCGCAAAGAGTCGGACACGACTGAGTGACTGAACTGAACTGAAGAGGAGATGAGCTTTCTCAAGACCCAAGAAAAGGAGATGGGTTTAGAAATTTGCATGTATCTTCTTCTCTAAGCCAGTCAACACTGACGGAGGAGTTTTGCAGGAGAAAAGTCTCTGGACACACCAGTGGCGATGGAGACGCAGACTCTGGAGTCCTGCTGAAGGGTGGGGATCCCAACTCCACTCCTTACCAACTGGGTGACATTTAAAATTATGTACTTTCTCCGTGACCCACATTCCCCTGTAAAGTGGGCGTATCAGTCATGTTATACAATGGTAGTGTTGTGAGAAGTAAATGATGCCGTTTCTGGTTTACAGAAGCAGAGTCCTCCCCGTTCTTCCAGGTCCTTCCCCTTGCCTGGGTGGTTTCCGAAGACAGCCATGCCACACCTCCCCTCCTAAATGCTCTTCTGCACTCTGACTACATTGCTAATTATTGCAGAGAACCAAATCGCCCTTTCTAAGCATTGTTTAGAAAAGCTACTCTCACTCAGCTTGGGATGCCAGGAAAACACCTTGGGATGCCGAGGTGCAGCCTCGGCAATAAATCCAGGACACCCCCCACCCGCTGCCCTCCAAGAACCCGGAGTGGGGGTGAGAGGGGGAGGGGGCGACCAGGTGTCCTAGGAGTTGCTGAGAGGGGAGTGAATTTGCACGCCTTGTATAGCTGTTCCTGGGCAGTAAGAATTTGTCCCAAGTGCCTCCAGAGGATTTGGGGAAGTCAGTTGAAGTATGCATGGTAACAAAACATAGGGGAGAAAAGCTACAGCAGGAAAAATTCTGATGCACATAGCTTAGAGATGGTGTCTGACAGTCCTGGAGGACCACGTTCTGAGCGACACAGCTTATCTCCAACGTGACACAGCTTATCTCTGACAGTGTCCACGGTGCATCCCAGGAAGTGATGACTGCAGGTGTGAAAGGGGAAACCACCTTACTCTGCATTAATAATGTCAGCCTTGCCCTGGGTGCTCCCTAGACAAGCCAGAGCCTTGACTTGATCACCCTGCCTGCCTGCCTGCCTGGGCATGACCCCACCTTCACCGTGGTAACCTCCACTCGAGACCCAGTGGAACCGCTGAGCTGTCTCTGCTTGGAATGATGGTGCCTATTATCTAATAGAAACACATTCTTATAAACGTCAGCTTCTGAAGGCCATATGTCACCAGCGGAATCTGCACTGAGGTTTTCAGTGGCCATTGCTAACTCAAGAGCCATGGATTGGAAGAGCCATGTAGATGCAGTTGCCAAGAGCAACCAGGTGAGGCTGGGAGAGGAGCCGGCTGCAGCTCTCGGCCGCGGAGAGCAGCTCCGTATTAAGCGCTTTAAAAGAAACTGCAGATGGGGCTTCCCTGGTGGTGCAGTGGTCAAGAATCCGCCTACCGATGCAGGAGACGTGGGTTCGATCTCTGGTCCAGGAAGACCCCACATGCTGTGGGGCAGCTAAGCCCGTGGGCCCCAACTATTGAGCCTGCGATCTAGAGCCCAGAAGCCGAGCGACTCAGCCCAGAGCCACAGCTGCTGAAGCCCGTGGGCCCCAACTATTGAGCCTGCGATCTAGAGCCCAGAAGCCGAGCGACTCAGCCCAGAGCCACAGCTGCTGAAGCCCGTGGGCCCCAACTATTGAGCCTGCGATCTAGAGCCCAGAAGCCGAGCGACTCAGCCCAGAGCCACAGCTGCTGAAGCCCGTGGGCCCCAACTATTGAGCCTGCGATCTAGAGCCCAGAAGCCGAGCGACTCAGCCCAGAGCCACAGCTGCTGAAGCCCGTGGGCCCCAACTATTGAGCCTGCGATCTAGAGCCCAGAAGCCGAGCGACTCAGCCCAGAGCCACAGCTGCTGAAGCCCGTGGGCCCCAACTATTGAGCCTGCGATCTAGAGCCCAGAAGCCGAGCGACTCAGTCCAGAGCCACAGCTGCTGAAGCCCGTGGGCCCCAACTATTGAGCCTGCGATCTAGAGCCCAGAAGCCGAGCGACTCAGCCCAGGGCCACAGCTGCTGAAGCCCGTGGGCCCTGGAGCCCCTGCTTCGCTACATGAGACTCCACCACGGTGAGAAGCTCGCTCGCCACAACTCAAGAGTAGCCCCGGCCCCCCACAACCACAGAAAAAGCCTCACATCAACGAAGACCCAGCACAGCCAAAACAAGTAAGTAAGTAAAAACTAAAAAAAAGAATGATTAGATACTGCATTTACAAAAGCAGCTGCAGAAAGAGAAAATACGCACAGTGAGCAAGGCAACTATTCAAAATACAGGGTGCTTGACAGTAAAGACTTTTATTTCCTGCTGAGTCATTCACATCCAACCCCGAACACGATGCCCTGTGCTCACAGGCCAGTGAGGAGGATCTGGATTACTCACAGGACTTCTTTCTAATCACCTGGGCTTTCCATCCAAAAGACACATGCTGGGACAGCTCTGATCCAAACACCAGCTCTGTGCCAGGCCCGGTCACTCCCTCCTCGTGAGATGGAGAGAAAACCAGTCCTCACGAACCGAAGCTGTAGGCCAGCCCAAGTCCTGAGCAAGTTGCGAAGTCCGCATCTCCCGATACAAAGAGCGCTCCACCACGGGCCAGTCTTCATCCGGATGAACAAGTGCCTACCGAATGGAACAAAACCCTCGTCATCAGTTCGAAGCAGCTGCATTTGGTTTGAAAGTGAAGTCGCTCAGTCATGTCTGACTCTTTGTGATCCCATGGATTGTAGTCTACCAGGCTTCTCTGTCCATGGGATTTTCCAGGCAAGAGTACTGGAGTGGGTTGCCATTTCCTTCTCCAGGGGATCTTCCTGACCCAGGGATCAAACCCAGGTCTCCTGCACTGCAGGCAGACGCTTTACCCTCTGAGCCACCAGGGAGGCCTGAGTAGATGCTTTTCTCACACGACTAAGCATGGCCTTGGTCTCTCAGTCGTGTCTGTCCACGGGATTTCCTGGCAAGAACACTGGAGCGGGTTGCCATTTCCTCCTCCAGGGAATCTTCCCAACCTCGGAATTGAACCCAAGACTCCTGTGTCTCTTGCACTTCAGGCGGACGTCTTACCCGCTGAGCCATCAGGGAAGCCAGCATGGCTAGGGGGTTCATTAAAACATACTACCTGGATAAAGAGGGGCACACACTCCAAAACCCTTTTCTTCCCAATCGTAAAACATTGAAGCAAATGCAATGCCCCTCTTCACCATTACATGCAATGTTCACAATTAATGAGTCTTAAACTATTTTTAAAAGAATGAATAAGAGAAGGAGAAATTTGAAGAAAATCCCAGAATGTTTAACAATAACCAGGTGATAAGAAGGGGGAAAGGGAAGTGAATGTGTATTCAAGTTCTTGGCAATGGGAAGGCTGGTGGTTATGAACAACATCCAATTCTTCACTTTGATAGAGAGCGGGATAAAATATGTTTGTAATAATTTCAGGGTAACCACTGTTGGGATAACATTTAGATGCAATTTTTCATACTCCTGGAGGAGAAAAGACATAAAATGATCAAACCACGAAGAAGCAGGAAAGGTGAAAGGAAGGAAGTGACGAGAAATCACAGTGAACATAAAGCATGAAACGAGGCAGCAGGAGAAAGACTGAACGTGTCATTAATCACAGTGCAGAACGTGCACGGGTGGAATTATTCCCCTTGCTATGTCTCACATTTAAGAAAGGAATAGATTAAGTGAAAGAGCAAAAAATCAGCCAGATGCTACTTTTAAGGTACATTCCTGCAACTAATGATAGAGGGGAAAGGTGGAAATAAAGACTCGAGCAGGAGGAGCTGCCCTGGCGGTCCAGTGGTTAAGACTTCACCTTCCAGGGCAGGGGGTGCAGGTCTGATCCTGGTCGGGGAGCCAAGATCCCACCTGCTTCTCCACCAACAAACAGACAGGCAGAACTGAGCAAGAGTCTACCAGGAAAATGCCAACCATGACAGACGGCCAAAGTCCTTTAAAGACAAGATATCAAATAAGGCTCAGAGGAATTTTACCGGAGAAAGAGATCATCACCCAACAAATTGCAGCAGTCATCAAGATTTCCACACAGACTACATTGTATGGAATTACTTGAAACAAAAAAAAAATTTTTTTTAGGAATTCAAGATCATTTTCACAAGTTCACAATGAGCCTTAAATTTTATATTTTTAAATTTAGCAAATCCAGTAGAAAAAGAATATGACTAGAGTATTCAAATTACACAAAGGCTTTATTTAACACATATACTATTTTTGAATAAAACAAAATCTTTTTAAAGTGTCCATGGACTGTTTGCAGGAACTACTTAGCGAGTCTCCTGGTGACCTACTGGTCAGGATTCCAGGCTGTCCCTGCGGTGGCCTGGGTTCGGTCGCTGGCTGGGGCGCTGAGGGTGACGGGGCCAAGAGAAGAAAAGAGATACTGCGCTATAAAGCGAATCCTGGCAGACTCATATTCTGTCCCCTTTTCCAAAATCCATGCTGACATCCTAGCACTCAGGACCTCAGAATGTCACTGTGATGGGACACCGAACCTTTAGGAGTTTAAGTTCAATGAGTCGGTCAGGGTGGTTTTTAACCTGTTCTGACTGGTGTCCTCAGAAGAGGAGGTTCGGACACCAGAGGAGGCTCCAGGGGACGGCCGTCGGGGGACACAGAGGCCTCAGAGAAACCAGCCCTGTGACACCTCGACCCTGGACGTCCGGCACCACGGCAGCATCTTGGGCAGTGTGAGCCTCTCCCCACACCCGCGGGGCTGATGGAAGGTGCGTGTGGCTCACACAACTCTGCCCCTAGAGAGAGCCACCCCCCAGCACCCAGGCAGATGCGCCGAAGTGAGGCCTGATGGCAGAGGGAAGCGGTGTGTGTGGAGCTCACGGAGCCGGCCTCTGCTCCCTGCGCCACGGGCCATTTCAGGGACTTCCCGTGGACAGTTTCTCTGCGTGCGCTTTCAGCCCGACCGGCCGCTTCAGAGCCTAATCTCCACCTCAGCCGCCACTCGACAGACAGCCAGGGCATCAAGCTTGGAGTGGACAGACAGATGCACACAAAGGTCCCCCGGAAACAGAAATACACATCAACACGTGTGTGCATGCGTGTGCATTGTCGGCGCTCCCAGCCCCACAGCGCGGCCTCCTACCCGGCGGTCCCTCCCCTCCCCCACCCCCAAATTTACAGCCATCGCTGAAGAAGCAAGGAAAAACTGCCATCACTGACTGCGTGAGAGGGGCTTGGTCCTCCTGCTGGCACTCCGG
>SJXQ01008335.1:98153-109184 GCA_006408695.1 Aepyceros melampus | reverse complement strand
TTCATCGTCTCTCCTTTCTCCTGTCCTTTCCTCCCTCACGTCTGCCTCCCTTCCCCCGGGCCTCTGCAGCCACAGATGACCCAGCTCACGGCTCACGAGGCTTCTGGTTGCCTGAGAGGTAAATGTGATTATCTCTGTTTCGCTAATGAGAACTTTTAAGTAACTTCCCTAAGGCTTCCCCGGTGGCTCAGATGGTAAGGAATCCGCCTGCAAGGAGGGAAGACCTGGGTTTGATCCCTGGGTTGGGAAGATTCCCTGGAGAAGGGAATGACAGCCCACTCCAGTGTTCTTGCCTGGAGAATCTCATGGACGGAGGAGCCTGGTGGGCTGCAGTCCATGGGGTCGCAGAGTTGGATGTGACTGAGGACTAACACTGAGACCCTGTAACTCTGACTTGAAGCCGCTGAGGAGTCGTGCCTGACCACAGGGCTTACCACCTTCTTCATGAGCCTCGAGGGCCTCCCTGGGGACTAACCCCCTGGCCAGGAGGAAAGAAGGAAGAACAGACGGCCAGGTCTTCCCAGGAGACCTCTGTGCGCCTCCGGCAAACTGGGACTCCAGACTGTCTGCTTTTTATTTTCTCTCTTCCTTAGGGAGAAAGTGAGTCCCCTGGGTAGACATGAATAAAAATCCAAGCTCCCTGAGGCCAGAGAACACCATTTGAAGATCCTTTGGTTCCCAGTAAAGATGAGCGACGTGTAGAATGCATCCTGAAGGGACTGCGAGGGACTTCCTTCTCCCCGCGTGGTTCCAAGGTTGTATTTCAACTGCCCTGGGCACATGCCCACAGCCTCAGAGGCAGAGGCTACACTGCTGGCCCTCTTTCTTTTGAAAAACAGGTTTTTCTCTCTCTCTCTTTTAAAAATACTTCAAGTATAGTTGATTTACAGTGCTGTGCCAATCTCTGCTGTACAGCAAAATGACTCCGTTACACACACACATGCATTCTTTCTTTATATTCGTTTCCATCATGGTTTATTTATCACAGGATATTGAGTTTCAGTGTAACACAGTTGGACCTAGAGGTATATCCATTTGTATGTAACAGCCTGCACCTGTCCACCCCAAACTCCCTCTCTCTCGATCTGCACCCCCTCCCCCGGCATGTATGAGTCTGTTCTCTATGCCGATGGGTCTGTTTCAAAGCCAGATTTCTTCTGAGGGTGACCTTGGCTTCCTTCATAGAAACCGAGGTATAAGAAACAGTCAACTGTGCCCTGTGGGTTTTCCCTTCAGACTGGGCATCCTTCTAGCGGATCCCAGCTCATCTGCCCACTGGGCATCCTTCTAGCGGACTCCAGCTCATCTGCCCATTTCTTTCCCAGTTCGATGGTGCGAAGGTGAATGAAGCGTTCCTGTTTCTGCAGTGACGCTAGACCTCAGTGAAGAGGACTGCTCACAGCCGGAACAGAAATCTGCAGAGCAGAGGTAAATATTTCCCTGACAGAGACAGTCTTCAGTGGGATTCTCTTTCTGCAATGATATTTTCTAGCTTAGTGTCCTGGTTTTGCAACATAGTGATTAATACATTAAACCAATTAAGCTCTGAGTAACTGCTCACAGTTGTTTGCATATGTTATTTTAGAAGCAAACACACAGAATTAGTCTGAACCAAAGGTGTAATTTTATTTGTCTGAAATCTGAGTCACTAAGTTCCCTCAGGGTGTCTTTGAACTTGTTCTGTCTCCATGGAGTACTTTATTTTCTCCTCCAAACATGTGGTTTCTTGAGACATTGAAAACAGATTCATGGTTACCAAAGAGGAAAGAGGGGAGAGAGAAATTAGAAGTTAGGGATTAACAGATACACACTACTATGTATAAAATAAACAACACAGTCCTGCTGTGTGGTGCAGGGAGCTACATTCAATATCTGTAATAATCCATCAAGGAGGAGAGTCTGTGTTTGTGAGTCACTCAGTCGTGCCTGACTCTCTGCAACCCCGTGGACTGTAGCCCACCAGGCTCCTCTGTCCATGGAATTGTCCAAGCGAGAAAACTGGAGTGGTTGCCATTTCCTTCTCCAGGGGCTCTTCCGAACCCAGGGATTGAACCTGGGCTTCTGCATTGCCGGCAGATCCTTCGCTCTGTATATGTGTGCGTAACTGAATCACTTTATCGTATACCCGAAACATTGTAAATTAAATATATTTCAATAAATAATAAATATTAAAAGATTAAAAAAAACCACCATGTGATTTGTTTAGAATCAGGCTCCCCAGCCCAGAAACCAGCCTGTTCTATGTTCTCTGTTTCAGAATTTGATCACGTTACTTCAGAAATACTCAAACCACACGCTCTGTGCCTCTCCGGCTCTGAATCCGTGTGCAACAGTGGATATTGCAACCGTGGCTGTTTATCGCAGAAACTGGAAACAACCACACTCCCTAGATACTGTGAGTATTGGAGGGTTAGCAAGGAGAGAAGCATCGTTGGTGGCTCAGATGGTAAAGAATCTGCCTGCAATGGGAGAGACCCAGGTTCAATTACTGGGTCAGTCAGATCTCCTGCAGAAGGAAAGGGCGACCCACCCCAGTATTCTTGCCTGGAGAATCCCATGGACAGAGAAGCCTGGAGGGCTGCAGTCCAGGGGGTTGCAGAGAGTCAGACATGACTGAGAGCCTATTATCTATCTGTCTGTCTAGAGCTCGGCGCCAGTGCAGGCGTCTCCACACACCTTTCACATCTCTTAAGCTCGACGGCACTTAGCACTGCACAATATTTTACCTACAACTCAAAAGAAATTTTCCTCCTAAACATTGTACATAGCTTTCAGCCTTGAGCTGAAAGATTTTCAGAGATCTATACAATTATTAGAACCCAGGTACAAGACTACAATGTTTTCAGGCTAACGACCCTTTAGAATATTCGCAAAGCTCTGCAATATGTGGTCAAGAAGACCACAAAGCCCAAATTGCAAGTCAGCTACGGCGACCCTGGGACAGGGGTGAGGGGACCCCTCTGGGCCTCGGCTTCCGCAGGCGCGACTCGGGGAAGCAGCTGGTCGGCCCTCAGGAACTGTGTGTTTGCTTTCCGATGACGTCACGCCTGTGGAAGCCCTTTGTGGGGAATGGGCAAGGCGCCCTCCCGCAGTGCCTCCTGCACGGCCCTTGCCTGGTCTCCGCGGAGAAGTCTGCGAAGGGACCGGTGGTGGGGCGGGAAGGAAACGAGAGCGCCCGGGAGGCTCACTCCCCAGCTTTCGTCCCGTTTCTCCTCTGGGGCCATTTTTGGGGGTGCTGTGTGTCTGAGGGGACCCCGGCCGGTGCTGTCCCAGTCACCTTCCCGCGTGACTTCCGAGCCTGCAGAGGCTGGAAGCCTCCGAACCCCCACTTCCCAGGCCCCTGGGGCTCGGCTCCCAGCGGAGATGCTGCGTACGGCTCGCGTTCAGGCTGCTGCCGGCGGGGAGCTGCCCTGTCCAGCCTGAGGCCGGGACCCGGGGCGCCTCCTCCTCCGCCACCCCCTCCCACCGCTGCCGGGGAAGCTGCCACGAGCTGCCAGGCCTCTGGCTGGGGGACCAGCCCCGGATCCCGGGAGGGCAGCCCCTTCGTCCTGCACAGGCCTTGCCCTGGTCTGGTGAGGGGAGAGGACCGAGCAGCAGTTGGGAACAAGTGAACGTGCTTAAAGCCCCTGCGTCCACCACCAGACACGGTCATTGCTTCTCAAGCCCTGGTCCCGCTGAATATTCTGTCACCGGAAGACTAAACGGTAAAGTCAGTCTGCGTGTGAGATAACGGTGGAAAGAGGAGGGAAACGCTCATGTCCGCACGCACGCACAGAGATGCTCACATCCGAGCAGGCAGGACGCAGGCCAGGCTCTCGGCCTCCTGTGAGTGGCCGGGCGGCGACTTCCTTCCGCCCGCCGCCCAGTCCAGGCTCCCGAGCCCCCACTCAGAACGTCCACCAGATTCGGGTGAAACTCCCCAGATCTTCGTGTGCACAGTGGTCTGAGCCCTGGATCATCAGCCTTTTCCTGTTTTTCTGACGGCTGTAGTTTTCCGTCGACCTTCCTATCAGGCAGAGAATGCGCCGAGTTACCCTAGGAGCCCCCGGGTTCCAGACGCTCTCCCCTGGGTTACCGGGGTTCGTCACTCCAGCCAGTGGCCTGACCCCTTTTTCCGCCCAGTGGTGCTGAGGCGTCAAGAGCTCAAGAGAGCCGGGTGGCAGGGTCATCTTCCAACTCCGTGAGGCCACTGTCTGGCCTGGGGTGGGGAGGGTTGTCCCTGCTAAGATGTCCGGACCGGCGAGTTCGGAGCTGCTGGGAGCGAGCAGCCAGCTCTGCGAGGGGCTGCTGCTGATGGAGTGGGCCCTGCCCGCTGCCACCCCCGGCCTCCCAGACCCGAGGTCCTGGCACAGGAAGGGAGGGAGGAGGCAGGGAGGAGGGGCGATGCAGAGAGGGTGGAAGGGAGGAAAGAATGGAGGCAGGAAGGAAGGAAGGAGGAAAGAAGGAAACGGAAACGAAAGAGAGAAGAGAAAAAGGAGACACAAGCCCCAGGCACTAGAGACCCTGGCTTTCCAGAGTTTCGCCGCCTCACTGCGCAGAGCCCCTTCTCTCCCACAAACACAGCCTCCATCCAGGAAGCCTTTTCCAGCAGAGATCTATTGCTCTCCGGCTCGCTTTATGTAGAAGCAAGTAATTTAGGAGCACCATAAAAGCTTATTGATTACCAGTGGTCGGCCCTGTGGTAGGTACTTGGCAAGAGGGAAAAGGAAAGATAGAAATAAGCCCCGAGCTTCCTTCTGCAGAAATAGACCAAACATCAGCATGGCATACTCCCAGCCCAGACCATTTCTTGAGCTCATTAAAATTCAACAGCAGTGACCCGATGTGTCCTGGAGGAGTCGTCCCAGCCTCCCCCAGACCTCTCGTATGCCTCTCCACCTTGGCACTAGAGACCACTGGCTTTCCAGAGTTTCGCCGCCTCACTGCGCAGAGCCCCTTCTCTCCCACAAACACAGCCTCCATCCAGGAAGCCTTTTCCAGCAGAGATCTATTGCTCTCCGGCTCGCTTTATGTAGAAGCAAGTAATTTAGGAGCACCATAAAAGCTTATTGATTACCAGTGGTCGGCCCTGTGGTAGGTACTTGGCAAGAGGGAAAAGGAAAGATAGAAATAAGCCCCGAGCTTCCTTCTGCAGAAATAGACCAAACATCAGCATGGCATACTCCCAGCCCAGACCATTTCTTGAGCTCATTAAAATTCAACAGCAGTGACCCGATGTGTCCTGGAGGAGTCGTCCCAGCCTCCCCCAGACCTCTCGTATGCCTCTCCACCTCCAGCAAAGGCCTCCGTGGGATGAAGGGACAGGAAGGCAGTGGTCCTCAGGCCTGGGCACCAGAACCCGCTGGAGGGCCTGTGGGCTCCACCCAGAAGGTCTGGGCCAGCTCCCTACTGGGCCAGGGGCCACTCTCTGAGAACCAGCGGTTTTGAGGTGGTAATGCAGAAAGGTGAAGAACACAGACTCTGAAAATCAGACCACCTGGGTCCAAATCCTGCTCCACCTTCACTGTGGGGCCCTGGACGATCACTTACAGGTTTTCCCATCTCTAGAATGGGCATCATGGCAGTAGGTACTTCACAGGGTTATCAAAGGGTTAACAAAACAAAGCACTGAGCCCAGCACTCGTCTCAGGCCAAGTGGGAGCCAATCCCAGCTGCTAGTTAGATGCTTTCTGTGTGGTGACCCGAGTCACACCCCACCCCGAGACCCCTGCTCACAGCTCAGTCTCAGTTTCCCCCCGTGAGACAGGAGGACTGGCTAGTTGACGCTCAAGTTTCCTTCTCGTAGAAGGACGAAGTGACCTCTGCAGCTCGCAGGGAGCCCTCTGGGTCTCTGCGGGCTGTGACTATGCCCGGCACGCCTTCTGTTTTAACTTTCCAGTGTAGCAAGCGTGTGAGCCCCAGCAGCTTGCGAGTTGGAGCTGACGGTGTGACCTTGCCCTCCTCCCCACTCCGTCAGGGCTGGCCCGGGGGCTGCCCCCCCACTCACGTGGTCCTTGGGGCAGCCCTGGAGGGCCGTGGCCTTGTCCCAATTTCCAGGCGAGGGAACCAAGCCCCAGGAAGGTGACGAAACCTGCCCAAGGTGGGTGATGACAATGGGACCTGAGCCCCACACAGAGGTTGCTGTGAGGCACTGGGGGCTGAGGTCGGGGCACGAATAGACAGACCCAGACCAGAGACCCCCACCCGGAGGGGGTCTGAGGAAGCAGAGGGGCTTCTCCAAGTGAAGGGGCTGCCAAGCTGGGTCCCAGTCTGCCCAACATGAGCCCCACGATCACCCATCCCTGCTAGGAAAGGCAGCCTGTCTCTGCCCAAAGCTGCCCAGGCGGGCGGGGTGGCCTGCTACCCCTCCGAGCTCCTCCACCCAGCCCTGGGCCCTTGGGAGAGCCTGCTCCCCTGCAGAGGCCCAGCCCGCACTGCTGCAGGGCCCCTGGGACTCTTGCCCACCCCGCAGTGACTGCAACCCCAGGCCAACAGGTTTCTCCCATGGCCTCTGGGGCATGGAAGCAGCCTTTCCCACCACGACCTGACCCCCTGTCGTGGGCTGAACTGTGTCCCCCCACCCGTAGATTCCCATGTTGAAGCGCCAACCCAAGAGGTTAAATGAGGTCACTGGGGAGGGACCTAGTCCACCATGATAGGTATCTTTACTTTTTTATTTTTCAATTTATGAAAGTATAATAATACATGCATAAGAGACTTGGAAAATACAGAACAAGGTTACATGCAGTTCCACTATATATTATGACTTTTTTTTTAAGTAGATAAATTAAGAGTTTTAGTTGGATTTCAATATCAAACTCTTAAAAATTGAACGAATAGAAAAGTGGAAGGATACAGTAGAGCTGAAAAGCACCGTGAGCCAACTCAACATAAACTAACTGTTTATGTTGTCACTCGGGTCCAGCTCTTCGCGACCCTATGGGCTATAACCGCCAGACTCCTCTGTCCATGAGATTTTTCAGGTAAGAATACCGGAGTGGCTTGTCACTTCCTCCTCCAGGGGATCTTCCCGACCCAGGGATCAAATCTGTGTCTTCTGCATTAACAGGCAGATTCTTTATTCAGTGCCCCGGCTCACCACTGAAAAATGCCTTTAAGAGCCCCTGCTGCTACGGGAGGTTGGCCTGACTGCTGCTCGCTAAACACCAGCCCCCAGCGTCACGGTAAGATGAGTCAGAGCAAGACCACGTTATAATTTCACCTGCACAGACAAAAACAAGGTCACTATGACTCCCACAAAAAGCTTTTTCTGGCTAAATGAGTAACTGCTACTTTGCCAGTTACAACTTTATCTTCAGTCTCTCCTTATTTATTGAGATGCCTGGTCAGGGAAGTGCCCCCATCTTCCGACAGCATCCAATTTCCCATCTAGACCCATGCCAGCTTCCTTAGACCCTCCCCCAAGTCATCCAACCAAAGCCCGAATCTATAACAGGTGCTTCCCACGTCCCCTCCCCAGACACCCACGGTTCCCATGATAACATTCTCCCTCGAGGCAGTGGGTCACAACTCCACCTGTCCAAGCACAGATGTGGCCGGGGGTCTCCAGCCACAACCCCTGGACAATGCTGTCCCCAGCTGTTGTTGGATGGAGCAGACTATACTAACTGGATATGAGAGCTGGATCATAAAGAAGGCTGAGCGCCAAAGAACTGACGCTTTAGAACTGTGGCGCTGAGAAGAATCCTGAGAGTCCCTTGGACTGCAAGGAAGTGCAACCAGTCAGTCCTAAAGGAAATCAACCCTGGATTCATTGGAAGGACTGATGCTGACATTAAAGCTCCAACACTTTGGCCACCTGATGCAAAGAGCCAACTCATTGGAAAAGACCCTGATGCTGGGAAAGATTGAAGGAGGGAGGATAAGGGGACAACAGAGGATGTGATGGTTGGATGGCATCACCAACTTGATGGACATGAGTTTGAGCAAGCTCCAGGAGATAGTGAAAGACAGGAAGTCTGGTTGCTGCAATCCATGGGGTAACAGAGCTAGACTTACTCCTTAGCTCCTGAAAGACAGTGCTAACTGCCAGATCTGGGGGAGGGATGCCGAGAGGAGGATGAGGTGGGTGTTGAAGGCTGAGAAGAGGCTTGGCAGTTTCCAAAGGGGAGAGGAGTTCACAGATTCCAGTCGGCTGCCTCTGTGGAGGCAACGCGAGCCCCTCTTCCACCCCTAACAGAACTCGAGCCCCTCCTCCACCCCCAATAGAACCTTCAGTAGTGATTGTGTCATTCGCTGAGCAATCCAAGTTGGGTTTGGGTCTGGGTTTGGGGCTGAGTGGGTTGGATCTCTAACTGGCTGGAGAGACTGAGCCGTGAGCAGACCCTCAGGAGAGGCAGGCAACCCTGCAGGACTTGCTGACCATCCTCAGGGGTTCCCTGAGTCCTGGGAGCTCAAGGCAGTGGTTCTCCACCCACCCAGCCGTTAAAACTCCCCAGGGTGCTCGAGAAAGGTCCTGGGCCCAGGTGAGTGTCTTCACTGCCGGCTTCGGGAACCCTTCCCTAGGTTCCTGGAACCACACTCCAACAGGTGTGCTTGTGTAAAAAGCGGCTCAACTGTGAGAATCTCAGCCATCATTTTCGACAGTGGGAAAGTATTTGTGAACAGACACGTCTTTCGTTCTCTAAATAACAACAGAATGAGGTCACCTGGGGACTCTGTAAGATCTTACCAGGAAGTGTGTGGGTGGGGCTGTGGGTGGGGACATTCCTTCCGAGGACAGGGGACTGCTCCAGGTGAACCTTGCCCCACCTCGGTGACCCCTGGAGCCCTCAGGGGGCTCGTCATCGGGGCTTCCACTGAACAAGCTCATCTGGAGTCTTCCTTCTGTCCCAGTCCTCCAGGTCCACACCCAGCAGGACGTTCCCAAGAGCAGGTGCTTGAGAATCTTCAGGTCCATCCACCAGGGAAATGATCTGTTGGCTCCCGTGTGACCCCGAGGGTAAGATGTATGCTGCTAAGCTGCTAAGTCACTCAGTCATGTCTGACTCTTGTGCAACCCCATCCCTGGGATTCTCCGGGCAAGAATACTGGAGTGGGTTGCCATTTCCTGGGAACCTGCAAAACCGGAGACCGTCCTTCCCATGATTCTACAAAGAGCGCTGTTTTTAAATCATAAACAACTGGAAAAAGCCATCAGTTCAGTCACTCAGTCTCTTTGTGACTCTTTGTGTGTCTGACTCTTTGTGACCCTATGAATAGCAGCATGCCAGGCCTCCCTGTCCATCACCAACTCCTGGAGTTCACTCAGACTCACATCCATCGTGTAGGTGATGTCATCCAGCCACCTCATCCTCGGTCGTCCCCTTCTCCTCCTGCCCCCAATCCTTCCCAGCATCAGGGTCTTTTCCAATGAGTCAACTCTTCGCATGAGGTGGCCAAAGTATTGAAGTTTCAGCTTCAGCATCAGTCCTTCCAATGAACACCCAGGGCTGATCTCCTTCAGAATGGACTGGTTGGATCTCCTTGCAGTCCAAGGGACTCTCGTGCGTCTTCTCCAACATCACAGTTCAAAAGCACCAATCCTTCAGCACTCAGCTTTCTTTATAGTCCAACTCTCACATCCATACATGACTACTGGTAAAAAAATAGCCTTGACTAGACGGACTTTTGTTGGCAAAGTAATGTCTCTGCTTTTGAATATGCTGTCTAGGTTGGTCATAACTTTCCTTCCAAGGAGTAAGCGTCTTTTAAATTCATGGCTGCAATCACCATCTGCAGTGATTTTGGAGCCCAAAAGAATAAAGTCTGACACTGTTTCCACTGTTTCCCCATCTATTTCCCATGAAGTGATGGGACCGGATGCCATGATCTTCATTTTCTGAATGTTGAGCTTTAAGCCAACTTTTTCCCTCTCCTCTTTCACTTTCATCAAGAGGCTTTTTAGTTCCTCTTCACTTTCTGCCATAAGGGTGATGTCGTCTGCATATCTGAGGTTATTGATATTTCCCCCGGCAATCTTGATTCCAGCTTGTACTTCATCCAGCCCAGAGTTTCTCATGATGTGCTCTGCATAGAAGTTAAATAAGCAGGGTGACAATATACAGCCTTGAAGTACTCCTTTTCCTATTTGGAACCAGTCTGTTCCATGTCCAGTTCTAACTGTTGCTTCCTGAGCTGCATACAGGTTTCTCAAGAGACAGATCATGTGCCCCCATTAAAGAGGTTTTCTTTCCTCTGCTCGGGTGTAACAGGTGAGCCCCTGGTCCTCAGTACCATGCTATCCGGAGAGCGTGTCACACACCTCAAGTGTTGTCCNGGTGAGGATGGGCAAGGGAGGTTCCCCCCACCAAGGGACACGCCCGTGCCTTTTCAGACTTCCATTCCCGGAGACAGATGCAGCTTTAGTAGGAGGGGATGGGGAGGGTGAGGGGGCCGTGGCAGGCCGGGGCATCTTTGACCTTGACCTTCCCTCCGTCCTGGAGACAGGCCGGCCCTGGCAACCCCTGTACCGCTGAGGTCTGAGAGCAGGATCCAAGCTGCCCTGGTGCAGAGGCCGCTTCTCAGAGGTGGCAGACCTCTCCGCGTGGCACCCCTCTGTCTCACGCCTTTCGTCTCCTTCTCACGTGGTTCCCAGGGGGCCCCAGTCCTGCCCTCAGGTGACCCGGGAGCCGCTGCCTCCCAAATGCAGAGGCCTCGCTGCTTTCTGCCTCTGGCAGACACCGCAGGCAGGACTGCACATCCTAAACAGCTTTAAAATAGCACAGCTGACATTCTGGAGACCGAGCAGCACCCTGAGGTTTGCTCAGCTCAGCTGCCTGAGTTGAAATCTATTGGTATCTATCGATTGGTGGCGGTGGAGCACCTGCTGGGAGCCGAAGGCAAAAGCAGCACCAAGCGGGCCTCTCGGGGCGCACTTCCTGCCTTTGGGGAGTCTCTGGGGATGTGAGCACGGCTGCTGGGCTTCCAGCTGTGAGGGGTGCTGAAGGTGCCGAAGCGGGAGGCCGCTGTGGGAGGAGGCGGAGGGGCACGGAGCGTGGGGTGACTGCAGGAGCAGAAGCTGCAGCAGCTGAGGGCCCGGGGGCCCACTGG